>JANZXR010000006.1:8407051-8429523 GCA_027575705.1 Erythroxylum echinodendron | reverse complement strand
TTCTGCCACTTGGCATTTTTCCTAGTCCAAAATTGACCCCGAAAAATTTCTAAAATTCACTAAAAATCAGAAAACCACAATAACCCCCTCCAACACAGTTTTTCATTCACAAATCATATTTTTTTATAATTCACAAATATACCGAGAAATGTCATGAATGCATGTACAGTCATTTACATGTGCAAAATTCATTATTGTATGCATGAACATGTCAATACAATTTTAAGCACTTATAACCTATTCCAAATGACTATTTTACCCTTCCCATTGGTGAGGGGATGTTACACATTGTTTCCTCTTATTTATTATTTGTTCATTATATGGATCTCAAGTTGGCTATGCTTTCTACTCTGTCCCTACATTTTCTTCTTCAGATTGCTCTTCTTGTCTATGTGCTCGAGTTCAGCACAGCAGCAAGGAGACTCACCGAGTCTGATCAAACCCAACAACCTTTGTTATTTCAATACCACAATGGCCCTCTTCTCTCTGGCAAAATATCCATCAACTTGAATTGGTACGCCCACTTTAAACCTTCTCAATGTGTGATTCTCTTAGATTTCTTTTCTTCTCTTACCTCCACCACTAAACGAACAACATCAGAACCTTCTGTTGCCAATTGGTGGAAAGCTACAGAAAAAATACTATCATCTTATCAAATCCAAAAAGATCCCTTCCCTTTTTCTCTCCTTAGAACGTCAGATTTTGGACGACAATTACTCCCTGGGCAAAACTCTATCTAACAAACAAATCGTCCAACTGGCATTAAAGAGTGGCCAAAAAGATGCAATCAGCGTGGTTTTGACATCCACAGATGTAATAGTAGAATGGTTTTGTTCAAACAGATGTGGCACGTATGGCTCTGCTTTTAATGCTCAGAGATTTAAAGGCAAGGCCTCCAAGTTCACTTAGGGCATCTCCAACTCATTCTTACAAAATAGAATAAAGTTTTCTTTATTTTAGAGACAGTACAGTACTTTCACTCCAATCTACAACTTATTTTTCACACTAAAAGAAATATTTCAGTATATTCTTTTTTACCTTTCATTAATGATTATTAAAATTATTTTATAAAATTAACTCAACTTTACTTTTTTGAGTATATTTTTATTCACAATATTATTATTTGAAGTTTTCTTATGGATATTTTTAAATTATTTATTTAAAATATTTATCCATATGTAAATAATTATAAAATTATAAACATATAATGAAAATATTTATAAACATGAGACTAAACTTTAAATTATTATAAAGTTATAATTACTTAAATAAACATATAATGAAAATATTAAAATATTGTTTAAATAATAAAATAAAGAATGAAAAAAATAAAAAAATGAATGAATGAAAAAAGTAAGAAACAAGGAAGAGAGAAAAAATTGAGAAAAAACGAAAAATAAAAAAGGAACAGTAATAGAGGATGCCACAGTGCTATACTAAATTTGGTGTGACACTGTAATATTTTTTAAAATGGAAGAAAAAACACCGTTAGGTTAGACTACATTTCTCCTCCACTTTGGCTTTACTGCTCCAAATGGAGGTGGATTGGAGATGGGACTTACATCTGTGTTGGGAATTCAGAAAAACAATGAACCGGGCAATGCGCGTGGCCATTTCACCAGTCAATGTATGGATCACAGAACCCACCACTGGTGGCTCCTAACAACAACGTGGGGCTTGATGGTATGATTATCAGTTTGGCAAGCCTTTTGGTTGGTACAGCTACGAACCCATTTCGAAATGGTTATTTCCAAGGTCAGAAAGATGCTCCTCTTGAGACTGCATCAAGGTTCCAGACCATGAACGTTTCCAAAAGCCAAGCCACCTTCTTCTGGTAGATCGCTTATGGATCTGAATCATCTGATCCATGCTGTATATCAACATAAAACTTAAGATATATAGATCACTTTTTATCGTTTTATAAATTATCAAGTCTTTTTACAAATTAAACTACTAACCTTTGAGCAAGGCCCTTCGTGACGACTGCCTTCATTTAATTTGGGGATTTTATTGCTTGAAATTGTCCGGCAATTAACAAGAATTGTATATAATATGATCAGATGGCTAAATAGTTAAAAAATATTATAAACTATCTATAGTGTTTATAGTCGAAAAGAACTCTTTGAACATATTATAGGATTTACAATTTAAAATTAGAAGAATTACAGTCGGTATATGTATAATATCTTTAGTATATGAACAAAATTAATTAATAAATGAAGTACCTTGGCTGCGTATGTAAAACCTACTACGTCGACTCACGCGGTTAGCGCCCTGAGAGCTGTGTACACAACCAAGACGTATCTACTATATTCCCTTGAACAACAAAGTATAGATATCGTTTATAGACGTTTTGCACTCTCACGGCTTCAAATCAAGTTCTCTTGCTTCAATTGCACCGCTTAAACCTCCCCTAACATCCATGGCCCCGATTCATCATTTTACTTCCTTGACTTTGCTTCTTCTACTGTTCGTCTTGTTCCACCCAGGACTTGCCAGAACAAGAAATCTCGCTGCTTTAGTTGAAGACCATCCTCTTGTTCTCAAGTACCACAACGGTCCACTTCTTAAGGGTAACGTCACCATCAATCTCCTATGGTACGGCGAATTCTCTCCAAACCAACGATCCATAATCGTTGACTTTCTCAATTCTCTCAGCGCGAGTGAAACCCTGATGGAGCCTTCTGTTTCTTCCTGGTGGAAGACCACCGGGAGATACGGGGGTGGACCGGTCACCGTTGTGGTAGGGAATCAAGTTTTCGACAGTGAGTACTCCGTCGGAAAATCCCCGACGATTGACCAACTCGTCATTTTGTCCTCAAAAGCGGGTCCCATAAAAAAAACAGTCAACGTTGTTTTGACTTCTGCTGAAGTGGTGATTGACGGGTTCTGCATGACTAAGTGTGGGACCCATTAATCTGTTATGACTGAGCTCGGCAACTTGGCTTATGCATGGGTTGGTAACTCTGGGCGCCAGTGTCCCGGACAATGCGCGTGGCCTTTTCGCGAACCAATACAGATCCCACCGTCTCTACCTGAGCCTTTTAAACCAACAATATACACTCCACCATTCCCACGGTTAGTGCCAAGGCCTTTAGACCGAATAATGCACAGCCCACCGATCCCACAGTCAGTGCGTAGGCCTTTTGACCTACCAATTTATAGCCCAAAGATCGCACCGTTAGTACCTCCTAACAGCGACGTCGGCATCGACGGCATGATCATGAATCTGGCTACAGTTTTGGCGGGAACGGTGACGAATCCGTTTAATAATGGGTACTTCAAGGGGCCAGCGAACGCTCCGCTGGAGGCAGTGAGCGCGTGCACGGCTATATTTGGGAAAGGATCATACCCGGGATATCCAGGACGGGTTTTAGTGGACAAAAGCACGGGTGCGAGTTACAATGCTCATGGAATCAATGGTCGCAAGTTTCTACTCCCTGCAATGTGGGATCCCCAAGCCTCCGCTTGCGCAACTCTCACTTGAAAAAGAGAACCCAGCTTCAAGGGGCACAGAAAGCGTGACAACACTCTTTCTAAGGAAAACTTATTGATGCTTATATATTTTTATTTTGGCTATTATTAAAAATAGGACTCGTGAGTGCCAGTTGCTCAAAGCTCATATTTCTATGTGGATATTAAATAACCAATTTATTATATCGGATGGTTGAGACCTATTGAAAACATGAAATTGGATAGGAAGAATAGAAGATCTATTCTCCACTCGTGCCCACCCTTACGAACAGGACAATCATTAATACTAACCCAGCATAATTTTTTTTAATCTTAAACACAAATGTCTAGAGAAAACATTAAAAATTTAAAAGATAACAGAAAAATACCAAAGCCGCGAGCCGGCTCAGGTCAGAGCTATCCAAGCCTGACAAGACGCATCAGGCTAGAGACAAAGTCACGGGCAGATAGCCCCCGTCGGCTTAATCCTATCTTAACTTACTGTAATCTCGAAACTTAAAATCACGGAACCTCAGTTCCATAAGTCGGAACTTTAGCGATAATCGAGATGGGTTTATTTTAGACCATGAAAGCTTTAATCGTTCTCGTATACTCCATGATACCTGGGTTTAAATTGTTCATAAACAATTTCACTTTTTGTGAATTATTAGTATTGCCATATTTCTTAAAATAGTTTTAAAAATTAATTCCATGTTCAATATGCAAATAAAACATTTTTTAGATTTTATCAATAAAATCCTAAAATTTTATTTTTCAATTAAATTTGTAGAAAAATTTTATTTTAATGCCCAATATTTAATATTTGAAACACTTAAGTGACTAAAATTCATTCTAAAAAGTAATTGAGAGGATAAGCTAAGCTAAGTGAGAGGTAGATTAATTAATCAAGAAACATATTAGAAATTGAGTTAAAGATGCAAGTCGACTTCTATTGTTTTATCAAAGTTTTAACTTTTTTTTTCCTCTCTCTCTATCTAAGATTTATAAAATAATATTATTTTGTACCCTCAAATTTGCATTCATTATATTTTTATTAGATCTTTGTTGTTGAATCATTACCTTATCTATCATAATATGCCTGTTAGGCAACGAGTCAAGATTATCTGTCCAATTTAACTCTTTCATATTCTGTCTAAGATAAAAACAACTTCGTTTTTTATTAAATTTAAAGACGTTGCTCTTCTGTCTAGCTCAAACTCTTATCTTATTAACCCAAGCCGTGAACCAGCCGATGTCCTCTCACCTCTCTCCTCTCTCCTCTTCCAAAGCAATTGTTAGTAACATTTCCTGCTATTTAAACTTATTTGTTTATTTGATTTTTGAAACTTTATTTTCTTTAAGCAAATTAACTTATAACAACACTTGAAGAATAACATTTGACGAATCACAGCAGAAAAAGAAAGGTAATATTTTGACAATTTTATGTGTCTTCTCAATTAATTTTTGTTTGCTCTTTTTGTTAGTATGTTTCTCCCTCTCTGTGCTTATTTTTACCATTTCCCTATCTTAATCAATTATTGAGGAATGGCTGTCTGTTGCCTTTGTTTATTTTCTTACTGGTTGTTAAAGATAATTTGTTATTTATATTTTCATTACAGTAATTGTTAAAGATATTTAGAATTTATTGTTATCTAACTTTTATGTTTCTGTTTAACGTTTTTGTATTCATTGTTATCTAACTTTTATGTTTCTATTTATAGTTTTTGCTTTTACATATATGTGAGTGATAATTAATGTGTAAAGGTTGAGTTGCTTGTTATTTATATTTTCAATAGGTGTTGAAGATATTTGAAATTTGTTAGTATCTAACTTTTTTGTTTGTGTTTATAGTTTCAGCTTTTACATACACGTCAGCGATAATTAATGTGTAAAGATTGAGTTGCTTAATATTAACTTGTGTTAAGAACTTCTAAAGTATATTATTCATTTTATGGGAACAATTTACCGTCAAATCTTTGATAACTATTTTTGTTATAAGAATGAAATATGATATGCATGGCAAATAAAAAAAATCCTAGGTTTTTCTTAATATTCGTTTTTAGTTGTGTTAATAATTTTATCTGAAAATAATAGTACTTGATTGTGAATTTGACAGGTGTAAAAATGGAAGGTACATTATGTCGTCGTTTAGATTATGAAATTGAGAAGGAGTAGCATAACAATGATATTGGCATTGGAAATGAGAGTAGTAATATGAATTCAAGAGATTTGATTGCAAGAGAGTTAGTACTAAAAATTAGCATGCAGTTCTAGACAAAAGAAGAAGCTTGTCAATTTTATTTAATTTATGCCAAACATGTGAGCTTTGGAATTAGAAGAAGCAAAAGTCACAAAGATAAATTTGGTAAATTAATTTTTAGGCTTTTTTCTGGTAATGCTAAAGGTAAAAGGATGCCAGATAAAAGAGATTTGTATCTAAGAGCACCACGTTCAGAAACAAATTTTGGTTATAAGGCAAGAATGAAAGTTAATAGTGTGCAAATTGGAAATTTTCAAGTGATTCAATTTGTGGACGATCACAATCACTACCTTTCAAGTCCTAACAAAATACATTTGCATAGAAGTCACAAAAAGATATCTTCAGCTGCAATAATGCAAATTGAAATGGCTAATGATGTGGGAATTCCACCAAAAACATCCCATGATCTTATGGTGAGACAAACTGGTGGGAGAAATAATGTTAGAATTATTTAAGATATAAAAGAACAAGAATTACAATAATTATTTAAGATCTAAAAGAATAAGAGACATGAAAAAGGGAGATACAGGTAGTGTGTTAGAATATTTGTATAAAATGCAGGTTGAAGATCCTAATTTCTTTTATGCTATTCAAGTGGATGAAGATGATTTAATAACTAACATATTTTGGTCTAATGCAAAGATGAGGAATGACTACTTAAACTTTGGTGATATTGTTTGCTTTGATACTACTTACAAGAAGCATGGTGATGGTTGTCTGGTTGCTTTGTTTATCGGTGTGAACCATCATAAACAAACAATAGTTTTTGGTGTTGTACTCCCATATGATGAGACTGTTCTTACATTTGAGTGGTTGTTCGATACATTTGATAGAGTCATGTTTGAGAAAAAACCTACAACTATTCTTACTTATCAGGAAGCGGCAATCAAAAAGGCATTAGCTTCAAGATGGCCTAAAACTCATCATCAATTGTGTATTTGACACATTTATCAAAATGACGCAATCCATTTAAGTGGTGTTTTTTCTCAATTTAAAGATTTTTCACGGGAGTTCAGCTCATGCATATATGACGATGAAGAAGAAGAAGATTTTTCCAATGCATGGAATAAGATGCTGCAAAAATATGAACTTGAAGATAATGAATTGTTGAAACATATGTTTCATATAAAGGAAAAATGAGTTTTGGTTATAGGTACCAAATGTTTTGTACAGACATAACCACCACCCAACAAAGTGAGAGCATGAATAGCATTGTAAAAAGGTACGTGAGTTATCAGAATAACTTTTTTACAATTTTTTAATCATTTCTAGAGGCTTATTGATGATCGTCAATTTGATGAGTTAAAAGCTGATTTTAGAAGTAACATAATCACTCCAACATTATGAATACCTGTTTAAATTTTAAAGCATGCAGCTACTATGTACACGCCAGAAGTGTTTAAATGTTTTCAAGATCAATAGAATCATTTTCATGATTATAGTTTTGATCTTTGCGGTGAAGATGTATGATTGCAAAATATGAGATCAATCTTGTAGGGAAGAGCTACTCTAATATGGTCACTTATGATTCATCAAATGATGAATTTCATTGTAGTTGTCGGAAGTTTGAGTTTGTTGGCATTTTGTGTTCTCATATTTGAAGGTTTTTAGCTTGAAAAATATTTAGAGAATCCCAAGTAAGTATATTTTGAAAAGATGGACACAAAAAAGCAAAATTGTGGTACCTTAATAGTAAAAGGTCCACTATCAATGAAAGTGAAATGGATCCTAAAATGTTGTCAAGTATAAGGTATAAAGAATTGTGTACATTAAGCATGCGATTGGTTACAAGAGTAGCAGAGAGGAGAGATACTTCTAAAATTGTGAAAGATCATCTTTTGAACATGTTAAACATGGTTGATGAGATATTGCAATGTGAAGAAATAGTTGATGAAGAGAACTTAATATCACAACATAAAGAGTAGAGCCAACGATCAAATACTGAAATGAATGTGATGAATCAAACTGACATTAGTTTTGGTGAAATGAATCAAATAAGAGATGTGAAAATGATGACAAAACTTATGTCAAGTAAGAGATTGAAGGGTGGACTAGAGAAAAGTTCAAGGAAGAGAAAGAAGGTCAAAAAATGCAAGAAGTCAACAAACATGGTAGATTCGACACTCATCCCCCTTTCCAATACTCAGGTTATAGTTTTGGTGAATTTGTTTTCAAAGCTTTAATGTATATAAATATTTTTCAAAGATTTAATGTATATAATTATATACTGATAATTTTAAGTAATTTTTGCTTAAACTATTCTATTCAGGATTCTGAAGATAATTCCCAACACATTTGAATTATCTCCAACTAGAAACCTCTTCATTTCGATCCATGTGCTAACGCTCCTAGTGGTTAGATCAAAAAGCCAATTTTTTATTGCATCCTTTGACAAAAATGAAAAGATTCTCATCATAATCTGCTCTTCTGTCACCTTTAGAGGTTTTATACTAAGACAAATCATATTGAGCTCCTTGATACGCTTATGAGTATCCTCACCTATAAAATCATGAAAGTTATGCAAAAGTGATGCATAAAGGCCTCTGAGTCAAATCTGGGGCGGCTAACTCTCTTAGAGTTCTTGGATTGGTCATGGCTTCCTCAAGTTCAATTCCTCGCTGTATTTTCAGTGTTGTTCTAGTTTTACTACATAACCTTTGTAGTGTCCTTTCGATCTCATAATCAAATTGCACAAGGTCTTGACGAGGAGATCTTGTCGATACCATACATAAAAACTAACAAACATGAAAAGATCAAAAAATAATTGTAAAAACTAATTATAAACAAATATATACAAGACATCAATTAAAATCAGAAACAAAAACTAAATCACTAGACTCCCTAACAACGACACCAAAATTCTTGTTGCACTTCGAATACAAAAAAGAAACCTTACTTTACACACTAAATTTGTAGGGGTCGTATCTATAAAGAATGTATATGAAGCTTTTGTAATGAATGAATTGGTGTTTAGGATACAAAGGGTGGTTTGGTTGGATTCAATTAAGAAATAAAGTAAAATTGAATTAATGAAAGTAAATCAAATCAAATAGTCAAAAAGTGATAAGATTGATGAATGAGTTTAGAATTTAGTTCTCGATTCAATCTCAACCTATACACAAATGAGCATACTTGATTGTCATGTTGTTCTTATACCTCTCTTAGAAACTATTAGTTGTATATCAACAATAAACTCTATTAACCCTAATTTTTCCTTAGGTCGTATTTTATCAAAATAAGCTTTTAAATTAAACCTAGCTATCAAACAACCTAGAATAAGATCTCTAGATTTAGTAGGATAGTCGCATTAATAGCTAGGAAAACAAATTAATCTAGGCAACAACCACACAAGCTCGAGTCATTTAACATATGCTATATTATCCCTAATGATTCACCACCACTAGTTACCATAAACGAATTAGCCTTACAACGATTACGTATTGTAATCTTTGTAACTCTAATTCATGCAATGGGTCCATACATAAATAATCTATGAAGAATGAGAACACTAATCATTTATACATGAATACCCAAAACATTAAACAAAGAATAACGTGAACAATTTCTAAAGAGAGAAGATAACAATACAATATGAAGAGAAGCTCAAATGTGTTCTTCTATGTCAATTTCCCCTTCAAATTGGAAGGAAGAAGGTTAACTCTCCAGAAATCTCAAAGAAGTAAGAGTTCTGCCCCCTTTCGTACTTCTAAAATGATTCACACCTTCTTTGACTGCTTGAATGTCTATTTATAACAAAAATTAAGGTTCTAGGAGATATTCAATTGGATACGTAACCTATAAAAGATTTTCCCAATTCGCGTTTCTAAACGGTCATATAAGTACATACACTGCCATGTATATTGCAGGAAATGCTGAAATGTTCCTGCATGCTTGCAGAGAGTTACACGGTTCCATTCATGGTTGTGTAGGTTACAAGAACTTCATTTCTTGCATTTTCTTATCCCATATTCACTTTAATTATTTTCCTTTTTGTTCCATAAAAGCAAATAAGTTTAAACATCAAGAGAATGACTCCAAGGATGTGCTTTTAGCTTACTTTAGTTCTTGTACTTCCAACTTGTAACTAAATATGAACCAAAATAAGTATCTTAATCATTTTATAACATTAATCAGTAAATATGTAATTAATAAAGCTCGTACCATCCTCCAAACCTAAATATGAGTTAGGACCCAAACTTAATATAACGTCATCATCCGTTAAAAAATATTTCTTCAGCACCTTTTGGGATTTCAAAAATCTTTGGGTTACTAGCGTGTTACTTCTTATGTGAATATGAGAATGACTAATTCCTTTCGAGGAATCTAAATTCACATATTCATATGTTCTTAAAAATTGATCTTCTCCATTTTTTTAGCATATCCTCAAGACAAGATTGAGCAATGTGATGTTGCCAAGTTAACTCTTTAATCTCTTTATCCTTTTATAGCATTTTCAATTGGTAATACTCAAGTAGACTTGCTCCAAATAAAATCCACAATATATGGTTAGATCATTATTGCATTATATGACAAAAACATTTATGATTATGTGTGGGATAAGACAATAAGACCTTTACAATAATGTGGTTTTCATATTTCCGTAATATAATAAAATTACCAATACAAGTTAACATCAGGCTTATTAACCAACTCTCGAGCCTAACCATCTTTTTATGAACTTGCTTTATTAAGGCCTCATTAAACGTCATTAATGTAACTTGTGCATTGATGGTGGCCACTTTAGCATAACTTGTGAAAGAAAAGGTTCTATTAAATTGCTCCCTATGACTTTGCTCGAGGCTTATAGTATAAATGATTGATGTTTTGGCATTATCTCCTAAAGAGTTTTATAATATATGAGTTAATTTAAAATCTTTATAAGGTACGTTCTCATTTGCCTTTTTTTCACCAAATTATATAAGTAATTTGTTTCAATATTGTACCATCTATAGAAGTTATTTTGTCGTTTTAAATAGTTGACATGAAAGTCTCACCTTAACTTACAAATAATAATTCCAAGGGTGAGTAAATTTCAATTTATGTAAGAACCTTCTTTTAGTCTCGCATTAACTAAATTTTTATTGCTGTAAGATAAAAAAAGTTCGGCAACAAAGTCAAAATAAATGAAAGATAAGCTTAATACAAAAAAAAAGTTCAGAAACAAAGTCAAAATAAATGAAAAATAAGGTTATCTTTGTATTTTCAATAAGAAAAAACAACAATTTATGGAAGATAATTATTTTAAGAGCTATTAACTAAGAGCCATCAAATTTATATTATCACAGTTATGAGATAATTGTTTTAAGATCTATTAACTAGTAAGAGTACTACACTTTTCAAAGTTTAAATTTTCTTAAACATAGAGAGCTCAATAGGTAATGAGTCATTAAACACATTGTTGGAGACATTAAGGAAAAGAAGACTAGAAATGATAGAAAGCTGAGGAAGGCTAAGACCCAAGAACTTGTTGAAGGCAAGATAGATGTTTTGGAAATAATGTAAGTGGGGCTATTAGAGGAGCAATTATGATGGTGGTAACAGTTGGTATGTCTAGATCAAGTGTGGTTATACATTCTTTTTATATTAGGGCTTAACCTAAATTTTAATATGGCTTAGACAAACTTAACACCTTAAAGTTGGTGTGACAATGGGTAGGGCCGAGTTGGATCGGGCCTGTCTAGGCTTGAACCCAACTCAACAGCTTCTGTCTAGGCTCGAACTCAGGCCCAGTCTGAGGTAGCTAAGCCCCAGCGTAAGTCTAAGAGCGCTTAAGGCAGTCCAAAGCTAGACTCAGCCCAACCCAACCTGTTTTTATTTTTAAATAAGAAAATGACGTCATTTTTTACAAAATGATGTCATTTTTCTTATAGTTATTATGTCTCAGGTCTGGCAGGACCTAGATAGTCGGAGCCTAAGCCCCAATCTAAGGCTTGAATTTTGAAAAAAATTAAGCCCAAGGCTAGGACCGAGACTTGTTCAAATCAAACTTAGCCTATTAACTTCGAGCTGAGTCAAGCGGGGCTAAGCCTAACTGGGGCCTAATTGCCAATCTAACGTGCTCGATCACACGTCAATAGTCTAAAATTTGACATGACTAGTCCATAACGAAAAAGTCAAAGATTTTTTACATGTAAGATGACTATCATTGTTGATGCATGTATTTAATAATTGAAATACCAAACTCTTTTGTCTCCATTGTGATTCTTTTAGTGTCTTTAATTCTATCACTAGTCTAATTCATCATCTTTGTGTTTTTCATCAATTTTCTTATATGATTAAGAAATGCTTAATTCATGGTTTGAACAAAGAAGAAAAAGGATATTACCAAAAAATGAAAAAGAATAAATAACTATAAAAGGGTCTTAAAAATTAGTTCCATATTCTTTAAAACTAGAATTTTAATATTATCACTTTCAAAAAGATTATACTAACAACAATAAATTAACAAAAGAAACCTAAAACAAAGGAAAAGGCAAAAGGCAAAAATATATTATGAAAATAGGAAATGTTAAGGCAATTAATAGCGTCATTCTATAACCTAAAAAGAGCATTTATTTTAAAATTAAACCATTTGCCTATTATTTAGCATATAATAAAAGCAAAGTTTCAACAAAGCAATTAGGCCACCTGCCGTACTAAACCTATATACCATCAACGTATTAGCTATTCTAAATTCCAACAGTTTATATCGAATAAACGGATTTAGGTTATTAGATGTAAATTTTTACTTCGCTTTTCAAAGTGTCAGATATACTGCCTCAAGTTGGCAAGTAGCACTACCACAACCTTGATACTTAGAAACCTTAGTAATGATAACAACCAATGAGTGTAGGGAAAGACGGTGGTAGTTAACAATGGTAGATGGATTTTTAGTTTTTATTGAAGGCAACAGGTGATTAGAGTGGGGATAGGAAGAAGACACAGGATTTTTAACCCATCAATTATTAAAAACAATGTCATTATGTTATTTAACCCAATTAAAAAAAATTCAAACTTAACCTAATATTAAGCCAACTTGAGTCGAACCTATCCTGCAAATTGTTCAACTCAAATCAAACTTACTAAATTTAGATTAATCCAGGTCGATCCAAATTATTTTTACTTTCCTTAGAGGTTAAAGTGGTGAAGGAGAGTATCGAAGGTTAAGGCAATGGTGGTGGTGTTGGTGGTTTATCGACAATAGATTGAAGAAATTGAAAAGAGATAATAATATAATATAATAATTTTATATGTTAATTGTTAAGATCATTAAAAATCAAGAAAATACCATTTTAAATTTTAAAATTAATATCGACATTTAATGAGTTTATTTTGTCTACAAGACATCTAAGTCAAATGAGTTAACGATCCAATAATAAAGACGTAACAAAAACTTAATGAAATTAGATTTTAAACTATAAATAATATTATTTGGCCAAAAGTGTATTTTTAACTTCAACTTTTACAACAAAATATAACTTGAATCTTAATATTTTAAGATGTTCAAATTCCACCCCAACGTTTTCAAAATGTTTAAAATTGTGTACAAATTAAGCTCTAAGATTTTCAAAATGTTTAAAGTAGGCCGAATAAAAATTTAACACAGTTAACTCCATGTCAATTAAATATTATGTAAATGATGACATGACATTATTTATATACTTTTAAATAAAAAGTTAGCCCCACTTTCACATAATTAATTTTTAAATTAATTAAAAAGTAAATCCTATAGTCACATGACAAACAGAATCCACTGTTTATACATTTTAAATAGTAAGTCTCACTTGTCATATGGTAATGAAGCTTATATTTATATATTTTAAACTGTGAGTCTCACTTGTCATATAACAATGAAGGTCATATTTATATATCTTAGAAATAAAAAATAATGTCACTTTAGCATTAAGGTGACGTTTAACTGATTGAGAGTTAACTTGTTAAAATTTCTACCTACTTAGGGCCTATTTTGAAAGTTCTGAAGATATTGAGGTTCAATTTTAATGCTTCCAAATATTAGGTCTGTTTTATATTTTGTTATAAATGTTGAGGTTAAAAATGGACTTTTAGGCAATATTAGTTTATAAACATTAAGATATAAAGTGGTATTAGAATTCATGACAATGAATAACTTATATTCTTTACAAATTTTAGGGGCAATTTGCATTTTGTACTTATAAAATTTAATATTTATAAATTAACTATAAATATTAGTATTTCTTTACGAGACTTTTATAAATAAACTTTATCAATAATGTCAAAATTGCCCCCAAAGGGGTGGTCGAGTTGGTGGAGTGGGAGTATGGGGCCAAAAGATCTTGTGTTCAAATCCTCCTACCTACACTCTCTCGATCGAGCCTGCCATATAGAGTTTGCCTAGTGCGAAGTACCTAATTGGCGTGATTTGCAGACTATTGCGACAATCTGGAGGTTTATTCAGTGCGCATCTAAAGGATAGTAACTGCGGATTCCTCTGATTAAAAAATGTTAAAATTAATGTATGATGAAAATAAAAATATTCGTGTTAGAAAATATATACAAGCATTTAATATTGAAATCTATATAAATATTTTTAAAAATAACTTATAAAGTGTAAAATTAATTATCTAAATTTTTATACAAGATTAAGTGTGACAAAAAATTTCTTGTCTTAAATTAATACGTTTGGTTAAAATTGACTGAAATTTACGTTAAGTCAAAACTTTTTTATTTAAAAAACACATGACCAGCAAAACAACCCTAGCGAAGTGCTTTGGTAGTCTTGAAGTAGCCCTGGTAAAAGCAAACCAACCTCGTCTCATCATTGTCATCTTTTAGTCATTGTCTCTTGGTGAAGTAACGAATGTCTCGTCATTTATCAGCGAAGCTGCAAATTGTCTCATCTCTTATCAATCTCAGTCTCGTTCCATATGGTGAAATCCTCCGTCTACCGTGTAGGATTCTCCTGCATGTACGATGTGTGTGTGTGTTTGTTAATATTATTGGTAATGTTGGTTCCGAGGCCCACCAGCAGGAGCAATAGGGGTCGACAACGATGACGTAGATGGAAGGTGATGACGATAGCAGCCCGATTGAGTTTATTCGGGCCAACAACTCAAAACTCGATCTAGCCCAAGATCCAACGCGATCCAGTTCAGTGCCAACTATATAAAATGCCTTCAAAGTTAGTTCATAAATGTTGTCTGGAAGGGTGATCAGAATCAATCGTCTCTTCTAGCTTAAAGCTTAAACTGTGCTATCAGCAGCAGCCTCCAATCTCTGCAGTTTCCATTTCCTAGGCTCTCTACGCCGAGCCCCACAGCCATGGAAGGCCCCAGCGGCCACCAGCCAGCGGAGAAACGCGACCATCCCAGCTATTCTCAGTCAACATGTACAATCAACACTTGCGTCAAGTGTGGCGGCCCAACCTCCTACCCTCCACCGCCGCAGACCTCGTGGTCCGAAACCTCTCCACCGCCTATCTACCGTCCAATCCGCGCTCCGGCCGTCAACCTCCCTCCCAACAACTCTCAGGCCATAATCCTTGCCCCCGTGCCTAAGGCCGAAAAAGTCCCCACCATTTCTCCACCCTACAATTTCCAATCTCCGTCCAAGAAAATCCAGTCTACCGATGATATCCGCCGCTTCCACGACTCCGATTCCGGCAAGAACTTCCTTGGTTTCGTAGTCGCTCTCTCCGAGTCCATCCGAGGCCACAAAATCTCCGACACCTGCCTTGAATCCTTAACTGTGAAGTCAATCGTCTCAATCATCGAAACCCTGGCGCAGTGGGTCGACGAAATCCCACCTGCTCAACAAGCCGCTCGGTACGGTAACCTTTCGTACAGAACCTGGCACGAACGTCTGGTGGAGAACAGTGAGTCTCTAATGCTTCGATTTTTACCCGATGATCTTAAATTTTCGACAGTCGAGATTGTTCCTTACTTCAACGACAGTTTCGGTAATTCGAGTCGGATCGATTATGGTACTGGTCACGAGACGAATTTTGCTGCTTGGCTTTATTGTCTCGCGAGAATGGGGGTGATTAAAGAAGAAGATTATCATGGTGTAGTGGCTAGGGTTTTTGTGAAGTACCTTGAGCTGATGAGGAAACTGCAATTGGTTTATAGTTTGGAGCCCGCTGGATCTCATGGAGTCTGGGGGCTCGATGATTACCATTTCTTGCCGTTTATATTTGGAGCGTCGCAGTTGATTGATCACAAGTATATGAAACCTAAATCGATTCATAATGAGGATATTTTGGAGAATTTCTCGAATGAGTTTATGTATCTGTCGTGCATTGCATTTATTAAGAAGGTAAAGAAGGGTTTGTTCGCGGAGCATTCGCCTTTGTTGGATGATATCAGTGGAGTACATACTTGGAACAAGGTGAATAGTGGTCTGCTTAAGATGTACAAGGTGGAGGTTCTGGAGAAAGTGCCAATTATGCAGCATTTCCTTTTTGGGTGGCTTATTAAGTGGTATGTGTTCTTTTTTAGGCTAATATGGTTTATTCTTTTACCGATTTCCCTTGCTTTTAAAACTTTCTTTTGGGATTGGCTAGATGAATGTTTAGTGAAATCCGTCCTGGTACTCAATTTCACCTGGTGGAGGCAGAAATTAGTTACTTGTTAGTAGTAACTTGCTAAAGACAGGGATCAGCTTAGAGATGGTTCTATTCCATCCTCAACTTTCAGATGCTTGTTCTAGGATGAGGGAATGCGCTGTTGAATGTACAGTCTTATTTTTTTGGGAACTGATTTAAATTTTAGTTTATTTAAGCTTATCTATTCATACCTTATGATACTGGATAGATCCCTCCAACTTTGGGGTTGAAGATAGATGTTCTGCCATCTTTGTTGATCTGTTCTTTAAAGAGTTCTCCGATTTGTATTTAACATCAAACTTCGAGTTTGTGTACATTATTGATCTTCATGGTAAGTTACATGTATGTAAAACATAAATGGGTTTGATGGGAAAATTCTAGGTCTGTTCAATAGAAAAAGCTGAGAAACATGGGACGTTATGGAGCATTTAAGCATATTCCTTGGATTTTTGTGTTTGCTAATGTGCTCATCTTTTCTATGTTTTGACGGCTTGAAACGGATATGTCTGGAGTCAGTTGTCTTTGTGACTTGGAAAATGTTGCATATTTATGGTTATAACCTAATGGAATTATCTTGGATAGTCAGATTGCCTTATGATTCACACTCATAGCCAAATGTGAGTTTCACATTAATCGTTCCTGATGACTTGCACGGTTTCCTTTGTTCTGACAACTTTCTTGTCATCACAGGGAGTAGTATATTTCAACTCTGTGGGAACATTGGTCCTGGAATGAAGACGATGCATCTTTGGAAAAAGTTTAATCCTCATTAGTTATAGTAGACACTATTAGACAGCTATCATATTGTTAACTTTACCGTATTCATTTTCTTGTTTACCTTTTGGTTGTCATGTTCTCGTTTCTTTTTCCCATTTTCCTTTTCCTGAATCCTCCTATAATTATCGGCATGCTGATCTTGTGTCAGGTCAATACTTGTGTTTACCTTGAGTGGTATTAGGATGATATTCCTTGTTCCGTCTTGAATTGAAGGCAAATGGCTTTTTCTTGCCTTCTCATATATTGACACACTACACCAGGTTGACCTTGTAGTTAAGGTTGACTGCAATCGATTATAGTTTGTGTTAAAGAATTTCCATCCTTCAACTTCCAGCTGCATTCATTCCCAATGTTTTCTAAAACATGATATTTTGGCTGCAGAAGGCAATACTGTTACTTCCATTATATACTTTGTCTCAGCAATCTTGCTTCTGTGGCATGGGAATTTACTTTGTTTTGTAGGATGTCTCAGTTTTTACTGTTGGGTACCCATGGATACTTGCTTCTTGTCAACAATCAAAGTGATTCTTTTTATTTTGAGCAAATTATAGGTAAAATTTAAAAATGTACCTAATTTTATAATATTAGTTAAAATTATTAAAACTAGCAATAAAATGTTTGAACTAGTTGTTGTGAAACTAACCTGTCCTTAATCATAAGGCTAACGGCGTTGATATAGCCGACCGTTAACATAAATAAAGTCCTTTGATAAGTCAGTACTTGGATCATTATCATCACACTTAGTTCAAGTCATGCATTAAAGCGGGGTTCGGAAAGGTTTAATAGTATGCAGCCTTATTCTTACAAAGTAGGGAGACTGTTTTCGGTAAATTCACATACGAATGTAACAATGAAAAAGTGATACAGGTTAAAAGAGAAGATATGAAAATTGATATGTTAAAAAAGTAGGTAAATTAATTAAATAAGTAAATAAATAAATAAATAAAATATAACCAAAGAAGCTATGAAACAAGAATAAAAAAGAAAAGTAAAAGAGTAACAGAAGGTAAGAAGAAGCTTTTCTGTTTGGCTGTTTAATGGATGAAAAAAAAGATTGTTGTTGTCAAGAATGGTGCTGAGTAAATTATGATGATGTACAGTATTGACAAAATTTAAAACAAAAACACAAAGAAACATTAATTTTATACAAATACCCCATTTTGTTAACTAATAAGGAGTACAGTGATGTCATCAAATGGCACAAAGTCATAGCAAATTAAAGACAAAAAATAATTTTTGCTATTATAGCATAATTCATCCATCTTGCACTTTTCTTATCTCCAATGACACAAAGGCTAAAGGATTTGAAGACTAAGAACTATTTGTTCCAGGCTATTGATCGAGCAATTCTGGAGACGATATTGAAGAAAGACCGCAAAAGATATTTGAGACTCCTTGAAGCAGAAGTACTAAGGCACAACACTGGTCAAACGTGCATAGTTACAAGCTCTTCGCAAAGAGTTGGAAGTTCTACATATGAAAGAAGGAGAATCAGTGAATGAGTACTTCCATGGACTTTCACCATAGCCAACAAAATGCGGATTCATGGGGAAAAGATGGAAGATGTAGTGGTTATCGAAAAGATTCTAAGATCCATGACTGCTAAATATGACTATATCGTATGCTCCATTGAAGAATCAAATGACCTTGACGTCTTGTCTATTGATGAACTACAAAGCAGTTTGTTGGTACACGAGCAAAGGATGGGGAGGTATATAGTGGATGAGTAAGCTCTCAAGGTCACTCATGATGTGTTTCAAGGCGGGCAAGGTGGACGCAACAGTTTCAGAGGAAGAGGACGAGGAAGGGGTAGAAATGGATTTGACAAGTCCACCCTTGAATATTATAATTGTCATGGACTTGGGCATTTTCAGTGGGAATGCTAAAAAAGAGAAGGATTCAAAAGGTTTTTATGTAGAAACTAGTGAAGAAATGCTGTTGATGGCTTGCGTGGATATCAAGGAGGATGACAAAGAAGAATTATGGTTCTTGGACTCGGTATGCAGCAATCATATGTGTGGCAAGAAGGAGATGTTAACAGATTTGGATGATATTTCTAGTAAATCTGTGAAGCTGGGGAATAATTCAAGCTTGGCTGTGCTAGTAAAGGGAAATGTGCATATGGAAATCAATGGAATCAAACACGTCATTACTGAAGTATTTTATGTGACGAATCTATAGAATAATTTACTAAGTGTTGGGCAGTTGCAAGAGAAGGGGCTTGCTTTCTTTATCAACTATGGCAAGTGCACGATTTATCATCAAGAGAGAGGACTGATCTGGGACACCACAATGGTAGCAAACAAAATGTTTATCTTACTGGCTCGCATACACTCACAAGGACAAAAGTGTTTCAACACTATTACGGATGATCAGTCTCACCTATGGCATCGTAGGTACAGACATTTGAGCTAGAGTGGTCTAAAAATCCTTCAACAAAAAAATATGGTGAATGGCTTACCACAATTCCAAGCAGACACAAAAGTTTGTGAAGAATGTTTGGTGGGAAAGCAACAACGAGATACATTTCTAAAGAAGAGTATGTGGAGGGCATCTCAGATTCTTCAACTTGTGCATGCAGACATATGTGAGCTAATTAATCTGACCTCCAACAGTAAGAAGAGGTATTTTATTTCCTTTATTGATGATTATAGTAGAAAAGAATGGGCATATTACTTGGTTGAGAAGTTAGAAGCTCTTAATACTTTCAAAAGTTTCAAGGCTAGGGTTGAAAAAGAAACCAGTTTCAGCATAAGGAATCTGCGTACAGATTATGGGGGTGAATTCATTTCGCTAGAGTTCACAGATTTTTGCAACATGAATGGAATTCAAAGGTAACTGACAGCTGCCTACTCTCCCAAACAAAATGGCATTGCAGAAAGGAAGAATCGAACTATTATGAACATGGTTCGAAGCATGCTTATAGAGAAGAACATCCCATGAACTTTCTGGCAAGAAGCAGTAAATTGGACCATTCATGTACTCAACAGAAGCCCAACTCTAGCAGTGAGAAACATGACGCCAGAAGAAGCTTGGAGTGGCTCTAAACCCTTAGTGGAGCACTTCAAGGTTTTTGGGTGTTTAGCCCACGTGCATGTTCTTAACAGTAAGAGGATTAAACTCGATGACAAGAGTATGAAGTGCATCCTACTAGGAGTCAGCGAGAAATCCAAGGCTTATCGTCTTTTCGATCCAGTTTCTAAGAAAATAGCGATAAGTCGTGATGTTATTTTTGAAGAAGATAAACCTTGGGACTAGAGTGACAATCGCCAAAAAACAATCATGGCTGATCTTGAGTGGGAAAAGAATGAACAAGCAGATCCGGGGAATGATGCCATTACAGAAAAGTCTGAGACTGATGAGACAACACCGGAGAGCGAGGAATCTGATCATAATGACCAGACAGATATAGAAGTACATGTTCGAAGACCACCGACATAGATGAGAGACTATATTAGTGGAGATAGCCTTTTTGAGGAGGAAGGTATGGCTCACCTAGCTTTATTTGCTGAATTTGATCCTATTACATATCAAGAAGCTGTGAAAAGTGACAAACGAAAGAAGGTAATGGATGCGGAAATTAAGGCGATCGAAAGGAATACCAAATGGGAGGTAATAAAGATGCCACCAAAAGGAAAAATAACTGGGGTAAAATGGATTTACAAGACAAAGCTCAACGAGAAAGGTGAAGTGGATAAGTATAAGGCTCGCTTGGTTGCAAAAGGGTACAGCCAACAATATGGACTAAATTATGTAGAGGTGTTTGCACCTGTAGCTCGCTTGGATACAATTCGTGTCATTCTTTCACTTGTAGCAAGGAATGCTTGGACAGTTTATCAGCTAGATGTCAAGTCGGCTTTTCTACATGGTGAATTAAATGAAGAAGTCCATGTGGCATAACCTCTGGCCCATGAACAAAAGGGGCATGAGGATAAGGTATATAAGCTTTAAAAGGCTTTATACGGTCTGAAACAGGCTCTTCGAGCCTGGTACAGCCGCATTAAGTCATATTTCATGAAGGAAGGTTTTGAGAAGTGTCCACATGAACACACCTTATTTGTCAGAAGAATGGATGGAGGTAAAATTTTAATTGTTTGTCTTTTTGTTGATGACCTTATATTCACTAGGAATGATGAGTCTTTGTTTAGAAAATTCAAGCATTCTATGATGACTGAGTTTGACATGACTAATCTTAAGAAAATGAGTTACTTTCTTAGCTTAGAAGTGTTTCAAAGATCGGAAGCTATCTATGTTTGTCAACGGAAATATGCTCAAGAAGTGTTTAGAGAGATTTAATATGAACGATTGTAATGCAGTCTATAATCCTATTATTCCTGGGTTCAAAATGATGAAGGATGAAAAGGGAGTGGCGATTGATAATACTCTGTACAAACGAATTGTGGGCAGTCTTATGTATTTAATTGCAACATGACCAGATATGATGTATGTTATCAGTTTAATTAGCAGGTTTATGGAAAGACCTACTGAGATGTATCTTAAAGTTGCAAAGAGAGTGTTGAGATACTTAAAGGGCATGGTGAGTTTTGGGGTGTTTTATCGAAAGGGAGGAAAAGATGAACTCATTGGATACACTGACAGTGATTATGCTGAAGATCAAAATGATAGGAAAAGTACTTCTGGGTACGTTTTTATGTTGAGTTTAGGGGCTGTTTCATGGTCATCAAAGAAATAACCTGTGGTCAATTTATCTACAACTGAAGCCGAGTTTATAGTTGCAACATTGAGTGCATGTCAAGCAGTTTGGTTAAGGAGAATCTTGCAACAGCTCAATCATGCATCTGCAACGTCCACAACAATTTATTGTGATAATAGTTCTACTATTAAGCTCTCAAAGAATCCAGTGATGCACGGGCGTAGCAAGCACATAGATGTTCGATTCTATTTTCTTCGAGAGCTCACCAAGGATGCAGTCGTGGAATTGGTCCAATTTTCTTCACGGGAGCAGGTGGTAGATATCATGACCAAACCTAATAAGCTGGACGTGTTTCAAAATTTGAGGGAGTTATTGGGTGTTTATCAACTCATGGATATAAACTGATTGCTGATAGTTTTCAGTTTAAGGGAGGATGATGAAGTTATTAAAGATTTCCTAGCTGTAAGGGTTGGTTATCCTAGTTTGTAAGGCCGTTCGGTTGTTGTTGATAAGTCCTATTCTTTAGGAATAAGTTATTTGATTTGATTATGTTTTAGTCTTAGACCACGTTTTTAGGTTTGTAAAATATGGGTTGCATATTTCCAAGTTTTTAGTTTTCTTTGTAGGGTTATTTATTGCCACAGTTGTTCTTTGATTCAATAATAGATATTCTCCTTACATTTGAGTGTCTAGTGTTGGACCCCGATTTCTTCTTCAATATGTTTGGGATTAATTTTATTATTTTGTTGTGATTAGGCTTTAATTTT
>JANZXR010000006.1:8393881-8406951 GCA_027575705.1 Erythroxylum echinodendron | reverse complement strand
TCCTCCCCCGTGGGCCACGGGTCCAGATGTCACGCAGGACGTCGGCCCGTGGGCCCGCCCGGGGAGGGGTTCCAGCATCTAGCCTATGTGTGTTTACTTATATGTGATGTGTTCAACCTAGGTTCTAAACATCACTCGCATAATTCCCTCTCTAACAAAAATCAAGTCCTGGCTAATACTAAGATATAGGGTGTCTTCTGTGGATACCTTGTAAAATTCTTGAAACCCTTTTCTCTTAAAATAACTTAAATTCTTTCCGTAGATTATTGGAAAGAACTTAGAAAAGTTAATTGGTTAGCTTGGTAATTTTAAATAATTTTAATGTATAAATATTTTTCATGTAAGCCTGTTGACCGATTAAAGAATGTTATAAGATTAATGATTAATATTATAAAATTAGGTTAAATTTGAGATTTCAATTATAAGTTACTCTTTAGCTTTTGCTACTTTGGTAGAACTCAAATCTATTTTGAAATGCAAGTGCTTTGCGGAAGTCCACCTCTTATGTAACAATCTCAGTTGATGATATAGCACTGGTGGTTGCAGTTCAGGTTAAAGAGTTAATTATTTGGCTTTAAATCCGATTTATGGATATCAAGCTATATATTTGTTTGCTTAAGTCCTGCCTTGCAGCTGAGCAATTTTGTTAGTATTGTGTGGAGGAAGGGATTTTCTTTTTGTTTATTGTCACCTCAGCCTGAATTTGTAGAAAAGGAGTTACTATTGATGATAGCATATTGCTTTAATTGTGGACAAATAAATGAAAAGGCAATCAGTCGGTTGAAATATTACATGAGTCCTACCAATACCAGAAGGGAACAAGCAATATATGATGTTGCCTTGGCACAATTGTTGTTTCCATAGATTCTAGATCTATTTTGCGATAGGCAATACCTTTTTGTTACCCATGGCTCATCTTATCCTATATTAACAATAAGAAATGGATTAGAAAGAGGTAGATCTTGTTGCATTTCGAGAAATTAATCGATAAAACTCATCTTGATGCTGTTAAAGGGCCTAGCCCATCCTCCAATTCAACACACGACGTTGTCATTTATCTCCCTTCTGTTTGTTTATTTCCTTTCCTTTATTTATTTTGTACACCACTTAGAAGTTTCTTATTAGTTGTCATTCTGTTAGAGAGATTCTAGAATAGAGGTACGACTAGCCAATAGTTTTTACCCATTCACTGTATATATCTCCCACGTCTGTACTCATTCAAGATATGATGAAATAAAGATTATTCTTCATCAATACCAATATTCTTTACATAGTATTAGAGCCAAAGGTCTAATACATTTTACCTTACAAACATGGCCGATGATAGTGGTACTAGTAACCCTAACCCCATACACAACCTAGACTTGGAGAAATACTCCATCACAAACATAGAAAACCCTGGAACTGTGCTGGTTACTACCCTCTTCAATGGGAACAACTACCTAACCTGGAGCAATCTATGATGAGAGCTCTATGTGCCAAAGACAAGCTTTCATTCATTGACGGGACATACACACGACCAATAGAAGACCTTATACTTCTCGCCAGATGGAATGATCTTCAGTCAAAGCAAATACATAGAGGATATCTTGCAAGAAACAAAATTACTAATCTACAAGCCATGCATAACCCCCATAACCCCAGGGAGAAAGCTTACCATCGATGAAGGGAAACCACTTAAAGATCTAGAGCACTACAGGCAAACCGTAGGTCGACTACACTACTTGAGCTTCACACGTCTGGATCTCACCTACATCACACATCAACTAAGTCAATTTATGAAGTCACCAAGACAACCCCACTGGGAGGCTATAAAAGATGCCCTCCGATATCTCAAAGGTATATAAAACCAAGGCCTATTTTATGCATCTGACTCGAATCTTCTACTCATCGCTTACTTAGATTCGAACTAGGCAAGCTGCACATTTAGCCGATGATCTCTAGCTGGATTTTGCATGTTCCTTGAAAAATCGCCTATCTCGTGGAAGACTAAGAAACAGACGACAGTAAGTAGATCCTCCACGGAGGCAGAATATCAGAGTCTAGCGTCAACCACCTATGAGTTGAATTGGATCGTTCAGATACTAGAAAATTTTCAAGTAAAGAATTGAGAAGCCATACCTTTATTTTGCGACAATCAGGCGGCGCTCTACATCTCGAAGAACTATGTCTTTCATGAGCAGATGAAACGTTTGGAGATTGACATCTATCTAGTGCGGGACGCAGCGAACTTAGGATTCCTCAATCTTAAACACATCCGAAGCCAAGATCAGCTGGCAGAATTGTTCACTAACCCGCTGACTGCACGAACATTTACAATCCTACTTCTCAAGTTTGGATTCGTGCGGTTCCTCGAGGATCCGACTTGAAGGGGGGTGTTTTAGGGCCTAGCTCATCCTCCAATTCAACACATGATGTCGTCATTTATCTCTCTTCTGTTTGTTTATTTCCTTTCCTCTGTTTACTTTGTACACCACCTAGAAGTTTCTTATTAGTTGTGATTCCGTTAGAGAGATTCTAGAATAGAGGTACAACTAGTCAATAGTTTTTATTCATTTATTGTATATTTCTTTCACGTCTGTACTCGTTCAAGATATGATGAAATAAAGATTATTCTTCATCAATACCAATATTCTTTACACTGTTTCTGTATTGGAATGAGTTTTTCAAAGTTAACTGGGGTTGGCTTCCATTGAATACCTTAATTTGAGATGAATGATTCCCTTAATAGGAATAGGGGAAATTATGAAAAAGGAAAAAGGAATAGAACCTGAAGGAGGCTCAAAGCTTGGAAGGCGAGTAGGTGACTTGCTGAACCTACTGACCGGCTTGCAAAGATTGGAAGAGGAACGTATAACGAACATATTTGCTCATCAGGGAGCATGTTTTAGGTGGAAAATGCTTTGTCTTTGTGGGAGATCAGCGGAAATTGGTTGGGGTGCAGTACCCTTTTGATATAGCAGAAGCACGCTTGGTCGTCAAACCTTTTGCAAATTTTATACGCGTAATTATTGATTGGGAGATTGGTGAATGGCGATCAACCATGAGGGTGTCAGGACTCAAAAACTGAACGGAACAGTGAAATTGTTAACCACGTGAAGCGAAAAACAAGTGAAATAAAAGGACTGTCCCTAACAGTGACCTTTTTTATGATTTCATTTCTACTCTGCCTAGCCTGTCTATTTCCTTTTCTCTTTAACGTTTCAGAAGCAAGTAACCTCGCTTAAAATGGTGCGTCTTGATGTCACCATTGTTTTCTTTGGGACATTATACGGTCTTCTCTATAATCAAATATTACATTTATTTTAGTAAAAAAAACGTATTGGAAGAGACACATCAGGCTGCTTGGGAGTTGGTACGTATGTTTAGGAAAAAGGACGATCGGAATGATGCCCGACTTCCTCCACTAGTTCGTGTGTACCTGGCAACTGTAACAAAAATGTTTCATTTTTCCTTCTGCAAAGAGAAGAAAAGCCAAAATGACAGTAATAGTAACAAGCTATGCTTTCGCTTTGGCCACCCACGCGGCATAGATAGGTCCGTTCAAGTTTAACATCATCATGCTGAGACTAAGAAACCTGTCATCTGTCAACGTACGAGGTTGACACAGATTATGGGGTCCATTCGCACCTCTTGTAGTAGCTATCAACGCCACAAACAGTTAATTACAACATATTGGTAGATTATAAGACCATCCTCCGTCTTTCTTTAATGTTTTAGTGAAAGAGAAGTATGTAACAGCAGCACGGAATACAACTCCACTCCTTTGCTGATCCAACAAAACCCAACCCACTTAACACGGGCCTTGAAGCCACTTTCACTTTCTTCTTCCGTCTCTTGTCGGTGCACCAGTTCACATGTAACTTGACACATCTATGCTTCCACTGTGGACAACTATCTGAACGCCTCCCTTCCTGGCCGTCAGGCTAAGTGACATATACTTGACAAATCTATATTTCAAAAAATGGCGACAAGTACCAAACCGAAACCGAAAATCACTTCCAAACTATTTCTCTCATCTCATGTCTGCACACCTAATCTTATATCTTTTTGGGGATTTAATTAAGCACCGTCATTACCAAAAACTTTTTAACACTTTTAACTGTGTACCAGACAAAGCACTACACATTGACCCACACCTTTCTTTTTGTCACCCTCTCATTTTCTTCTACGCATATCCTCTTTCTTGCTTTTTACTCCTTTTTTTAAAATTTTGTTTCTCTCTCTTTTCGCCTCCTTTCAATGCTCCTGTTGAGTTAGGTGGGTTGATGGCTCTAGTTTTCTAGCTTTCCCTCCTCTTTTTCGTCTCTCCTTTCTCTCTTTTTCTCTACCACTATCTTTTTCTTCTTCCTCTTCTCCTTCTTGTCCTGTATTTCTGGTGAACAAATCGGATAATGTGTTTCAAAACCCAAATTATAAACAAAGAAAGTTGAAGTTCTGAAGGTAGGGTCCTCCCTTCCTGCAAGTTGGTGTCTGAAAGTTCTTCTCTTTTGATTGCTTTACTCCCTGTTTGTGCTTGAGTGACCAAGCTAAACGGGCTTAAAAAGAAATTACGCAAACTCCTTTTTTGTTAGTTATGTGTTGGCCTCCATTCAGCGTTCTTTTTCTTGTTGTTTCCGATAGCCCGAATGAAATTTCTGGCTAAATTTCAGCATGTATCTGCATAGATATTTGATCGTTAGACCCAGTATTGTGCATGTCTTTTTCTAACTTCACTTACTGTTTTTTTTTTTCCTTCGAGTAATTTCTTGGTATGGGTTCCTTTAGCCGGATAGATCTGGGAGGTTGCTTTTTAGAATTCATTTATGCTTCAATTTTTAGATTACTGGTTGATTTTTCTTGTCCATATCAGTAGCTCTTTGTCGTCTTTCGATTTGCCCCATCTTTGCCTTGTTATAATCGGAGTGCCTTTTGGTTTTGTTTAGTACTTTTTATGGGTTCTGTTATTTTGTTTAGTAGATTCTATACACCATCTCCCCCTCAATTTACTCTTTTCTAATTTCTGCCTACTTACTCTGATTAACATTTGTTTTCCCTGTAAGATATCGATATTTCCATCCATTTGCTAGACTTAGGGATATTTATATACAGGTAAGAGTAACTATAAACGTGTTATACATCTCAGGGCCAATTATTGGTTATATCAATTCACCTCTTTTTTTTTTTTTTTTTTTGCAGATTTTGCATTCGGATCCTAGTAAACCAATAAATAATGTATACTTCCGTTGAATTGATCCCATATGAGCTGAGATTCGTGATGTGTCATATGGATTCAAGATGTCTTTTGCTCAGAGGCGCGATCTAACCTTGTGTTTCATTGGTTAAGCAGGTTCCATGGAGGATCAAAGTGTGTATCGACGATGGGATGAACTGATACCTGATGCCCTTGGCCTAATCTTCGCTAATCTTTCGCTACAGGAGAAGCTTACTGTGGTTCCAAGGGTTTGCAAATCATGGTGTAGAGCAGTGTCAGGGCCATATTGTTGGCAAGAGATTGATATTGATGAATGGAGTAAATGTTGCAAGCCAGATTACATTGATCGCATGCTTCGCATGTTAATCATGAGAAGCTGTGGATCCCTCCGTAAACTTTGTGTCTCGGGTCTTTATGGTGATGCTAGTTTCACATTCCTGGCAGAGCAGTAAGCTGAACTATGCTTTTTCCCTCAAATCCCTCATTTGCTTTACTTGTTATGAGAATCTCTGTTGTGCTTGCAATTCACTAAGAAGAAAAAACCTTCTTCATGTTTCTGCATCTTATTTAGATTTTGCTGATTTTGAAGGGGAAACTGATCTAAACTTATTTGCTTTGTTGCTATATTGCATGCTCCCAATTTTCAGTTGCTCACATATTCATCTTAAGAAACACCACATTTTTTAGCATCAATAGTCTTAGTGGGTGCTTTTGTTTGACAGACACTTTTTGACAAGAGCCTGTTTTGTTTTTCTTCATTTTGCAAGTACTGGATCACTTCAGACATTGCGATTGACTAGGAGTGAGATTAGCGATTCAATAGTTGAACAAATTTCTGGACGGCTTTCAACAGTTACATTCTTGGACTTGAGCTACTGTGGCAAAATTGGGGCGCGTGCTTTTGAGGCTATCGGAAAACATTGTAAATTACTAGTTGGTCTTTGCCGGAACATGTACCCATTAATGGATGGCGACAAGAGCACCCAAGAAGATGAAGCTAATGCTATTGCGACCACGATGCCTAAGTTGAAACGTTTAGAGATAGCTTATCTTCGTATCAGCACAGATGGTGTCTTGAAAATTCTGTCAGGATGCCCTGAACTCGAGTATTTGGATCTGAGAGGATGCTGGGAGGTAGAACTTGATATCAGCTTCCTCACGGAGAAATTCCCAAAGTTGAAAACTCTGGGCCCTTTGGTAATGGATTTCTATGAAATGGACTGGGATTCCGATTCTTCGGAGTATTTGCCATGGGAATTTGTCACTGGTGATGTTGGGGAATATAATGATGATGATGACGACGACGACAGTCTTGATGAATTATGGGATGACGAGCAAAGGCTTGAGGAGCTCGAGCTCAGGTTCTACGAAGAAATGGAAGATGCTTGTCTTAATAGATTATTTGGTTGGCATCCATCTCCCTAGGTTCTGTACTTCTGTTTCCTTTTATCAGGATGTTCAGTTTCCTGTTAGTAATGCTGAATGCATCTAACGTGAGCCTCTGAAAAAATACCGTATGGATGCATATGTTTCAGTAGGTTTGAAGCTATGTGCTTTCATGTCGCTCCAATGTTATATAAGTTGTCATTTAAA
Source organism: Erythroxylum echinodendron (assembly GCA_027575705.1). Classification (NCBI taxonomy): domain Eukaryota; kingdom Viridiplantae; phylum Streptophyta; class Magnoliopsida; order Malpighiales; family Erythroxylaceae; genus Erythroxylum; species Erythroxylum echinodendron. The sequence continues at coordinate 8,400,164 of JANZXR010000006.1, read as the reverse complement.
TAATAGTGCTCACAGGGTCGGATGAGATAATCAACTTTTTGTTGATAATTATGATCAGACGGCAACTAGGTGGAGACATTAGTTGGATATCTTCTATATCATTAGCTTTTGCACGCAACCATATTTCCAACAAGAGAGAGGTGGGCCACAAACAAATTTTACACGATGGTGATGGCTCTGAGTCATTCATGGCTTTATCCCCTGTCTGCTAGCCACCGAGCGAATAGCTTGGACTCGCAAAAACTTTTTATTTCAATGCTGCCATTAATATCCCGTAAGCTTAGCAAGTTGCGTTCCCTTTCTCTTTAGTCTATTCGCCTGTGGCACTTTCTGATTCCTACCCCATCCAAAAAGACTCACGACTTTAAAGCTCTCTTTTTCTCAGAGAGCTTTTCTTCACACGCATGTCTCTTGTTTTCTTTTTTCTTTTACTTTTGCCCAGTTTCGCAACTTCTACAGTCACTGCAGATATTAAATTCATTGCATAAGAAGTGGAAGGTGAAACTTGATACCGAAAAAGGACGAGTACCTGAGCACTGTTTTCACTTGGTTTCTCATGAAAAGTAAGTCCTTAAGGTGGGGTTTATGTGGAAGAGTAAACATCAAACGAGTGTAGTTGGCCAAAGCATCAAAGAATAAAAGAGAGTTTGTATACAGTTGCCCAATCTAGATGTGGAACTTATGGTTTTTCTGACGACCTTGAGCTGTCGCATTGTGAAGTCTTGTGTAAGCATACAACTATACTGCTGGCACATGAAGAACTTAAGCCTGCGAGGAAAATTCTGCCGGAGTAACCATTTCACAGGGAAAGAGAGGGCCTTGCCTACTGCGAATAGACTTTGAATGTAGGATCAGATTCATCGTTTCTTCAGGGATGTTTGTATTTTCGACGTGCATTTCGTTTATTGAAAATGGTTAAGGATATAATATGGTTCCGTGCAGATACCTATTCTGTCACATGATCACATGTGATTTGTCTCTTTTCCTGTACTTTTCTACACTCCCATTCCTTACGACTCGTTTTGACTTGATTTTACTTCTAACGAATAGCTGTCTTGAAATAAGAGTTTGATGATAGTATTAAGGTGATAAATATTAGACCCTTGTACTCTGGTTAGGTTTAGTAACTTGTTTAATTAATACCCAGGATCGATTCAAAACCTAAAACAGGGAAAAGGGTCTCATAGATGTCATGAATTAATTCAGGACTTCTATTTTAATCCAGATGACCAAAATATGAGCACCTGGGTACTACCTAAGAGAGTAGCAACTAACAATGAGGTTGTGAATGTTGATCAGTTCTGCTCCAATTAAAGATTTTGAGTTGGAGTGGGGCACGATCTATGGTGCTTTTTAAGAGCTCAAACATTTTTGGTGCTCGTCCTTTTCCGAGGCCGAACTAAAGGAATATGTCCATTGGCATGTGGACCAACTTGATATTCTGGGAATGCTTCACCTTAAACAGACCGTGGTCCCCTTTATTTCAATCCCTCTTATCCCTCCAATTCACCAGCATATATTATTGTATTGTACTAGCAAATTGAAAAGAAAAAACAAAACGCAGGTACATGCGCAGTGAACAGAGATTTACCATAGACTTAACGTGGTTTTTCTTTTCACTACTTTCCTTATGGCATTTCGTGTTGACAGTGGGAGAAAATGGGTATCAATTTAGTGATTTTCTGTACTATATAAAGGAGGGTCCATCTTGAGCGTATGAGACAGTGGTCCTAGCTCTAAAGACGAGGTGCAATCATTCAATCAGAAGATTCGCTTGCCCTTTTCTTCCTTGTACATTTGTTTGTTTCCAACGAACAAATGTATTCTATTAAGTGTAATTCAAAAGAATTGCTTCGATAATTATGCCTTTCACGCAAATTACTTCAACTTGTGACAGTCATTAGTAATCATCAAATTCCCAAGAACAAAAGGAAAACGGCAAAATATGAAAGTGGTATGGACACTATCTATATCTGTATGAGGCTGAGCAAAACGAGGCTCACCGGTTGTCTACAGAGTGGGTGGCCAGGAGCATGCGGGCTTCAGGAAAAATCTTGTGATCTTACAAATTTCATTGTTTGTTTTATTTTGACGAAAGCAAAACCGCCATTCCAAATTCCAATTTAGAGTGGGCAGAGTGTCGCGTATTAGACTATGATCGGAACTGTTGAACAATCTGAGTAAGAAGATACTCGACTCATCAACACTGAGGGCCCATTATCTCGCTGCTGCTTCATTTATTTGGAAGTTCAAACTGATACCGCCATAATGTGTCAAAAGGACAATCAGTTACGAACTCTAGAAGGTAATCTGTTACTGACGGAAGATTTGATATTGCCACAAAACAACAACAACAATGGTTGTATCTCTTATAAAGCAATTATTTTGTTACATTGAAAAGAAAAATGAAACTGACCCATCGGTCAAGATGAGATGAACTCTGCTCATATATTTCCTGAGAGTCAAGAACATGAGCAGTGTTGACGATGATAAGGTGAATATTTGATCTATCCTAATTTTTAAGTTTTATACGGGCCATCAAGATCAGCCAATGAAAAGCAAGGGTATAGCCAAAGCCCAAATTAGAAGGGACCAAATAATTGGGGTCCCTTTTAGTTGGAAGATTGAAGTTAAATTGATCTAGGCACGAGCCAGGAGGAGAGGAATGCCCAAGTCAAAAATACTTGAATCTTCCAAAGCCATTCAAAACTTTCAATGTGAAATCGTCTTCACCTTCCATCCAAACTCATTCTTGTTAGTTTATTTTCCTATATTCCATTGGTTAGTTATGTATAACATTATTATTTTAATTAATAACGACATTTTTTATTTTTATATGTTTTATTAATTATATTTGATATTTTAATACCAAAAGTAAAATCCTTAGAATAACTATGGTACAATTGAAATTAAAACGAGATCATAATTATAAAATTTAATTTTGTATTTGTGTATTATTTTTAAATTATCCTAATTATACTTTCAACAAGACAAGATATTGATAAAATAGTAAAACTAGCACACATTGTATTTTTTATAAAGAAAATAATTATTCTCATAAATTAAAGGATATAGATATGTAAACAAATGTGTGGATTTTTATTAGAGAACAAATTTGTTGAACTGGTTAGATTATAAGAATCTCAAATAAAGTATTATTTATACGCGTGTGCATTTCTTCGTAATGATCATTGTATATTTGATCCTTAGATTTAAGGTTATCAAAGTATCTTATGTGAGAAGTAGTATGTTTTGATGTTATTTATGATATTTTGTATTTATGATAGCTTAATCAGTAGTATTTGGATATAGCTTGAAACATATAAATATAATTGAGTAAGTCAATAAAGAATTTATTATTCTCAAATAATTAGAGAGAATATTCTACTGTTCTTGATCAGTAGCGATTTAAAAAATTCTCTTATTATAGTAAATTAAGATATAAAAAGGTGTTTTTTTTAATATCAATTATAATTCAATTATTAAGTAGCAAGAATGAATATGATTATATTTAAAATAATAAGCATTAATAGATAATTAGAGAGAATGTTCAATTGTTCTTGATTAGTAATAATTTAAATAATTCTTTGATCATAATAAATTAAGATATGAAAAGGTGTTTTTCCAATATCAATTATAAATCGATTATTAAGTAGCAAGAACGAACATAATTATATTTAAAATAATAAGCAATAATTCCATGTTTTATGTAAAATTAAAATATTAGATGATGAAAAGAATAAATTATACATCATAATCATGCATTAGTAGATTAAGTCAAACCACTAAGATATGATTAGTCATGATATATTACTAGACCTTAATCTTGATCTATTTTTATAAATTGTTTAGTTTAAAAATTAAAGGTCAATTAAAAGGAGCTTTAATTTATACAATTCTAATTATGCATTATAGTTATAGTTTATAATCTTTGTCAATATATTAGGAACCTAATGGTTACATATAAAAGAATAGTTAAAATAAAAAATTAATTTAACTTAAGTAGGACTTAATTTGAAGTTTCCTTGGTTTGTACGAGTTATAAACTAAGAAATTTATAACTTAGTTTTTTCATTTTTTATTGTTTCATATTTATAAGAGGGTTAGGAGGGAAAAATAACGGTGGTAGTAACAAATTGAGCATATTTTGATTTACAATTTTAAGAAACCCTATGAATCCAAAAAGAGAAGGTCCATTTAGGGCCTACGCCTAATATTTTTGTGAAATATAAATTTTTCTTTTTTTTTTTCCATATGTGTAAACTTTCATTTAGGTTTAGTTAAATTAGATCATGTTTTCTTTAGAATGCACATTAGGAAAAATAGTCATTTGCACCTCAACTTAAGAGGGTTATAACCCAAGTAATATTTCTTTTAAAGTTAAATTTGGTAATGTGATTTAAGAGGACAAATCAAAGTCTAAAATTAAAATTACCTTAAAAAAATGCTTGTTGTTCTTTTTTAGTATTATAAATACTTGGCCAAATAAGGAGTATAGGTGGAGAGAGAGAAAACAAAACGACGTTTAATAAATTAATATTAAAAAAGATCAATACTTCCTTTTAAAGACCAAATTTAGTTAAAAATGATTAAGAATTAAAGTTTGTTGGGCATACAAGCCGATTAGGATTACATTTATGTTTTCTTTAGTTTGTTCGACTTTAGGCACATTGAATTAGTTTAGTTTTGCTAAAGTCTTTTTAATCTTAAAGCCAATAAAACTTAATAAGATTTTAATTTATCTCCTAATAGTATACTTACTCGTTTTCTTTTAATTTTATGTTATTTTAATTTCAATTCACTCTTTAAACTCATTTAATTTAAGAGCTTTGCCTTTAAATCTTTTTAAATCCATTTTAATCCCACTTAGTTTAGATTTATCCATCTAAATTATTTGAGTTTTTTAATATAGGTTCATTTCATGTTCAAGGCCAAAAACTCCTTTTTCATCTAATATGTATTTTCATTTAAGATGCACGTCTATTTTAAGACCATTGTACTCTATCTTTCTCTTTAAATCGAAACAAATCCTTTTGCTAGGTTATAGTCATTTCATTCAAATTCCTTTTTCAAAAAATTAAATCACAAAGAGTACAATTGTATTTTCAAATCTTAGGTCACCATTTTATCTTTATCTTTATCTTTAAGCTTAGTGACATAATGTCGGTATCATAAATACTTTACTTTTAAATCTCTAGGTCAATCCACAATATTGTATGCATTCATCCATATGTCATAAATTTCCTTTCAAGTTTTAAATATCAATTATAGGTACATTATTTTAAGCCATATGTACCCCTAAGGATTATACCATATATTTTATTTTCTTTATTCAACGCCCTTTTATTCACTTCACACCCAATTTTATTTTCTTTTTTAAAATTTATAAATTTATAAAAATCTTTGCTTGACCTTTGTAACCACTATTGTTTTTTGAAAAATAACCTTGGTAACCATTTAGGTAATTAAATAGGGTGGCTAACACTTTTCTTATTTTACAATTTAACTAGAAACTCAATTTTATAATTAGGACTTTTTTATTCCCTTTCCCTTTGGTTTTTTTTATCTACCTTTCCTTAATAAGGTAGAGTGGTGACTCCACTGATATTTATTCAATATTCAATTCCATCCCTATTTAAAAGGCATCTAAAAAACATTGGCAATATTGCATAATGATCTCATTATGTGCATAATTTACAAATCTTTTCAAGTTAAAAGAGATTTAGTCTGAGTTTAAACTATAATGATTTGTTAAAATACTTCTAAAGAACTCCTTTAATATTTTTTGATCAATTCTTGTCTAAAGATTTAGGCTTCATCTTTGAAAGAACTTGGAAACTTTGAAAAACTATTAGATTTTGAAGGTTAAATTTTGTTTTTAAAAGTAGATAGGTCAACCTATCAGGGGTATAAGTTGACCTAACAAGTATTTAATGTGTGTATCATGCTTTTTGGACATCAGTCGATGTATATGGGATATTAATCGACCAAGCTTTACAAATTTGGAAATTAGTGGTTTCATAACATTTTATCTTAGGAGATTGATAAATAGGTTAATTAAACTACTATTCATTGGTCAACAAACTAATTTCTATGTTGACCATTATTGTTGGGCCTTGAATTTTTTTTTTATTTCAGTAAACATGATTTGAATGAATTCTAGTATTGTTAGACAAATTATTTTGATTGAGGTTAACTATGATGTTAAGTTTAGGAGGATTTAATTCAAGGATTAATGGAATTAAAGTGTGGATGTTGTAAGGTACATAAGGGTATTTTTGAA
>JANZXR010000006.1:8367845-8378329 GCA_027575705.1 Erythroxylum echinodendron | reverse complement strand
TGTTGTTGTTGTTGTTGTTGTTGTTGTTGTTGTTGTTGTTATTATTATTATTATTATTATTATTATTATTATTATTAAATAAATTTGGAATCATTTCATAAACAAACTTCTTTAAGTGTAATTATTCATGCCATAACAAGATTCAACTGGTTCAATAACTATCATAATGTACTAAGTCAGATAAGAATTATAATAGTCTATTATTTTTAATGAAATAGTTAGAAAATATAATCCTTTTAAGTCATACAAAACCTCATCACTTAAGTATTTAGCATTTAAGAGAGCAATGATTATTAATTAGGGTAGAAAAGTGAATGATTTCATTACAAAAAAATGTGCATGTAAGGATCAAATTTCAATAAAAATTGACAGCTCGTGTCGAGTGCATTGCAAAATTTACCTAACTCTGCACACTAAAATTCGTAGTTATGGTAAGTCGGGATCGAATTCACAGGAAATGAACGGTTAATTTTTATAACGAAACTAAGTTATGCAAGGAAAATATAAAAAGGGGGATGGATTTTTAAGCAATTTAGAAATTAAAGAAAAAATAAATTATCAAAACAAATTAAAACAAGCAATCGAAAATGAGAAAAGTGTTGAATATAAGTAAGGCCTAGTTCTGGGGTCAATCTCGGCCTAAACACAATCAAGCATATTCCATCATCCTAACATCTTTACAACTCTCTTCGGCCTATTGATCTGAGACTAATAAAATGCTCTACTAATCTCGGTTTCCCCTTAGGTCGTGTTTAATCAAGATACGACCATTAATTAAACTTAAGTACGAATAACCTAGGATACGATCTTTAAATTCAATTTAGCAGTCACATTACAAATTGGAAAATGATCAATGTAGGTTGTAACCCCGCACGTTCGGGTTATCTAACCTATGTTATATTGTTCCTAACAATTAACTATCATTAGATGCTACTCACAAACATTAAAAGTAACAATTACGAATTACATTCGATGTTTAGCAATAGGTTGGAAATAAAACAATCAAAATAACATAATAATATCATTCATCCGAAAACCTAATCCAATCAACACCAATAACACAACAATCCGGAAAGAAATTACAACCTTAAAGTGATAAAAATAGCTTAATCGTGAATTAGCATCAATATTCCCATTGAATCGGTGTCGGGAAGCTAGCCTTTCGTTTCCATCTTCAAACTCCAACAATCAACATTAATAGCCTCAATTTATGTAAAAAAGATTGAACAAAAGAGTGACCACCGAAATCACAAGCCCTCTAGTTTCTCTCTATAGCCACTCTTCCTTTGTTTATATTTCCACTCCTTTTTCACTATAGCTTGATGGGAAAATTTAATGTTGGAGTTTTTGTCCACAACTACTGTTCATGTATCTTCTTCTCTGCTCTCTTCTTCACGCAGCTCTTTTTCTTCATGTAACTTACATGCAACTATCAATTTTCCCTTATTTTTCACTCACATTCTTCCTTTCTTTTTTAGCTTCCACGCTATTTCCAACCCTTTATTTCATGCCCATCTTTGTTTCTTTTCTCTTCTTTCTTCAAACCTAGCTAAGTTGAAACTCAAAAGAAGTAGCTCCTTTCACATTTTCTTCACTGTAACTTCAGTTCTTTCTTTTACGATACTCCTCTCTTCTCTATACATGTTGTTTTTGCACCTCTGAGCAACACGCCTCTTATTATGATCTTAAAATAAACTGTGGGAGACGAGGCTTCATCAAAGAATAAACAGATTTTTCCAGGTTCTCCACTTATTTCAAAACCGAAGAGACAATAGTGAAGTAGCTCTGCTCTTTTTTTTCCACTCTCAGTTTTGTTCCCCTCTCACCAGCTCTCCCCGCCGACTCTTCCACACCCCTCTCTTTTTCTTCTTGTTTCGTCACTAGCCCCCCACTCGTTTGTATCGGCTAGGTTTTCTTTTCCAATAGTAATCATGTTGGACAGATGTAGTGTGGTAGCTCCTCCAGTTGTCTCATAAAGAAGACGCGTTTCTTTCATCTGAACTATTAGTTATAATGTAGCAAAATAGACAACTAACTTTCTCCACTACACAGCTAAAGCAACCCTCCTTTTGTTTCTTTCGGTTATTCTATTTCTAGCCCCACTTTGTCTCATATAACATGTCTTCTTTATGCTTTGCATGGCTATGAATTTTCTAATGGTAGTGAGTCATGTTGACAACATTTTTTTCATGTTCCATGAATCAATAGATTATGGAAGTAGAGAACATGGCTTTAATGGACATACTTTCAGGTTACTTTAGCTTTTTTACTTTCGAAATGTACCTAAGATCAAAAATGAGCTAAATGAGTATCCTAAGCAATTCTAAGGCATTAATCACTAAGTGTAGAAGATAAAATAGATCAACATTTAAACATATATCAAATTCTCCTACACTTAGCTTTTGACCATCCTCGGGCAAATTGTCAAAATCAAAATCACAAACTAACATTTTTACTCATTTTCCAAATCTTCGAAAAATATATAATCATAAGTAAAGATGAATGACTTTCAAAACCTATAGCAAAAACTCAAAATTAAAGCTTATACTCATGATCAATCAATATTCACCACCCTTAGAAACTGAGTAATCTAGAGGTAGACTTGGACAAAAAGTTTTTGAATAAGATATTTTCATGGATACACTCAAACACCATTCATGATAACAACAATCCATAACTTTGCATATCATTTCATTTCTCCACCACTAAAAGTCACATGCATAATCATGAATCAAAGAACTTTTCCAGGGTTTTAATGTGGGTAAGGATAAGGTAGGTTGCATTTTGGTTAATGTAGTTTGAAAGCTATTAAGCTAGTGAAGCAAAAGTAACACTTAATGAAAAATTAAACGCATAAGTTAGCATTCATTCAAAACTGGATACTGATAGTCATAAAGAATGAAACAACTATGTTTCATAACTCAATTAGCTCTCACATCATAAACCATATGAACATAACACAATCAGATGCTCCATCCAATATACATCCTCTTTATAGGCCATATACTCAAAAACCTAACCAATACAACTTAAGGAGGATAAACTATTAATTAATGACCTTTCAAAACAATTGCATTGCCTCTTTCACATTTTTTTCTTCCCTTTTTTTAATAGAAAAATGAAAGAGGCTACATCAATATAGGATTCATAACATGACATTTTAACAAATTTAACCAACCTAAGCAAACCCCCGCACTTGGACTTTTACACAATCACATTACTCAAGAATTAACAAATACTCCACTAGCTTTAAAGCTTAGGTAGGACATTTGGTTAGGTGGATGTAATGTGGTTCATACAAAAGAAAACGTTAATACAGCTTAAAAGGAATAAGCAAGGGAAATTTACATAAATGGGTGGGCTATATAACTAATGTATCTTATAATCAATAAAGAACACTTGATCATTTTCATAAACATGCATGTGATAAACAATGTGGTCTCGAATAGAAATTCAACGCAAAGTAAGGATGTATATGTCATGAAGGTCACTCATAACAAACAAAATAGTGAGACTAATATGAATGTGTCAATCTAATATAGCTCAAAAGCCTCACTAGTTTTTTTTCCTACCACTAGTCACTGTTCTTCTAAGAATAATGTATATTAACTAATCAGAAGAGTAAAAGTGCATGCCAAATTTTGCTATGTATTTTTTCTAGTCAATTCACACTCTAATTATTACTAAATAATCTTAACAGCATTAGAAAATAAGAAAATTTTTGATTTTGTTCATTCAATTTTGAAAATTGCCTAAGAATCCACATAAGCCACAGTTAAGCTAAAAAACATGCATAGAAACTAGCATACCCCACCCTACACTTAAAAATTACATTGTCCTCAATTTAAAATCAAATGAAAGAATGAAGCAGTTCACAAAAGTAATAAAAATGAAAATGTAAATAACATAATTTAACTTCCCTTGGGTTGCCTCCTAAGCAACGCTTTTGTTTATTGTCGTTGGCTCGACTCTATGTTGCTCACATCAAGTGATACTAGTCACATCCTCCAACATCAAAACCTCCAAATCCTCCGTTTGGAAGCCTTCATAATACGACTTCAAGCGATGACCATTCACTTTGAATGTCTTGTTAGTTTTAAGGCTCCGTATCTCTACTGCAAGAAAAGGAAAAACATTAGTAATAACAAACAGACCAATCCAACAGGAACGCAACTTATCTGGAAAGAGTTTGAGTTTGGAATGAGATAGTAATACCTTTTAGCCCACCAAAAAGCTTTTCCTTGAAATCATCTTATCATGAAAAGCTTTCGTCCTCTCCTTAGATATCACTGAATTTTGATATGACTTATTCCTCATCTCTTCCAATTGTTGAAGCTACAACTTCCTATGCACTCTTGTATCATCCAAGTGCATGTTTTCCTTGAAATCATCTTATCATGAAAAGCTTTCGTCCTCTCCTTAGATATCACCGCATTTTGATATGACTTATTTGTCATCTCTTCCAACTGTTGAAGCTACAACTTCCTATGCACTCTTGCATCATCCAAGTGCATGTTGCATCTTTTGATAGCCTATTACGCCTTATGTTGTAATTCTACAGGAAGATGACATGGCTTCCCAAACACTATCCTATACGGATACATTCTAATTGGTGTTTTGTAAGCTGTCCTATAGGCTCATAATGCATCTTACAGTCTTACACTCCAATCCTTCCTATTGGGCTACACGGTTTTCTCCAAGATTAACTTGAATTCTCGATTTGAGACTTCAGCTTGCCCCTTAGTTTGGGGATGGTAAGCAGTAGAAACTTTGTGCGTGATGTGATATTTTTTGAACATTGCTCCCATCACCTTATTGCAGAAGTGGGTTCCTCTATCAATAACAATGGCTTTCGGTATCTCGAATCTAGAAAAATGTTAGCCTTAACAAAATTTGCAACAACTTTGGCATCGTTAGTCCTAGTGGCTTTGGCTTCCAACCATTTAGAAACATAATCAACTACAAGAAATATAAAAGTAAAGACAAAAGATGGAGGGAAAGGTCCCAGAAAATTAATGTCCCAAACATCAAAAATTTTACAAAACAGCAAAGGAGTTTTGTGGCAATTGATCCTTATGTGATAGGCTACATGATCGTTGGCATTTATCACAGGATTTGCAAAAGGTATATGCATCTTTGAACAATGTTAGCCAGTAGAAGCCACTCTCTAGAACTTTATAAGATGTCCTTTTTACTCCAAAATGTCCTCCGCAAGCGTACGAATGGCAGAAGGCTAAAATTGATGATGATTCATTTTTTGGTACACACCTCCTAATAACTTGATCTGCACAGTGCCTCCAAGATATTGGTCAACCTATATGTAATACTTAGCTTCACTTCGTAGCTTATCCCTCAGAGCCTTTAAAAAACCAATAGGTAATTCGTTAATAACCAAAAAAATTGACAATGTCTACATACCATGGTGGTGTCGCATCGGCAGAAAATAATTGCTCATCTGGAAAGGTTTCTCATAGAGGGATATCATCTTCTTTCTTTATCAAACGGCTGAGATGGTCTGCCACTACATTTTCTGCCCTTTCTTATCTCTGATCTCTAAGTTGAATTCTTGAAGGAGGAGAATCCAGCTGATCAGCCTTGATTTTGATTCTTTCTTTCTGAGCAAGTATCATAAAACTGCATGGTTAGAATAAATAATCACTTTAGCACTAGGAAAATACGATCGAAAAATTTCTAAAGCAAAAACCACAGATAACGGTTCTTTTTCAGTAGTGGAATAATTCAATTAAGCTGGGTTTAGAGTTTTTGAAGCATAGTAGATGGCATGCAAAGCTTTTCCCACTCTTTTTCCTAGAACTACCCCCATTGCATAACCGCTTGCATCATACATGATCTTGAAGGGGAGATTCCAATATGGCTGTTGAATCATCGGTGGGGATGTAAGAAGCTCCTTAACTCAAAAGAGATATCTTGTTGAAGAAGCTTGTATAGTGGTGTGGCTATCTTCCAAAAGTCCTTAATAAACCTTCGATAAAAACTTACATGCCTAAGAAAAGAACGCACTTTCCTCACAGTAGAGGGGTAAGGTAAGGAAGAAATAAGATCAACTTTAGACTTCTCTACTTCAATACCCTTAGCTGATATCATATAGCCTAAAACTATACCTTGATCCATCAGACATTTTTCCCAGTTCAACACATGGTTAGTTTCTATACATCATTCCAAGATAATGGCAAGATTCTCAAGACATTCATCAAAAGAAGATCCATACACACTAAAATCATCCATGAATACCTCAATAATTTTCTCAACATATTCAGAAAATGCTTACCATACACCTTTGTAACGTGGCAGGTGCATTACATAATTCGAATGGCATTCTTCAGTAGGTAAATATACCGAATAGGCATGTAAATATGGTCTTCTCCTGATCTTCTAGTGAGATCGAGATTTGAAGATAACCTGAAAAGCCATCTAAAAAGCAATAATAGTCATAACTAACCAATCTCTCAAGCATTTGATCAATAAAAAGAAAGCAAAAGTGGTCTTTTCGAGTAGCAAAATTTAACTTTCTATAATTAATACATACTCATCACCAAGTTTACACTCAGTTGGGAACCAATTCACCTTCTTAGTTTGTCACAACAATGATTCCAGACTTCTTTGGAACCACCGGGATAGGACTTACCCACTTACTATCAGAAATCGAGTAGATAACCCCGGCATCACGAAGTTTTAACACCTCCTTCTTCACAACTTTCATCAATGGAGGATTCAAGGTTGCCTTGTGGATTTTGCATCCTCCTCCAACAAAATATGATGCATGCATATAGAAGGACTTATCCCTTGTATATCTACAATAGTCCACCCAATAGCCTTCTTATGCTCTCTTAGCATTCGAACCAACCTCTCCTCTTGATTTGAAGTCAACTCTGCTGAAATGATAACTAGGAGTGTCTGCTTATCTCCCAAATAGATGTACTTTAGATATGTAAGGAGTGACTTCAATTCCAATTTTGGTGCTTGCACATTAGAAGGTAACAACTTTTGGTAAGCTTCAGGTAGTTGTATAGAAGTCAAATCATACCTTTTTGAAGAGCTGTCTAATGAATCCAAGGCAGCTCTCATTTCTATAAGCTCTTCTCCCGTCTCAATATAAGTGTTGGCCTCCACTTCCATATCCTCAGTTAAAACAATTTCCAAATGATCCCTGTAACTTAATTTAAACATTTCCTACACCAAAGGATCAATCACATCAACAGAAAAAGCACAATGATCATTAGGAGGATGTTTCATAGCTTCAAAAATATTGAAATGAATGACTTCCCCACCAAATTCCATTTTGAGGGTGCCCTTACGAACATCTATCTTAGTTTAAGCTGTATTAAGAAATGGTCTCCCCAACAAGATAGGTATTGAATTGTATGAGGTGTCATCATTCATATCCACAACATAAAAATCTGCAGGAAACACTAACTGATTCACCTGCACCAAAACATCCTCAACCAAACCATCAGGATAAGCATTAGTGTGGTCAGCCAACTGCATGATTACACTCGTTTCTTTCAAAGGGCCTAAATTCAAAGAAGCATAAATGGAGTGAGGCGTCATATTAATAGAAGCAACCAAAGGCAACATAGCTCTATCGATCATAGTATTACCAATTTTGCAAGGAATGGTAAATATACCTGGATCTCGACATTTTGGAGACATCTTCTTTCTGAATACTGTGGACACATTCTCACCCATCATTACTTTCTCATTACCCTTCAGTTTCCTCTTATGTGTACATGGTTCTTTGAGGAATTTAGCATACCTTGGTACTTGCTTGATTGCCTCGAGTAAAGGTATGTTGACTTCAACCTTTTGGAAAGTCTCCAATATCTCTTTATCTTTCTCCTCCTTGTTTGGTCTTGTCAATCTACTAGGAAAAGGTGGAGGGTTAGTTTTAATAATATTGGGACTTTCAAAATTTACCTTCGTACTCAATGATTGATTTTTTTCCTTTCCCAATTCCTTCTCGATCTCTTCCTCAGTAGCAATCCTTGATGGAGTTCTCTTGGAAACATTAATCTCCTTTCTGCCCCTCAGGTTATAGCACTGACATTCTTCAAATTTACCTTGGGTTGGGATGGCAATTTTCCTCCATTTTGTGATTCTAGTCGATTGAGCCTCACTGCCATCTAACCCATTTGATTTTCCAAATTTTGTGTTCCTACTTTTGATTCCTGTTGAATTTGTTGTACACCTTGCTGAAATAACTATTGCATATTCTATTGGAATTGCTACATATCTTGTTGCAATTGTAGATTGTTAACAGTAATATTCTTAACAAGATCTTCTAAAGATGTACCTGAACTAGAAGAAGAAGCTCCCTGTGCTCCTTGTTACCTTCGTTAAAATCCTTGTGCTCCTTGCGGTTGATTTTGGAAGAAATTTTGCTGTCGGTTTTCTTCATAACTCAAGTTGGGTGATCCCTCCAACCTGGGTTATATGTCTGCGAGTACGGGTTGTATTGGTTCTGGAAGTTTCCTCGTGCAACATTCACATACTCCATACTTCCTTTTTGTAATGTCAGACACTCATCAATTGGATGGCTCGTGTTTGAACATATTCCGTACACTTTCACTTATGCCTGTCTAACTACAATCTGTCTCAAAAAAGATGTTAGTTCATCTAAACGATTTTCAATGGATGAAGTGCTTATCTTGTTGGGTGTTAGCGGCCATCCACTCAAGTAATATCCTGGCTTTAACGGGAGTCTTCTCATAAAGTGCCCCACCACTCGCTGCATCAACCAAACTCGTCTCCATCAGTAATAATCCTTCATATAAATATTGGATGAGAAGTTGCTCCGGTATGTTGTGTAACATCCCATTCTCATATTAAGGGTTAGGGCTGAAATTTCAGTACATATGAGCTCAAAGAGAGATTAAGGAAATGCATTTTCTTGCTCATGCATAATGTTAGTATATATGTACATAAATATTGAATGTTTGCACATAAAAAAAAGGTGGTACATGCATTCATTGATAACTTCCAAGTATAATTGATGTTAAATGTGATTTTATTGAAAGTGAGAAGTAGAGGGAGTAGAAAAAGTGATCTTGGTATGAGTTGTGATAAGGAAAGATTTAGAAACAAAACTGGTAGTGATCTGAAAAATGTTCACTGAGCATGCATGAATACTTAGGTGTTCATATGAGAATTGATGAAGACTTAGAGATGTTCAGGAGCATAGATGTATTGTCTATATTTGACTTGTACCATCTACTTTGACCACTATCTTCTGTTTATACCTTTTGCAGCTATCTTCTGTTTAGACCTTCTGCGTCTATCTTCTTTTTTTTGATACAATGTAAAAATGTATTGATCAAAAATTTTTGTGTACATGGTCTATTGGGGCATACCCTAATCATACAAAATCAGAGATTTTCCTGTTTATCAATACAGGAACTCTAATAGCTTACTTATAAAAGTAATCAGTTCAAAAAGTAGGGTATGGTCATTTTGCAAAATAACCAGGTGTGGTTATTTAGCAAGATGACAGAATCCCATTATTTGGAGTTGACCATTTGATCCATATTCGGATGTTAAGCTACACAAATGATAGACAAAATGGGGCAGGTTAAGAATACATTCTAATCGGACTTCATGCAAGCCTAGGTAGTCAATCCAATCCTGTAGCAGTTTTGGTCATTTCTGGGCCTATTCAAAAGACCACCATCCTTGTAGCATATGAGGCTAGCCCATGAAGGTGGGCCCATAATCCAGCTGATAGTTTTGTGTGCCTGGCATTCGAAGGGAGAAGTATCACATTCTGTTTATACCTTCTGTGTTACTATTCATAAACTCCTTCTGGATTACTGTTCATCATGTATCTTCTCTCATATTTTTAACCTTTTAGAAGATAACATTTGTCTTTATGGTCTTCATAGAAGTTGTAGCTCTTAAAGTCCTCTTTCGATATATATAAATAACACCTACATCTGATACTTATAGAGAAAGTTAGGGTAATAGCCCCGAAGTAAGTTCAATATAATGGAGGATAAAAACAGATTGGATTCTTTTGGCCATAACTTCTTCTCTAGACACCCAAATGACTTGATTCTTGAACCACTGGACTCGTAAGACATTGATCTACATATCCACCAAAAAATTCATAGCCATATGAAATGAAGTGAGAATGATTGAGTGAAAAACGTGGGGCGGGTACAGTGTGTGTACTCTCAAATGATATGAACTGGTGTTAGTCCAGTGAACATATTTTAGTATTTTGATGATTTAGGGATCAGTAGATCTCCAAATGAGATAATTTCTAATTTTTTGTAAACAAGAGACATAGAGCTAGAAATGGTATGAAGAAATTAAAATCTAATTCAGTGTCTAAGATGTTTAAATTTCATATGGAAGTTGTGCATAGTATACTGTTATAGACAAGAGAAAATCAAAATGTTTGAAGTATATCTTTCAAATCACTGAACCGAATTGAATGATTTTGGTGTCATTAGAAACTTGAGACAATG
>JANZXR010000006.1:8312257-8367745 GCA_027575705.1 Erythroxylum echinodendron | reverse complement strand
GTTGATTGAAA
The DNA here is from genome assembly GCA_027575705.1 of Erythroxylum echinodendron. NCBI lineage: Eukaryota > Viridiplantae > Streptophyta > Magnoliopsida > Malpighiales > Erythroxylaceae > Erythroxylum > Erythroxylum echinodendron. The sequence goes on along the minus strand of JANZXR010000006.1, from coordinate 8,367,734 downwards.
ATGGTTATGAAACAAAGTGGGCCAATTTGGTTAGGGATTTCTGTACTTTATGTTTGTGATTTAAAATAAAAGAAAAATTTTATACCGATTTCTGAGTGATTGAGTGCTCTAGCACAGCACTCTCATGGGGCATGAGCTCAGACATCACCCATCGATGTTGGGTTTGGGTCTTGCGGGATTGGGTTGCTACATGTTGTGGTGAGGGCAACTAGAATATAACTTCTTGAACCTTTCCCAATACTCGTAAAGGATTCTCCATTATGTTGCTTGATGCCACATAATTCCTTCCAAATACTCGCCATGTTTTATGCTAGAAAATATTTCTCTAAAAACAGTCTCTTCATCTCCAACCAAGTATTTATGCTCCCCGCTGGTAAATCAAACAACTAATCTTTTACTACATCTTTGAGTGAGAACAGGAAGGCTCTCAATATTATCTGCTCTTCCATCACCCCAGGAGGCTTCATGCTCAAACAAACCACATCGAGCTCCTTGAGATGCTTGTGCGCAACCTCACTTGCAAGACCATGAAAATTGGGTAATAAATGAATTAATCCAGATTTTAACTCAAAGTTAATATGTTCAGCAAAATTAGGAAATGTAATGCATAGGGGTCTTTGGGTTAAGTCTGATGCAGCCAATTCTCTCAACGTTCTCAGATTTGTCATAGTTGCTTTAGATTTAGGTTCTGGGTCTCCTACAGAAGACGTTATTGCTTCTCTTTTTAACCTCTGTAGTGTTCTCTCGATCTCCTGATTAAGTTGCTCAATTTTTCTACAAGGAAATCTGGTCACTACCATACACCAACACTTACAAACCTTTAAAAGTTAACAAATAATCAAAAAGGAACAAATATATTCACAAAACATCAACTAAAATAAAATACAAAAATTGAACTACGACACTCCTCGTTAATGGTGCCAAAATTTGACAACGCATGTCGAGTGCACTGCAAAATTTACCTAACTCTGCATACTAAAATTTGTAGTTATGGTAAGCGGGATCGAATCTACAGGGAATGATCGGTTAATTTTTGTAACGAAACTAATTGATGCAAGGAAAATATAAAAAAAGGGGGATGGATTTTAAAGCAATTTAGAAATTAAAGAAAAAGTAAACTATTAAAACAAATTTAAAAAAGCAATTGAAAATGAGAAAAGTGTTGAATATAAGTAAGGTCTAATTCTAGGGTCAATCTCGGCCTAAACACAATCAAGCATATTCATCATCTTAACGTCTTTACAACTCTCTTCGGACTATTGATCTGAGACTAATAGAGCGCTCTACTAATCTCGGTTTTTCTTTAGGTCCTGTTTAATCAAGATACGATCATTAATTAAACCTAACTACCGAATAACCTAGGATGCGATCTTTAGATTCAATTTGGCAACTGCATTACGAATTGAAAAATGATAAATGTAGGTAATAACCTCACACGTTCGGGTTATCTAACCTAAGTTATGTTATTCGTAACAAGTAACGATCATTAGATGCTACTTACAAATATCAAAAGTAACAATTACGAATTACATTCGATGTTTTAGCAATAGGTTCGAAATAAAAACAATAAAAATAACATATTAAAATCATTCATCCGAAAACCTAATCCAATCAACACCAACAACACAACAATCTAAAAAGAAATTACAACCTTAAAGTGATAAAAATAGCTTAACCGTGACTTGGCGTCGATATTCCCGTTGAATCGGCCTTAGGAAGCTAGCCTTTTATTTCCATCTTCAAGCTCCAACAATCAACATTAATAGCCTCCACTTATGTAAAAAAGATTGAACAAAAGAGTGATCGTCGAAATCACAAGCCTTTTTAATTTCTCTCTATAACTACTCTTCCTTTGTTTCTATTACCACTCTTTTGTCACTATAGCTTGATGGGACAATTTAATGTTGGAGTGTTTGTCCACACTTACTGTTCACATATCTTCTTCTCTACTCTCTTCTTCACGCAACTCTTTTTCTTCAAGCAACTTACATGCAGCTATCAGTTTTCCCTTATTTTTCACTTACTTTCTTCCTTTCTTTTTCAGCTTCCATGCTATTTCCAGCCCTCTATTTCACGCCCATCTTTGTTTCTTTTTTCTTCTTTCTTCAGCCCTAGATAAGTTGAAACTCAAAGGAAGTAGCTCCTTTCATGTTTTCTTCAGTGTAACTTTAATTCTTCCTTTCACGCTACTCCTCTCTTCTCTATACACCTTGTTGTTTTTGCACCTCCCAGCAACACCCCTCTTATTATGATCTTAAAATAAACCGTGGGAGATGAGGCTTCACCGAAGAGTAAACAGATATTTCCAGCTTCTCCACTTATTTCAAAACAGAAGAGACAATAGTGAAGTAGCTCTGATCTTTTTTTTTCCACCCTCAGTTTTGTTCCCTTCTCATTAGCTCTCCCTGTCAACTCTTCCACACTCCTCTCTTTTTCTTCTTGTTTCGTCACTAGCCCCCACTCTTTTGTATCAGCTAGGTTTTCTTTTCGAATAATAATCCTGTTGGACAGATGTAGTGTGATAGCTCCGCCAGCTGTCCCAAAAAGAAGACACGTTTCTTTTATCTGAAATGTTGGTTAAAATGTAGCAAAATAGACAGCTAGCTTTCTCCGGTCCTCTTCACTCTTAACAGAATCGCTACACAACTAGAGCAACCCTCGTTTTGTCTCTTTCGGTTATTCCATTTCTAGCCCCCTTTTGTCTCACGTAATATGTCTTCTTTATGCTTTGCATGGCTATGAATTTTTCTGATGGTAGTGAGTCATGTTGACAATATTTTTTTCATGTTCCATGAATCAATAGAGTATGGAAGTAGAGAAGATGGCTTCAATGGACATATTTTCGGGTCACTTTAGCTCTTTTATTTTCAAAATGTACCTAAGATAAAAAATGAGCTAAAATGAGTATTCTAAGCATTTCTAAGACATTAATCACTAAATGCAGAAGATAAAATAGATCAACATTTAAATACATATCAAAAACTTAAAAAAAAACAGGGAAGAAATTCAATCCATACGAACTAAAGAATAAAACTTGAAATAAAACGAAATTGGAATTTTGAGCACCATGGTTTTTGCTCCTAAACTTTAGATTTTATCGGAAGTTGAGCCCAGAGCCTATTCAACTAATTAAACACCCAATGCTCCGAGGCGCTTATTATCTTGGCGGGTTCTAATTGTTCAAGTCCAACTTATTTTGGGTTCAAAAGCCTCTTTAACGTGGCAACGCGTAAATGTAAAGCTTATACTCTTTAATCGACTAGGCTTTCTATGACGTCTTGATCTTCCGGATTGCTGTCTATCGACCGACATGTAGTTTGTTGTTTTCCGGCCCAGAGATCCTCTTCTTTGTCCGTAATCTCGAGTTGGCGACGAAAACTAAAACGCGGGCACGACCTTCCGAGAAACACCGTCCACGCGCTACCCGAGAAGCGTAAAAGTTACGCCCACAAGATTTGCTTCCTAAGCTTCTTCAATGTGCCAAAGATTGCCTGTTAAGAGAAGCGAAAACTCCACACTTTTGCCAATTTAGGATTTCACCAATGAACAACTCTCCAGTTTACGCTTTTCCAGTTAGAGATCGCCGGCCAGACGCCCTCGGGGACCTGAAACTACTTCCCGATGAACTTATCTGTGCTATTTTGGAGTATCTCTCCCCTCGCGACGTTGCTCGTCTCTCTTGCGTTAGCAGGTTTCTTCTTTTCTTTTATTTCCTGCGCCATGTTGTATTTTGTGCAAGTGTCAGTTCTGTTGTTTAATGCATTGAATCTCAATTAGCGTTTGTGATTCAATTCGTAGAGAATTTGAATGACTAGGTTTCATTTCTGTTCCCAATTAATGTTGCTTGCTTTTTGCAGCGTGATGTACATACTTTGCAACGAAGAACCATTGTGGATGATTCTGTGCGTTCGTAGGCTCGATGGTCCTCTTACGTATAAAGGCTCCTGGAAGAAAACAACGCTTTGTTTGTATGCCCCGAAATTCAACATTTTGCATTTTCGATTCTTAAAATCGTTAGTTTCGTTGATTGATTCCAAGTTCAATTAAAGTACTAGTTCATTTTCTGCTTTGGTTCTGCAGAGAGAGTGCACCAACTGAACATCAAGAGCAGCACGGAAAATCTGTTGAATTCGACGGCAAGTTTCTTAAGAAAAAGAGTTTTAACTTTTTGAGTAAGAGATACTTAAAGAGACTCTTATTGAGCTTGGATCTTATTTACTGTTTGTCCAGGATTCAACTCTTTGTTCTTGTATAGAAGATTATACAGGTGCCATACTACATTAAACGGCTTTGCTTTTGATGATGGGAATGTGGACAGAAAGGCCAACATCTCCGTAGAAGAGTTTAACTGTCAGTATGATGGCAAAAAACCTGTATGTCGACAATAATTAGCTTCTGGATGCGATGCTTCTCTTTTATTAAGAAAAACATTTATAGCAATTTCGATGAATTATGCCTTTTGTGCATAGGGTGATAAGGAATTCTTGTATCAGGTTTTGCTTAGTGGACTTGCTGATACTTGGCCAGCAAGAAAGACATGGACAATTGAGCAACTGTCACAAGAATATGGAGATACAGCTTTTAGGATTTCGCAGAGGAGTCCAAAAAAAATTTTAATGAAGTTTAAGGATTATGTCTCATACATGAACCTTCAGCATGATGAGGATCCCCTGTATATTTTTGATGACAAGGTGATGAATAGGGATTCTTTGCTCTCCCTGGTCTATGTGAAAATTACAGCTTAATGATAATTTTTAAAATTTTCAGTTTGGGGAAACTGCACCAAGCTTGTTGAAGGATTTTAGTGTCCCATGTCTATTTCAAGAAGATTTATTTGAGGTCTTAGATAGAGATGATTGCCCACCCTTTAGATGGCTTATCATTGGACCTGAGAGATCTGGTGCATCTTGGCATGTTGATCCAGCACTCACCAGTGCCTGGAACACCCTTTTATGTGGCCGTAAAAGGTATATCTTACCATTACTCTTCCGTTAGTCATAGTTCCTTCATTAATCATGTCTTCCAATCCATGCTGGCTATGATTCCTTTGCCATATTACCTCTTTGTTCAATTAGGTGGGCTTTGTATCCTCCTGGAAGAGTACCTTTAGGGGTTACAGTACACGTTAATGATGAAGATGGCGATGTCAGTGTTGACACCCCGTCGTCATTGCAGGTTTTTGTTGGCAGCACCCAAGTTCTTGGTAATTAATTGTGTCCTGATGAAAATTTTTGCCTTATTAGTTGCTTTCACTTTTATGTCTTACAGTGGTGGCTAGATTTTTATCCCCATCTTGCTGATGAAGATAAGCCAATTGAGTGTATTCAACAACCTGGAGAAACTATTTTTGTTCCTAGTGGATGGTGGCACTGTGTATTGAATTTGGAACCAACTGTTGCTGTGACACAAAATTTTGTGAATAGAAAAAACTTTGAATATGTATGTTTAGATATGGCTCCTGGTTATCATCATAAAGGAGTTTGTCGTGCGGGACTACTGGCCCTTGATGGTGACAGTTTTCAGAATGCTCAGATGAATAAGGTCTACAATGAAGATGTTCCAAGTTACCCAGACCTGACAAGGAAAGAGAAGAGGATCAAAATGCAAAACCCTAGAGAAGTTTCGGGACACGAAGCAACTACTAACGATTCACCAACTACTAACGATTCACCTAAGAGTTATGATTTGGTGAAGCCAGACTTTTATTATGATATAGAATTTTTATCCACGTTATTGGATGAAGAGAGAGATCACTACAATTCTCCATGGAGCTCAGGCAACTGCATTGGACCACGAGAAATGAGAGGATGGTTATCCAGGCTTTGGGTTGAAAAGCCAGGAATGAGAGAACTTATATGGAAGGTACCTCCCCATCTCCACTCCCCTTCTTTTATTGCTTAGTTATGGTTGCCCATAAGCAGTTTGTTCTATGTAATAAACAAGCCCCTCATATTAAAAAAATTTGGTGCTATCAGATTCAGGATGAAATCCTGTTCACACTTCGAACATACCTTTATTGGAGATTAGAGCTGTTGTACATGTGCAGTCCATAATTTTGATCCTCCGATCTATAGAAGTAGATATTTGGTTTGTTAGGTTCTGTAGTTCATACTTAACTTAACATTGCTTGATTTTCTTGTAGGGAGCATGCCTTGCACTGAATGCAGAAAGATGGTTGGGTTGCCTGACAGAAATTTGTTCCTACCATAATTTGCCATGCCCCAGTGATGATGAGAGGCTTCCTGTTGGAACGGGTAGCAATCCTGTGAGTGCATTGTCCATTTCTTTCATAGCATGTGAAAATGTTGAAATTAGGAATCTTCTTAGGTCAAACTTACTACAATGTTTGATATTTTCTTCATTTTTGAAACACCTAAAAGCTGATAGTGAAGGTGTGACGCAACTGTAGATGTAGTGGTTGTGTAACATAAGATGGTGAAGGATCATGATAGCAATGAAGGATCATGATAGCAATGGTATGTGTTCATTTAGCTAGCAGCAAACCTGTGATGGCTAGTAGTGTGTGATTGTCACTCTTTTACGATGTAACCAGTAGTTATTTATTGAAAGTATTTTTGTGGATTACAGTTGCTAAAAAAATTATTCTTTTATTAGTTCTTTGGGTTGAACTTGAAACTCATTCTTAGTTTGTGATCGTTTATAACTTCCCTATTCCATGGCAGGTTTATCTCGTAGCTGGTTTTGCTGTTAAAATATTTGTTGAAGGAGGGCTTGAAGCCTCAATCTATAATTTAGGCACTGAGGTATCTTTTAACTTTTACCTTGCTTGCTATCTTTTTTCGCATATTTTTCTAACTTAATATTTACTTGTTTGTAGCTTGAGTTTTACAGTGTGCTATGCCAATCCGGCTCTGCCCTGAAAAATCATGTTCCTGAAGTTGTAGCAAGTGGAATCCTTTACCTTCAAAATGGAATTTTCAGAATTGTTCCTTGGGATGGAAAAGGAATTCCTAATGTTATTTGTGATCGCAATCTCAATCCAAAGTGTAACAAAGGTGGTTTCCCTTTTGACGTGTGGAGTAAAAAACACCTTGAATATAAAAAGGCTGGATTGCCATTTGAAGAACAATTCAAGTCATCTGTGTGTGCACCAATATGCCCATTTGTCATAACAAAGCGATGCAAAGGGAAAATATTTGCTGAATTGTAAGTCCTCATAGAAGTCATATGTTATCTCTTTTAGCCACTCTTTATAGTTGTGCGGGAATCAACGTCAGTGTGTCGCGTTGGTACCAAATTTCTTTTCCCTTTGCAGAAGAGATACACTGTCATGGGAAGAGGCTGTAAACTTGGCTTCCTTCCTGGGAAAGCAGTTGCACAACCTTCACGTCTTACCCTATCCACCTTTTGATCAGCCAAATTTAATAGATATTGAAAGAAAAGAGGAAATGCCCTTTGCTGATGCTGTTGTGGATGATAATTGTCGTAAAGCAGATATTCCTGAAGAATGGCAAATCTTTGTCATTATACTTTCCACGAGGAGGAAGAATCTCATAAGCCGCTTGACAAATTGGCATGTCTAACTTTAATTAAATTTTTTTTTTTGAAAAATTTGATCATTAAACTAATTTTTCTAATTAAAATTTCAGTAAAGTTTGGGAAGTATATCAAAACTTTATGCAGCAGAGGATCGTTGCTAACTCTCATATTTTGTTTGCTTATTGTAGGGGAGATCCAATTCCCAAATCACTGATAGAGAAAGTTGATGCGTATCTCCCAGATGACTTCACAAAGCTGTTTGTTAGATATGAGGTTTATCCAGACCCCGTCATGCTTTACAGTTGATATGATAAATATTAAAACTAGATGCATGAATAGTCTTTAAAGTTTCTGGTATCTTCTTTTTTTAGAATGACGGTCTTAAAAAACTCTATAAAGATTGCTCCTGGATACACACCGATATTATGGATGACAATGTATATATGGAACCCCAAATTGGTAGTTCTTGCTCAAATGGCAATGCTGCAGTTACTTGCCTGGTGGAGTGCGGTTCCACAGATGGCTATGTTGATGGTAGCCAAAAGTCCTGGCACCCAAGCTACATCATTGATTTTAGTGATCTTTCTATAGGTTAGTGCCTTCCGCTTAAAAACTTTTTATGTCTGCTTCCCTGATTGTCATCTTATATGTTCCTATTTTATGCTACATGAAATGCATGTGGATGGCTGACCGACAGATCTATATTCATATTCCAAGTTTTTTCATTGTGAAATTTTGCAACTGATTATTGTATCTTCCAGTACTGCCTCAAAGGCATGGAGAACATCTGATACCATCACTTTTTCTTTCTCTTACTCTTGAGTAGAGCGGCCACATATCCTTGATCTTCAATTATTGAAATATTTTAGTTGATTTCTTTCTTGTGTTGACATGTTTAAGCTTGTTGGTCTTAACCAGTAAAAGAATTAAAATTTGGTATGTCAGCTCTTGACTTTTGGGAACAAATTAGTTTAGCACCACTAGATTGATTCTTAATGTCTTTTACAGGTGATCGCATCTATGACATCATACCAATATACTTGGATATCTTTAGAGGCGATTCCAGTCTTCTTAAACAATTTTTGGAGAGCTACAAATTACCTTTGATAAGGAGAAATAAAGGATTCATTGAGGATGGTGACAAATATAAACGACTTTCTTACCATACCATGTAAGCAGTTGATTTCCTCCTGTGCTCCCTTTTTGGTCGATGTTTCCTCCAATCCACATATTGATGAACATTTTGTGTGTAAATCTGGGCTTGAAATTGATTAGATAGGAGCAGCGAGTATAGGGACAAATTTTAAGTTAAACTTTGTTTTGATATCTCATTTTGGCAATGTGATATACGTGGGAAGTTACATGCCTGTAGGTGCTACTGTATATTGCACGATGAAAATATCCTGGGGGCAATTTTCAGTATATGGAAGGAACTCAGAACGGCGAATTCATGGGAAGAAGTAGAGCTGTCCGTATGGGGAGAATTAAACAATTACCAGTACGGCTCATGACGCTTCCTTTCGTTTCTCGTATCTTCGGTGATTAGCCCTCAATTATTATAACTGTTGATAAGAAAAATGAAGAACAGAAGAAAGAAGCAGAGAAGGATAGAAAGAGAAGAGTCCAGAAAGAAGGCAAAGAATAGAGAACTTTAAAGAGAGAGAGAGACAAACACATTAGCTAATTCATATTCATTGGGAGAGAAACGGTTACAACTTTTTATACTAGTTGTGTAACAGCTATAGTATTTTTTATACGTACCAATCCTCTCTCTTTTTAGAAAAGGGTACAGAAGTTTAAGGAATGGACAAAAAATGAATAATCTTATTTTCTTTTCATCACTTATCTTCTTCACAGCATCACCAGTAATAACTCCTTTAGCATAACGGAGAAAGGAGATCAGATTGTCATAATATGACACAATCTCACAAAAAATTGTAACAATATAATCACTCGCAAAGCTTGCACTATGCTCATTTAACATAACTCTAATATTAAATGAAACGCTTTTATACTCTGCAAGGTCAATTTGCATGTTACTTTTAACGAAATCAAGAAGAGTAATAGTCATGTAAGTTAGATCATAGTCGAGAAGACCACCACCTGTACAAGAAGCGTAGAAAATCGGAGAGTAAATCTTGACCTTGCTAGGCTCGCCGGGACAGGGGATGATTAAGGAACTATCAGAGGCGACGTCATTGTTATTCATTAGAGGGGCGGACTCTACGGCCAAAGACTTTATGTAGTCCTTCCTTTGCATGGGTTGCTTGTTTCGATTCGTGAGTTCTGGAGTAAGTGCAAGAGTAGCTCCCACTTCTACTCTTTGTCGGTGCAAAAATTGTGTAACAACCACCATAGGTTCAAGCTGCAACAGATTGTTCTCCAATTTTTTTGTTCTGTTTAGTGCTTCCAGAAACATTTTCTCATTGCTACTTTAAAATTCCAGAAACATTTTCTGTCTTCTCATATGTGCTTCTATCAAACTGTTCATGTTTTTTTCGATTCCACGCAGAATCGACTGCTCTAATACTATTTGTTGATAATATCTGTTAAACGCATGCCTTAAGTAATCAGATTACGACTTGCTCTCGGATGTTTATACTTAGGCTCTGCTTCATTTCTATTACAAGAAAAAGGAGCTCCTCAGATTGTCACAGGGCTACCGTTAGCTCCTGCGATACTATTTAGTTTGAAGTATTTATCGGAACATTTGCATCATCTTAATTTGACTATTTAATCTTGAAATAATCGACTTAGTTGATTATCTACTTTATTTTATTTAAAATATTAATTTCTAATTTTATTTGGTTCAAATTTGATTAAAACAATAATTTGTGGAAATTACTTCATCAAGCATTCTAAAGTATGTAATTTTTTGATATAATTTCTTTTATTTCTTTTTTAATTTTTGTTTATACTTTATTTAATTTTTTCTCTATATTCACTTATAACTCGATCTATTTTTGTTTTGTTTCTAAATTACCACAACCGTTATTTGTTTTATTATCATCTCCTTTTTATCAGTTATTTCTAACATTATACTTTATTTCTTTCTTGGCTCATTACGAAAAGGAAGGAAAAGAAGATTTGTTATGGCAGATATTCCAAGCAATATTATAAATACTATATTGGCATAGGGATTTTGATTCTAATATGGTATTGTATTGATACTAGACAATACTAGATATTATTTCAAGTAATTTTTTAAATTTATAAAAAAAGTCTTTGAATTTTTTAAAAATTGTAAAATAGTTCCTCAATTTATTGGACTATAGAATTTATAATTTCATATCAAAGTTGTATCTAAAAATCATAATAATATAAATTTAAAATAATAAAAATATATTAAATTTTTATTAAGATTATTTTTCACATATTTTACATATAAATAATAACCACAATTAATATGAAGAAAAGTTATAAAATTAAAGACAATACATAGTATTTAAAATATTACAATTTCATCTTATAATAAATAATAATTATATCAAAACATCAAATAAAAAGTAATAAATATCCATGACTCTATAACAATTCAATTTATAACAAGAGTTCATGCTGAGGAAACAACCAACTAGAAGTGAAACCTAAAACAAAAACATTTCAAATTATATTTATATTGCATAATGCATATATAGAATTTAACAGATACATCAATATAAGTGAAATTAAAAGAAGAAGATAAATAAAAACCTAAAACTTTATTCAGTCAAATACTCACCTAAATCACATTGACTTCAATTCTCATTTGGTACAAAATTCTCATAATTGAGAGGAAAACGAGAAATAAAAACCTAAAACTTTATTCAATCAAATACTCGCTCAAATTACATTGACCGCAATTCTCATTTGGTACAAAATTCTTATTATCGAGAGGAACTAGGGATGCAAACTAGGCCCAAGCTTAGCCTGAAATTAACAAGCTAGGGGCCTAGTTTTTTGAAAAATTGAGGCTCGGGTCAGGTTCAAGCTCAGGCTGCCTAGGCTCGACCCTTTTAAGCAAAACGATGTTGTTTTGTTGACAATGACATCATTTTGTATTTTTATTTATTAAAAAATTTATATCGGGTCAAGTAGGGCTCAGGGTTGGGACGAGTTGCCTCAGACCTGATCGAGCTCAGGCTTGGACCTGTTGCCTTGGGCCAGATGAAGCCTCCAGTCGAGCCTGGGTCCCAATAATACTAGCTCATTGCCATCCTTAGGAGGAGTCTCATCATCACGATCATTCAAATTCATTGCACCAAATGATATGCCAATACTTTCGTATCCAAGATTATCTTCCCAAGTCGCGCTCATCTATTTAATCTAGTTCTTTATAAACTCAATCCATCAAAAGATCGATATGATCACGCAAATTGGATCTACAAAACTACTTGTTCTATTAAGAGCCATAATAAATAATAAAATTAAATTGTTAAGAAATTATAAGAAATTATTTCTAACTTAATAACGATAATAATATACCTTTCCCGAGGCTTTAAATTGTATCGAACAAGACCAAATCGTTTAATCTTTTATGCTCCAATCAATTCTTTTTCTTGGAATTGATGAATTTAAATGAGTTCAAATTCCTTTCACACACTATTGTACTCACACATTAACTTAGAATTCGAATTACAAACCTTTTCAATTTCGAAAAACTAATTCCAAATTTGTCATGCCAAGCAACTGTAAGTCGTAAGACAACAAAAGTAGCATTATAAACAAAATAAAGTGATGATTAATTTTCAATAAGTAAAAAAAGTGAAAAAAATCTGGATTAAGTTTTCCTCTTTAACAAATAGCAATTGGCACGCCCAAAATCACGATAAACATCCTTATAAATCTCCATTTGTGAACTTATGAGATCTTGCATCATCTCATGGGCAACAATTATTATAATAGTTAATAGCATTCTTTTATTAACTTCAGTTTTCTTTGTAAAACTTGATCTAAAATGGACACTAGGATTCAAAAATTCCTCAGCTACAAACAACGAAGAGTAAAGTTGTGTTTCCTATCTTTTATTGATGACTGCAAAATAAGGTGTATATAAGAAGACCTATTTTTCATATCGGCCTTGATTCCTTCCTTTTTCCTCTCTATGGCATCATAAAAATAACTAATTATTGTCTTTTCATCACTATCAGCTGGACGAAGTGCCCTCACCAAAGCTTACAAACTCATATGACAATTGACATTAGGACTAAAATTCATTATCTTTAAGTATAATTTTAAAAACCTACAATCTAGCATTAAACTTAGCATGTTGAGATGCAACTCACTTATCACTTATAAACATTTGTCTTAACTCTTTTTTTTATCATATTAAAACACTAAAGTGATAAGAAATTAGTTACAAATTTTGTATCAACAGGTTGACATAAATTCCTACAATTGGTGAATTTTTTTCATTAACTTCGAGACCCATGCATGATTGTAGATGAATTAGGTCACCTTTTTTCTTTCTGCAAAGTCTCATCAATAATAGGAAAATACCTAGCATCTACTATATTTTCCAACATCAACTTAATGCAATATGCAGCATAAAGAGTCTAATAAATAAATTATACTTACTTTACAATCTTCTTCTAGCTACTTTATAAGTATAATCATTGTTAGTAATGAATTGAAGAATATTTTCTAACCCAACTCCATTCATAACTTCATCAAATATTTCAAATAGAGTATCAGCATTCCTAAAAGGCCAGATGCATCTGCAGACTTAAAAAACATTGTCCTCTTTGTTGAAAAAAACCAAAAAAACTAATAATAGACTCATGTCTTCTATTTATCTAACCATCACTTATAAATGAACACCTATAAGTAGCCCAACTCATTATTCTTTCATCCAAATAACTTTAACTTCATAAACAAGGCTACTCAAAAGTTTACGTATGTAGCCATTAATTGAAGGAGCTTTGTATCCTAGACCATATGCGATAATAGCATTCACTATAAGTTGATAATAATAAATTAGGTAGCATTGAATGTTACTTGAATTATACCACCATCTAGACATTGTCGTGTCCACATTATGAGATGCTTCTCTAGATTGTAAGACACTACAAATTGAAGGTTGTGCTTCAAGAGTTATTCATGGTGCAAAAAAATTTGACACATGTCTTCTTCTTTTTTTAATATCATGTGTAATATTTCCTTCTTATTACTTAGGAATACTATTACCTTCAACATCTCCACTAGCATCATAAACACCAACAAAAGAACTTCCAATATTAACTTCTTCGTTCAATCTTTAACTTCTATTTTCTCATATTGATACTCTTTAAGCAAAGTTTTCATTTGCCATTTGACATCAAGACTCATTTTCTTACAAGGTTCCACATCACCTTTGATCTCAGTTAAATGCTTCTTTAATCTGATGATTCCCCCATCTTTCAAATTCTTGTTACAATACAAATAAATAGTATGGTTCTTCATTTCAAAAACTAATCTAGCATCAGCCTAAGTTGGAGCATCAAATCTCCATATACTTGAAGTGACTAAATTATCAGGGATACTTGAACTTCCCTCCATTTATCTGTTAAAATAAATAAAGTCAACTATTAAAATTAACTTAATAACTTTGTATCTAAATCAAGTTGTGTATAACAATAGTAAGAAATAGAGCAACAATAGTTCCTTTACAGTCATATGATATATACATAATGTGACCTTCATAAACTTATACAAATGATTTCTTAAGAAAATTTGACGATTAAGCACATTTTATTTAAAGTCATAACTCACAATTATAACTCATTTTGTTTAATTACATAATTATACCATAAAGTCACTAATATAACCATTTTGTATGATTAGGTAATTCAACTATAACTCATAACTATAACTCATTTTGTGATATTACATAATTTAAACATAAACTCATAAGTCATAACTCAATTTGTGTAATAACATAATTCAAAAATAAGGTCATAAATATACATTTTGTGTGATTCTATGATTTAAACATAAACTCTCATCTTTAACTTAATTTGTACAATAACATAATTCGACCTAAATTAACTAACCCATTTTGTATCTTAAGAAATCAATTTATAACATATAACCTAGTTTATAATAAAGGCTAACATTTAATTCAATATTTCTCAAATTTCAAGCAATAACACAAACTTCAATTTTGTATTGAACGATTCAATCTTCAATTTCTAGAATCTAAACAATACAAATGACAACACATCCAATATTTCAAATTCCATATACTATAATTCTATATAAAATCCTCAATCTCATTCCTCACTTTTCAAAATTTAGATAAAACAAACTCATCTATCTACTATCCTTAATTTCTAAAATGCAGTTTCCAAACTCACGTCACAATTTAGTAATTCAAAATTATAAGTCACTCACACACATAACAACTTCTCAATTATGACTTAACTCATCACTCAACATTAAGCAACATAATACAACACAAATCAATAATCAACACTCAGCATACCGCAATTCACACATGTCAACTTTTTAATTGTTTAAGGGTGAATTAGAAATTCGTAATGGCTTGAGGCGACTAGCAGTTGCAATTTGCAACTTTGAGGCGTGAAAATGTGATAGTGGTAGAGGCAAAAGCGTGAGGTGATTGCGCAAGTAAGGCAACATAACTGGCAAATCAAAACGAGGTAATTGGCGAGGTGAGGCAAGGCGAGGCAGTATGCAAGTAGACGAGGCAATGGTGAGAGTGGGAGTATCAACAGACCAGAAAAATAAGTTGGTGTGCGGGTTGGGGTTAATGAAAAATGGGTTAAATAGTTAGATTTTTTAATTTACATTTTAGTTCAACATTTTTTAAAAAATATATTTCAGTCCCAAAATTTCGATGGTATTTTAGTACCGACTAATGGTACGAAATGAGTAGATACCATACTATATCGTACTAACTGGTACCGCCTGATATGGTACAATACCCACATCTCTGGTTCTAAGGTATAAACCTATAACATTAAGAAATATTGATTTAATTAGGTGTTAATATACGTGGTATCTTATGAAATTACATAAGATACATACATTAAAGAAATTGTGTATTACAAAATCTACACTTAAAAATTGCATTACTAATTTTCATATCTTGCCCTACCTATAATTTATTCTCCCTTCATATATTATTCTTTGTTTGTCCAAGTTAGATCGACATTTTAATTTAATATCAACTTTTTTATTTCTTCCTATAAACAATAAGCTAGAAGCTTGAGTGCAGAATAACATTTTCTCTCCATATTCAATTCCATATCTCTTCTCCCTAAATTTGTTTATTATCCATCACTTACCCTTTCTTTCTTTGATCTATAATTATTTAAAACAAAAATATTGTATGAGTTCATTAATTAAGAAGAAACGGTTATTAAAAATTAATTATTGATAGCTTAAAATAAATTAGTCATTGGGCCAAATGACTATTCAATCAAATGAAGTTAGCTTAGAGATGTAAGCTTAATAAATTTTTAACTAAAGAATTCATGGATAACAAAAAAATTAGGGTTGTGAGACAAAATGTGATTAATTCGTGGAAGTCTAGGATATGGAAGTTGAGAAATTAGTGGGAGGTAGTTAATAAAAACATGACTAAGTAAGATGGAAGTTAATAAGTTACTTCAGGTTGAATTTTAGGATATGGAAGTTAATGAGGTAGTGAGAGGTACCTAACTAAAATGTAGAAAAGTGGATATTTATAGCAAAAATTGACTAAGGATGAGAAGATTATGAATTCACCAGCACTTAGACAATGAAGAGGACGAACACCATATAAAAAAACACAATCTCTAGACAACCTTCAAAAGGAAAATAAATTCAAACACACTTTGCTACAACTTTTCTAGCTTCTTTACATTATTTATTCATTTTATTCCAAATTTCCTTTGTAGCTTGAATTTTCCTTTTTTCTTAAATCAAATTATCTCTCTTTCCCACACATTTAGGTATTTTGCTAATTTATAATTATATATTTTAAGTTTTCTGAAGCCCACTTATATTGTCGATAAGAAGTCAAGTACAAATTTTGAGAGAATTCCTCTTTGACATGCCCAAATTCTAGGTTAACACCAAATAATTTGACACACTCTATGGGACCATAATTCCATGAATACATAATCAAAAAGAAATCACGTTGCCTTTAACCCTGGAAGAAAGACTGTAGGGAATGATTGCTTTATATCCCAAATGGTGGAAAATCTTAAGAAGATACCCTTTCCTTTAGCTAACTTTCCCACTAGTGAGAATCTAAAATCAATACAATGGAATAATGCTGTTTATACAAATGAAATTCCATAATTGAGTCTAATTCAACTTCTATAGTCTACGTAATCAAAATATTGACAAAAAGGTTAAAAATTTGTCTACTGCTTTGATATAATTTACTAGGTAGAATTTGCCTACTTTGCCTACTTTAGCAATGGAAGATCTCTAAAGGACTCAGGGGGCATCCTGTTCCTAATCCAATGAAAGTCAAAGAATATAGTTGCCTTCCAACTACTTCCTTTATAGACGAAAAATACATCCCTCTGTCTGAAATAGATGATGTCTTTATGGTGCTTCCTCGCGTTAATCTTGGTAATAACCAAAATTCATTCAAGACTCAAATTTCCAATAGACATAGATTTGGTGGGGAGGATGAAGCTAATGGACTACAATACGGTTTTGGGGTAACATTGTAGCTGTAAATTGCAATATCATTATTCCTCACTGTAAATGAGATTACAAGTTGATCTGAAAGCTGTCGGATAAGTTATTTAGAAATTGTACGGGCCTAGTTGAAGATAAATTGCTTATCTAGAATTTCATAAGCCTTATCTAAAATAGATTGATCATAAGAATCCTTATCCTTATGGCTACCTAATGACCAAATTCAACTTATTTTCTGGTGAATATGGTCAATCCATTAAGCACATTACCAAATTCACCATACATTGTGGAGAATTAGCCAACTTTAACTACTTTAAGCTCAAGTTGTTCCCAAATTTATTAACAAGAACTTTCTTTTCTTAGTATGATTTGTTACACAGAAATTATATTTTTTCCTAGTTTGAAATGGAATAATTGTTTCATCCTCAATTTTTTAGGATTACCCAAAGTTACCATAGCTGAGTTGTTAAATGTCACTCAGAACAGTGATGAGAATGTTGACATATTCATCACTTGTTTTAAGAAAATGAAAAGTTGATGTTCGAATCAGAGTTTTAGAAAACAGATATATGAAATTAGCTCAAAAGACATTGAACTATGGAAGAAATTATAAGGTAAGGAATTTTGGGATTTTTAAGAACAGGTAGCAAAAGTTTGCAAACATGAAGAAATCCTTAAGAAATAAGGTCACTACAAGAAGAATTTAGTAGGATCTTATGTCATGAAGACAAATTCTTACGATTCGGTAATAACGTTATCCCTTAAAAGTATATTTGCCTCTTTTTCAGACTAAATCCTTGGAAGTCAAAAAGAAAATGTAGGCTCCATCTACTCAAGTTCATTACACCTTTCACACCTCCAAAATAAAGGAGATCATTGATTATTTGTTGCAAGAAAAATTAATCACCTTACCTTTAAAGCTTAGAATTCGTATGAAAAAAGAAATCAAAAGTAGTGACTATTGCAAATATCACAATCCTTGGGGCCACTTGACAAATCCATGTTGGGGATTTAAGAAAGTGGTTTAATACATGATCAATAAGGAAATTTTTTTGTTCATGAGTTAACCAAACCATACTGATATATGAAGAGTTGTTCCTACCAGTGGCAACTATTAATGCCACAAAATTAAACTCACTCCTATTATTAGATGTCAAAAAGAAGTTGAAGATTTAGCATTTAGCATTAGCATTGAATTCAAGAATAGGTGTTTTTGTTCCGAATTATAATACCAACCTTAGGAATGAAGGCATAAATTCCTAAAATTCAATATAAGGTATAAATTTTATGGAAAAATCACCAAGTAGAATTCAACCAATTTTATAGGCAAAGATATAAACTTAGAAATTTGATTTCTCAATGTAGACAGGCTAGGTTTGTAGTGCCACCACAGGTGCTACCATCCTGACATTGGTAGCAAGTAAGACATCCCAAGAATCCAATACCCTTAACTCTAACTCAAAAAATACATCTTTAGCGATAAAGATGCTTTACCAAGTTTGAGAAAAATAAGCCTACATTGTTGGCAAAGCCAACTTCAAGAAAGTCATCTCGTGTGAAACCCGTGTTCTCTTAAGAAAACACAAAGGATCCTAACAATAAAAAGGCAAGGGTAAAAGTTATCAATAAAAATTGAGACTAAATAAAAGAGCACCTTATATTTTATAGGAAATCATTTTGTTTTGAGAGTTAGGATGAGGATTCTAATGAATTCATTTGTATTGGGGAGATTCATATTCAAGTTCTATGTACTATTATTTCTATAAAACTTTGGGCTTCATTTGAAAAAATCTAGTGTAAAGAAGGTCGAAACCCCTTTTGAGAAAAAAGAGTGTAGGGTGTCAATATTGGCAACAAAACTAGGAATTCTAGAAAAGGTGGTTTTGGAAGCTGAGTTTATGACACAACATATAATACCTGTATATATTAAGGTCAATATCAATAGAAGATTGTGAATCCTTAATGGCACCAAAGGGGGTTGAATTAGGTGTTTACAAAAGTTAATGTTTTTTTCTCAACAATATACTCAAATAATAATAATCAATATAAATAAGTATGAGGAAATTAGTTACTATAATTTAATCAACCAATTGAACAATAATTTAAAAATATAAGAAGGAGAGAACATAAATCGATTTATAGTGTTTCAGAAAATAACTCTTGCCTACATCCACTCTCAAGACCCTTCTTAGATTTTACTATAATTCTTCTTTCAAGGCAGAGAATAACTTTTATACAATCTTTTTTGGTAAAGAGGAAACCTTCTTACAATCTTGTTCTAAGGTTAAGAGGAAACTTATTGCCACTTGGATCACCCCCTAAGTACAATATTTAATAACCCAATAAAGTATTACAACTAAAAAATACCTCACTTATTCACTTGATAATTCCACAATGGCTCACTCATATAAATATGACAAAATGATGCCCACATGATTGAAGAACTTCTATAAATGTGTGTATACAATATCCAAGACCTTCTTGTTGCTAAAACTAATAAGAAAACACCTATTTATAGTGTTTTGGGATCTAAAATAGTCATTCATGCTAAAACTTAGCCATTACAATAGCTATATATAGTGCACTATACTAGTCGACCAGTATGTATTTACAACATCAAGTTCACTAATATTATTTGACCAATACATTAACCAATGTACTACAAACTCATAGTACATGGTTTTTTAACAACTTCAAATGCTTAAAAATAATTTGTTTGATCCAAATATGATTAAAAACACTTCCCAAAATATTCTCTAAAGATTATTTGAAAGATAAAGAGGCATTTATATTAAAATCAAAAATTTTAATGCCTCTTGATGAATATAAAGACCTATGTAATGAATTAAGATGAATGATTATGCATGGTGAGCGGTCGGGTTGTCGAAGCTCCAAAATAATTCTGATTCTCCAAACTTTGTAGTAGTTGTGGAACTAAGTCGAATCCCTGGAGAACTAAACACTAACTTTTTAATTTCAATCAATAAAAGTAAATGGGGGGTTTTTTATTAAATAACTAATTAACTAAAATTAATTCTAAAACAAATTAAATCAACTAAATTTAAAAATATGAAAGTCAAGATCACCAAACTCTAATTCAAGGGAAAGATCTCATCTAATTGTAACATTGATCATTGGTCTAAAAAGAATATTTTTACGATTCAAGCAGTTAGTCCGAAACATATTAGGATAGCTATAATAAGTCTCAAATTTTCCGTAAATTAATTAGTTCAAACCCAACATCCAAACTAAAACTTATCATCCATTGATTGGGTGTGATAGCATTATTTATCAAATCAATGATAGCAATAAGCTTCTCGAAAAAGATTAAACCCTAAATTAAATAATCAAGGTAGCTGTAACTATTCAATTTAGTTTTCTTGTTTATCATAATTTAAATATGGGAATTCATAAATAACCTATTTGCTACTTGTACCAATCCTTCATGATAATTACAAATCATTAAATTCTTGGATAATGATAGGATAACCACTATTAAATTAAATTGTCAGATTAATCGAATATTAATTAAAACGTGAATTAAAGGTTTAGAACACAAAACCTCACAAGGTTACAATTAGAGTTTTGAATCCCTTTGAATCAGGATAACTGAGTTTAGCCACACATGGCTTTCACTCCAATAACAAAAATAAAAGAAAGACAAAGAATTGCTAAAAATGTAAGAAGAGAGAACCTCTTTCTGTTATGAGAAATGTCCCTTTTATAGTTTTTTCTAATCTAATCCTAATCTAATTCTAACTTGTAAAGATGTCTATCTAAAATGAATTCAAAATCAAACTCCTAAATGATAAGGATAAGAGGAAGTTTCCTAGTTAAACTTCAACTCTTCAAGTGATCAACCTTATCCACTACAGCAATCTCATCGCTTTATCCAAGATTTGTTATTATCATCAATAAACTCTCAATTTAGTGCAATCTTCACTTTTCATCTCCTAAATCAAAAATATTAATTTCCATATTTAAGCATCAAAATAAATTTAAAACAAATGATATAATATCAAATAATATAGAAAGATAACATCTTATCAGTGAGCCTTTTAGATCTTCAAATTAACGAGGTGAGCTAAAAAATTATAATATAAATTTTGAAATTACCTTAATTAGCCTTGATTGTCTTTTGTTCTTATTTTGATCTTTATTTCATCAATGGCAAACTTCAACTTTTCTTTATCAACTTCTTATACTATCTTCTTAAGTTTATGGCTTTATTTCTTCTAATATTACTTTTCATCAAAATAATAAACACATTAATAGTAATTGTGTTTTGTTATCAACAAAACATTAATTGGAACCTCCTTTAATTCAAAAAAGACCAACTTTAAGAGTTTTGGTCGATAAAGGGTCTGTAATAAATAGTATACCGACCAAAATGATGATAGTTTTAGGCAAAGTTGATGAAACTTGATCCCGACTGAAGTATATGTTCTTGCATTCAATGTTGAAAATATTAAAGCATATGGAATTCTTCCTATAAAATTACAATAGGAGGAAAGACTTTGTTAATAGCTTTCTTTGTTTTTGACAACCAAACCAATCACAAGCCTTGTTAGGGAGTGACTGGATCAACTCTAATTATTTCATTCTATAATCCATTCAATAACTTTTACTTTTATTGAAAGGAGATCAAGTAAAAATTTCTTAGGTCAATTTGCAGCCATTCGATACTAAAGTTGATATAATGGAAGAAAAATTCTATAGAGATCATATAAAGCTTGTATAAATTTAAAAGTCTTCTTATTGTAAGAAAGTCAAAGAAAAGATGAAAAAAGGGTAGCAATATTTATAAAAATAACTCACGTCATGTATGTTCTTAGGCTAATTAATGTTCCTATTATAGAGGAACCTGATGAGTGAATTCTCACAAAAAGAAAGAGCATTAACTGCAACCATAGTGATCAAATATCAAATGCAATAAATTTTGTAGAATTTTGAAGAAATAAATAAATATGATAACATAAAAATGGTTTTTTAAGAAGAAGAGGAACTACAAATTAGTGATGGTGATGTCCAAAAGTTGCAATCTACTCTTGAGAAGTTTGATGATTTTGGGAGCTAGAACTAAGAATTATTAGATGAAGTGAATATCATTCAACAGAATTTTGTGAAGTCTTATAAAGTTAAAACTAGTGAAAATTTTGAAAGAATTTGAAGAATGTTTCACTTGGGACTATATTGAAATGCTAAGATTGAGTAGAACATTGGTAGAACACAAACTTCCAATATAACCGGATTTTGCCCTCACCATCAATTGCTTAAATAGTGTTATAAAGAAGTTAATCTTAGTAAAGAAAAAATTCAAAAATTATATGAGGCAGGTTCTATTAGACCATCTAGATATACTGAGTAGTTGGTTAACAATGTGCGTGTACTCAAGAAGAATGAAAAAATAAGAATTTATGTAGACTTTAGATAATTAAATGAAGTTATTCCTAAGGATTTATATATGATGTCGATTGTAGATGCTTTAATAGATGTGATGATTGGTCATTCTTTATTCTCTTTTATGAAATGTTTTCCTAGTTATAAGAAAAAATAATATTTCTAAAATAGCTTTTAGATGTCCATGCTGAAATAGGAACATTTAAGTGGGTTGTAATGCTTTTCAATCTAAAGAATACAAGAGCCACTAACCAGAGGGCCATCAATGCCATTTTCCATTATTTGATAGGGCATAATGTTTACATAGATGATATTGTTGTGATGGAAAAAAGAGTACAAATCATATCTTGGATTTGTAAAAAGCTTTTCGTAGAATGAGAAGGCACAAATTAAAGTTGAATCCCATAAATATGTTTCTGAAATGAAATCAAAGAACTTCTTAGGGTTTTTAATTCATAATAGAGGAATTAAATTAGATAAAAATAAAGTAAAAGTCATTCTCAAAGTGAAACAACCTAAGAATAAGGAGCTTTAGAGGTTTCTAGGCCAGGTAAACTGTGTGAGAAGATTCGTTGCTAATTTGGTAGGTAAAATAAAAAAATTTAAACTTGATAGGTTGAAGAATTCTATTAGGATGAAAGGCATCATGTGGCCTTCAATAGTATCAAAGAATACCTAACTAAACCTTTAGCAAAAATTTCCCTAGAATTAAAATTTCGTTAAAGTTGTATATTTCTTGTATAGAAGAATCTATTGGATATCTATTGACTCAGAGTAATGAGGTTAGCCATAAACAAGATATTTATTATTTGAATAGAATTCTTAAACTAATAGAAAATAAGTATTTACCCATCGTTAAGTTGTGCTTGACATTATATTTTTCTTGTTCAAAATTAAGGCATTACTTATTGTAAAATAAAGTCTATATGGTTTAATGAAATGCATACTGAATAAGCCATCCTTTTAGGAAATATTAGGAAATAGTTTATGAATCTTACATATTTCAACTTGATATATTACCCTCAGAAATCTGTAAAAGGTCAAGCATTAGACAACTTTTTGGTAAGCCATCCCTCAATTAAGATACAAGAGGATGTGGAACATTTAGTTCACAATTGTGAGAAAGAAGCCATAGGAATTGAAATTTGATGGATCTAGAATAAAGAAGTCATCTTGTGTTGGAGTAGTCATAATCATGCAAAATAGGATCAAAACTCTTCTCTTCTTAAAAATGAACTTCCCATGGACTAATAATCAAGCAAAATACAAAGGCTTAGTAATTAGACTAAAACTTCAAGGTTGATCTTAAAGCTAAAAAAGTCATAATCAAAGGTGATTTGTAACTAATGTTTTGTCAAGTGTCAGGGGAATCTAAGTGAATGAGTTAATTTTATGAATTTATCATATTGTTTCTATCCAATTGCTAGAGCCCTTTAGTAATATATAATTTCAATATATTCAACGAGGTGAAAATTAGGAGGTAGATGAACTTTCACAAATAGAATTTGAGTTGAAAATGTCCAAAGATTTAGTCTATAAGTGTATTGAGGTATAATAAAGGTCCCACCCATCTATTTATAAGAGGGAAATTTCACTAGAAGTTTTTAACATTGATGACAAAGTTGCCCATTATTAGAGTGTGGAAATTAAATATTTTTTAAAGTGCCTTTTAAACTTGAGCAATGAGCACTTCATTTTGTGTTAATTAAAGGAATTATGCTTCGTTAAGGAAATTATGTACTCCTTTTAAGATATATTGGATGCCTAAGGCATTAACAGTAATGAGACAAGTTTATAAAGCGATATATGGAGCACATCAATCTTGAATAAAGATGAGATGGCTTATACATCAACAAGGATACTATTGGCCAATCATCTTGAAAGATTGTATGTCATAGCTAGAGACTATAAACAATGTCAAAATATGGAAGAATTAAACAAATTCATGCATCTGAGTTTCATTATATAGTTACAAATTCACGCATCTGAGTTTCATTATATAGTTAAACTATGGGTATTTAGAGGATGGGCCATTGACCTTACTGGGAAGATATATCTACTGTCCTTAAAATACCATATTTTTATTTTGTTGGCCACATATCAATTTACTAAATTAGTGGTAGCTCAACCTTTGAATAAGGTTGATCAAACATATGTATTTAAATCCATGAAGAAACAAATTATTCATCAATTTGGAATCCCTCAATTGATAACAAGTGATCAAGGAACCATGTTTATAGGCTATGAAGTTAGAGATTTGATTCTGTATTATGCTCAAGCTAATGGTCAAGCCAAAACATCAAATCAAATAATTATTGAGATTTTGTAGAAAATGTTAGAGGAGAATCCTAGAGAGTGGCACAGGATTCTATCTAAAACATTATAAGTATATTATACTTCTAAGTGTACCACTACAAGACTTAACCCTTTTACCTTAACTTATAGACACAATGTCATTCTTCCTATCGAAGTAGTGGTTCAATCCTTGAGAGTAGCCAAAAAAATTACTTTAGAAACTTCTAAGTTTTTAGAAGGGATGTTAATGGAATTAAAGGACTTAAATAAAGTGTGATATTTGGCTTTTAAATAGTATGCTTATTCAAAAGAAAATTGTGGCAAAATTCAAAGATAAAAAAATTCACAAGCAAGAACTCTAGGAAAGGGATCTAGTGTGGAAGTTAATCCTACCACTTAGGATAAAAGACAGAGAATGGGTTAATTCTCCAAATTGGAAAGGGCCATTTAGAATTTATAGAGTTTTTAATGGTAATGCCTATTGGTTATCTAGTTTAGAAAGTGAATCCCATAGGCATTTTATTAATATAAAGTATTTAAAACCTTATATATATATATATACATATATATATATACCTTTTTCTTAAAGATGAGGATAAAGGAACGAGAGTGAGTTCTTAAAATAAAATAATATTAGTTTAAGATTAACATTCAAAAACAAAAGTCCAAAGATCCACTTGAAACTACCCAAAAGTTAACAAAATATGGAAGTTCACAGTCGGTCTAAGTCCAAGGACTAAATTTCACCCAGTTAGTTAATACATAACACCTGATCTTCCTTAAGCTTAATAGACTTATCATTTCCAAAAGCTAACTTTGTATTTTTGCAACACTAATGACTTCCCTAATTTCACAACTCTCTGTTTGACTTCATAAAACTCCTGATTAAACCTCTATCCATCTTGTTTAAGGGCTTCTTGTTTTTCTTTAATCAACTTGATAGCTTGTTCATGCTCAACAGCTTCATTTTCTAAACAATCAAATTCATTTTTTAGCTCTTGAATTTTTTTCTAGAAATTCTTGCCTTTAGTCTCCTTTGCTTTATTGTCCATTCAACATTGAAATAAAAGGCTCGATTTTTTAAAGTACAACACCTGATCTTGGTAAGATTTTTCAAAGGAAGCGAAGAATTTTTTAGCTTTATTAAGAAGTCCCTCAATAGAAGATGGCTGAGTTATAAAACCAACATATGATAGTATAGACAAAAAAGAACTATACTAAATTTTAGTCATGAATTGCAACTCTTATTGCATAGCGAGTCTCAACGACCCTTAGCTCTTAATAGTTCTTTAAAGTTGATTATTGGTACGGTACTGAAAGGAAGGTTAAGAGAGAGATCTAGGAAATTTATGTCAAAGAATTCTTCTGAAGTCATCACTATGGACCAAACATCTTTTGTTTACAAGAAATAAAAGAATTTATTAGCAAGCTAGCATACCAATGTGTAAAGAATTCTTTTTATACCCCCAACGAAGCAACCTTAATGACCTTCAGATCAAGGGAAGCTTTGGAGTATGGAGGTCTGACATTGTGTCATCTACAAAAAACGAGGTAAAATAGTGGAAATTCATAGTGAAAAGAAAACTAAAAGCATTAAAAAGGAGTTTCATATCATCTTTAACTTCCTCAACAACATTTTCAAGTGTAGAGGAAGTCCCTTATAAAGGAATAGTATCTTCAGTTACAGGCTTGGTGATCACAGTTTCTTTGAGAAATTTAGAGGAGGAATGAGTGCACTTCATAACAGAACCTTTGAAGACTCTAGTCTTAGCTTTCTTAGAACAAGAAGTTACTGGGGACTTCACCTTGAGTTTTCTTTTAGGGAGAGGATTTGGAGATATTTCTTTCTAAGAGGAAGTTTTGCTCTCTTCTTTGCTCTTAGCATTCAAGATTTCAAAATATGTAGTAATTAAAGTTAGGAAAATTTTAAGGAGCCAAAAATATGCAGATTAAAGGGAATACCCATAAGAATTACAAAATTGATATGAGGTACTAAACTCTGAAAGCTTTTTAACCATCATGAGTGGTGAGCTTCTGCATAAATTTCGGAGAAATTTATTGTTAATAGCATTCACCTCGAAAGAAACTCCTATTAGGTAGTCCAAAAAATATACAGTTAAAGGAATTCCTAAAGAAAGGTTGAGTTGCATACTCCAAAGGTAAAGGAGCTATATTTCAAAACTCTAGGATTTGTATAGATCAGAAAAAGTTTCTAGTAAATGGTTAAGCAAAAGGATTTTTAGTCTTGAAAATTCTTAACCAATAAGGCCTTCCAGAGAAGCCTTCAAAAGGATTTAACTGATCTATAGACCTAGACTTCAAAAGGATTTAACTGATTCATAAACCTAGACTTTAGAGAAAGAAGAGTACTACATATGTACTTAAGATATTTATTACAGAAACTGATGAATAGATAAAGGTCAAAAAGAATAGCAAATCTAGGGTTAGAAGAAGGAAGACCTTCTTTTCCCCTGAGTTTAAAGAAATAGGAAAAAAATTTGAAGTCTAACAAACCACACACAGCGATCAAGTCATTGCAAAGGGAGACTAGAGAGGCATATTTTTGATTTTCTATTAAAAACACATAAGAAAACAAAGCCTAAAGTAAAGAACCTAACATAAGCCACTGCTTTTTTCAAAAAAAAAAAAAACCTGGCCACCGTTTTATGAAAATGAAGGAAATCTAAATAGGTTTTTTTACTAATAGGACAAAAGATAAATCGTTTTATCAGAACCCAAATAAATTTGACATGTTCTTCTTTAAAACAATGTTTTCTTAAAGAAGCATAAATTTTTATCAACCCAAAATAAGATGAACATTTAAATGTACCAGAGTTTAAACTAAGAGTATCTTTAGTTAAGTAAACAAAATTTTCCCCTATTACAAACAACCTAGTTAAAAAGAAAACATATTTCAATAACTAGAAATATGACCAAAAGGGATTATAAAGGAGTTGCATGAATAAATCCATAATTTTATAATCGTACACATAAGGTTAGGTTGATACTCTATTGAACTCATAAAAAGGGCTATGATAGATGCATATTTGACCATAATTATGCACCCATATTTAACATATTTTGTTTGACATTTTATAATTTTTATTGTATATTTAGTACTTAATATGCTCTAAGTGCATTTATAGGTCATAATTGCTTCATAGACATAAAAAAAAGAAGAAATTGGATGAAATCATAGCATGGGATGAAGATTTAGAATAATTAAGGACCTACATAACTGTGTATAAAGATGCTATAAGTCTCTATAAATATGTGAAGATTGAAGAAATTGATTTTTGGTCATGTGGAGTTACAAACCAATATATCTTGATATATATGGTAGTGTATGTTTCCCAAGTAAATCTCTATACCTGTGTGAAATGGTGAATTCAGATGTTTTTTATTATACAAGTCTCTCACATGCCCATGTAAGTGACTACGTATATCCTAGAAATCCTAAATTTTATTATAATAGGACGCGAGTAGGGGTAAAGCCAAGTTTTGCAGCATTTTTGAGACGTAAGACACATAAAGAGGTTATGATTTTAATCAAAGGACGAGGAAAGCACAACTAATACATCAAGAGATATAATAGATAGCTAGATCAAGTCCAAACTTGTAAGAAGATTAGTTTTTCTTCATGTTTATCTTTGATTTCATTTTTTATGATTATTAACTAAATTTTTTTAGTGTCTAAGTGTGATGAACCCTAGTTTAAGATAACAATATGCTTTAATCTTTTATTCAAAGAAATTATATTGATGATTTATTGCAATTCAATTATGTGTTTTCCTCTTGTTCCAATATGTCCATATGATTGAGATTGATAAATCCCCTTGTATGAATAGATATACCATAATTGAAAGAGTTGCATGTAACCTAGAGATAGGTCGATATAAATCCTCAGGATTATATAAAATTTCTTTGTATTTTACTTCTCTTGAGCTAATAATTGTTTAGTCTTAATTTAGTTTATTTGCTTAGCTTCATTTTCAAGTCAAAGTCAAAATCAAATTTCTAGGTTGGATAATAGAAAAAGGGCTATTACTAGTATTTACAGTCTTCAAAGGATCCACCTGTACTTATCTGTGCTAGCTACAACTACTTTGTATACTTGCAGTAAATTTTAATATTGGTATGGAAAAATATATCAATTACGCTATTAGTTGCATAAGGCCCTATCTCTTCCAAACTAAATGATACGACTGATATAAACTATCTACCCATTTAGCCTATTGATATACATTTTTAGGCTATGGTTTTAAGGGTTTGGGAGCCTGAAACAAAGTGAATTCTAAAGAAAATTTTGACTTCCAAATAGAGGTGCAATGGGTGAAAGGAATTAATAGATGGAGGAGTCCTACACAGTTTTTTTGGTCGAAATGAAGAAAGCCTTCTACAATGCTAAAATAAAAATTCAAATTTCAAGAGTTAATGGTTTAAAAAGAAAAATTAAGAGTTTAGGAACTCTTTACCTAGTCTGTATGAAGTACAGAAAAGCTCAGATGGAATAGAAACCACTTTAAGCTTAACAGTTAACAAAAAGAAGTAAAGTTATAAGAAATCAAAGGGATTTTCTAGGTAAGTGCAAAATCAATAACATACATCGGTGGCATTAAGTTTACTAGAGTTTGTTAAAGAGGAGGATGAAATATGGTGGGAAGAAGCCATGATCATAAAAGTTATAAGAAGAAAATATTAAAGTAAAAAAAGATGATATAAAAATTTTAAGAGCTTAGGTGGAAAGTGAAGAAGTAATGAGGACATTTTATAATGAAAAAGGGTCAATTCTTAAGGTAACAGCCTAGGATTTCAAATTTGAAAGCTATTAATATAATCATTAGATCTAACATTTCTTATATGTAAAATATTATTCAGGATTTAGGAGAATCCTCACGAGTAATATTACTTAGCCAACTCAAAAAATAAATAAGGAATCTGTAAAACTATTAGAATGGAATCCATAGTCCAACTTATAGATGATTACGATAATTTCTATACCATATGTTTGGTTTGTTATATATATTGAGGGTTAGGGGGAGTCATTTTTTAATAGTGTAAAATAAATTAGCCCATTTAGCCTAAAAAGTCATTCAATCAAATGGTGGGATGTAGTTAACAAAAATATAGCTAAATAGGCTAAAAGTTACTTTAGATTGAATTCTAGGATACAAAAGTTAAGGAGGTAGTATTATGTGGGCTAAAATGTAAGAAAGTGGGCAATTATAGCAAAATTTGGTTAAAGATGAGAGGATTATAAATTCACCAACACTTGGACAATAAAGAGGACAGGCACCGTATACAAAAACATAATTTATAGACAATCTTTAAAAGGAAAACAACTCCAAACACACTTTACTACTATTTTTACAACTCTCTTTACATTATGTATTCATTTTTATTCCAATTTTCCTTTGTAGCTTGCATTTTTCTTTTTTCTTAAATCAATCCATCTCTCTTTCCCACATATTTTGGTACTTTGGTAGTTTAGAATTTCATCTTCCAAGTTTTTCTAAACTCACTTACATCGCTAATAAGAAGTTAAGTACAAATTTTAGGATAATTCCTCCTTGACACACTCGAATTCCAGGTTAATACTAATTAGCAACATGGAGATAAAAGCTATACAAAAATTTAAAGGTGAATTATATTAACACACTAGAAGTTTATTTAATTTACAATACTAACAAAAAGTATAAAATATATTAATTAAATGACATTTTTAATTTATTATAAATAAAAATAAAGGTCAATTTGTTTAACTTTCATTATTATTTATTAACATGAAGTGCCATATAGATTGAATCTATCTACATCAACATAAAAATTAATTAATCATTCATTTATTATTTTTAGTTTTATTTATTAAAATATTATTTATAATATCTTACCAGACTTAAAAGGGTTCAACCTATATACAGTAAATTTGGAATATTCAATTTAAAAAATGATTTACAAAAAGAGTTACACCCACTTAAACATTATTAATCATGTGCACAGCCTTGTCTAGGGGATGATGGCTAGGATATTATCATAGCCTTAAGGTATTATTTCGTCACTCTTCTTGCGTCGTCTATATTTGGTCTTTTGAGGACCTTTTCTGGGTCGAATAAGGGATTGGGATCTATTTAACATGGTTTGTCCTTAGGCTATATTTGGTTTGAATTAAAGTTTTTAATAGAATAGAATGGAATGAAATGGTTTATAATGAAATGAAATGTTAATGGATGTAATATTAGAAAATTATTGTTTGGGAGGAATGGAATGGTTCACAATATAATATAGTGAAATGTTGTATGGGTGAAGGGTTTGTAATGTAATATAGCATAAAGTTATTTATCATTTTACATTCCATCCTAAACCCCTCATATCATAAGTTTTTCATTTTTACTGTTTAGGATGGAATGAGATGTAATATGAAACCCTCTTCTTCCATCTCATTCCATTATAAAACCTCATCTTAAATGATGAAATAATATTACATTTTATTCTATTCGATTATAAATCCCCAATCAAACATGGCATTAGGATCACAATCTAATTCGAATATATTAAGTAATAGTGCAAGAAAACTACAATTAAAAATCCATAATGCATAAATAAAAAATCCATAATGCATAAATCCAAGTGATTCCCAAAGTTACTCCTCAATTTACGAATTTGGATAACATGTAACAAAGATTCTCTTCCCAAAGTATTGTTGGCATCTAGCTCAATAACCCAGCGCTTCATAAGAGACATAAAGACAAACTCGAGGCTAAGGTAAACAATGGAAATGCTCATCTTAATGTACTTTTTAACACAACGCCTTCAAATACAACTTGCTATAAAATTCAATTGGATAGAGATTATCATTGACCTAAGCTACAACAGAGGGTTTAGAAGAAGCATAGCCTGGACCTTTTCTTGACTAAGCTCTGACTGCAACACTGTCTCTGCTCCTTCAATCTTGTTGCAAAG
Organism: Erythroxylum echinodendron; assembly: GCA_027575705.1. Classification (NCBI taxonomy): domain Eukaryota; kingdom Viridiplantae; phylum Streptophyta; class Magnoliopsida; order Malpighiales; family Erythroxylaceae; genus Erythroxylum; species Erythroxylum echinodendron. The sequence goes on along the minus strand of JANZXR010000006.1, from coordinate 8,335,961 downwards.
AGCTTCTGGTACTCAGTGGCCTCTACCTTGGCCTTGGCAATTCTCTTCTTTTTATCAACTATTCTTGCTCTCTGAATTTTATGTCTCTGAATTTTATGATTTTTACTAACCTTCTTCCCTACAAATAAAAACCCTAAGCAAAAGATTATCAATATTTTATAAAAAAATATAAACATATTTTAACATTATCACAACAACTAGTACTAGCCTCTATCCCTACAATCATTCTCAGTTTACAGAAAAATGATTATGGCCAATATAAATTGAAATGGTACCTAATTTAGTTGTGAATGACCTTCGGTAGGTGTTACATATTTCCGAACATCATCCTCCTGCAAGAGATTGAAGAGTTTGTGGATCTTGGATGCCCTCTTAGGACCTCTCATTCTTAGCTTCTCTATGTCAGTCAATCTAGGCAAATCATTTTCACTCTTCTTCATAATTGCCAAGTTCAAAATAGAAACTTTTGGGCTGACAATACATCCATGATCAGACTTCCTTCTATGCTCTCCATTATGCCTTCCATACCATAGAAGTAAGGGGTTCCTGTGCAGAAAAAAATGAAAATAAGTCTTTGCATCTCATCAAGAAAAAAGCTTTGGATTTAACAATATAAACTATGATAAATTTTATGGATAGTAATAGAAAATTTATAAACTTTGCTTTCAATTAACATGTATAAACTATGATAACTTTTATGGATATCAATAGAAAAATGTTAAACTTACCTTGCTGAAGTAAGAGGCGTATATGGCCAAGGGTTAACACTCCTTGCTTTATGGGGAATCCTTGCTTGTCATAACTGTTGGTGTTACTAGTCCATAACTTGGACCTACGATTGTCAAGCTCATTATTATCCTCAAGCGTTATAATGTTTAGCCACTACTATACTCCAATGTTCATTTCTCCTCTTGCCAACGAATACATTGTTTTTTCTATATATAGGAGTCATGTATCTACTCAAAAAGAGACTGTTGCATACTGATCATTTTCTCTTTTTTTCTTCTCTCACGCGTCTTTATTTACTCCATCCAACTCAAGCATTCTCCTTTACATACAAACACCTTACACATGTATTTTGTCTTACGCACAAATTCTGCATTTATCTACGTTCCTTTAATTTCAAAGACAGTTCCTACTCTACCTTTTAGAGCACACTGAAGCTAGTGACAAAGGTGTCAACCTTAGGGTTAGATCCCGTTGTTCTGCTGCATCATAGAGGGGGAATTTTTGACTTAGGATAGTGATTTTTCACCATGCCTTACATTTCAGATAAGTCGTTCCATTTTAATTATTATTGCTACTTTCACTAACAATCTAAGTTGGAAAATTATGGTGTTGCTATCATTTGTTGGAAATTACTGCGATTTTGTTGCTGTGTATTTAATTTGGTTAAAGTCAAAATACGGTGTTGTTTTTTTGTATTGTTTGATTATTTCGTGTGAGGCATTTCTACTTTTGGATTTAATATGTCATCTATAAATGAAATCAACGTAGGTCTTGCACTTACTATTCCCTAGATAGGTTCAACCCCTATCACCGTAGCCTCAAAAATTTACCTGATCTAACTAGATTAGAGCCTCTAGATGGGAGAAATTTTAAACAATGGTCTGAGAAAATTTTGTTTTACTTTCAACAATACGAAATGGATTATGTACTGTTTCAAAAGTTTTTTGTGATAATACTAACCCTAAGACTACCAAGGACAACTGTACCGTTAGGGGAGTGTTACTCAATCATATGATCAACCCTTTGTTTGATATCTACTGCAAGTACAAAACTGCTAAGAAAATTTGGGATGCTTTAGAAGTGAAATATGGGACAGATGATGCCAGTACTAAAAAATATGTTATTACTAGGTGGTTAAAATTTACTGTTGTTGATGATAAGCCTATTATAGACCAACAACATGAGTATAAAAATCTAGTTACTGAAATCCTTGCTAAGGGTGTGAACATGTTTGATTTGTTTCAAGATAACGCTCTTATTGAGAAACTACCTACCTCATGGAATGATTACAAAAACCAGTTAAGACATAAGAAGAAAAGCATAAAGCTTTAGAAGTTGATAGGAAATATAAAGATTAAGGATGTCAACCGTGTACAAGATAAGACCAAAACACTCACCCTTGTCCCTACTGTTAAGGCTCATGTGGTAGAACATAGAAATGCTAATAGCTTCAAGAAGAATGATAGACAAAACAGGCCTTTCAACAACAAGCAGCGTTAGTTTAACCGCAAAAGGATTAATGGTGACTGTTGGTGGTGTCACAAGCCAGGCCATCCTGCTGCCAATTGTCAAGCTAGAATTAACTATGAGAAGAAAGGCCAAGGACAAAAATAGTGAAAGTTTGAGAAAGGAAACCAGACAAGTTACCAACGGGGTGACCAGAAGAGTTTTGGTAAGCCTCAAACTAACATAGTTGAAGTTGGTAATGACGAGGAGGTCATTATTGATATGGTGTCCGAAGTCAACTTTGCTGAAAATTTGGTCGAGTGGATCATTGACACAGGAGCTACAAACCATACCTGCACTAACAAGGACCTGTTCAAAGATTTGAATGATGATACTGATGGTGAATTCGTAATAATGGGTAACTCTAGCAAAGTTCTTGTCTAAGGAGTTGGGAAGTTCACTCTCAAACTCACTTCTGGAAAAGTGTTGACATTAGAAAATGTTTTATTTGCTCGTGATGTACGAAGAAACTTGATTTCTGGTGCATTGCTTAACAAAGTCGGAGTTAAACTGGCCTTTGATTCTGATAAGCTAGTTTTAACTAAGAATGGAAACTTTGTTGAAAAAGGGTTTTGTAATGGAGGCTTATTTATATTTGATGTTGTAATAAATGCATCTACTTCTTCTACTTATATTATTGAGTCTTTAGACCTATGGCACTCTAGACTTGAGCATGTGAATGTGAGGTCAATTAAGAGGATGCAAAGCTTAAACTTGTTACCTAATCAAATCACTAATGAAATAGAAAAATGTCAAATTTTTGTTGAGGCTAAACATTTTAAGAAACCTTTTAAATTAGTGACTGAGAGAGAGTCACAATTGTTGAACTTAGTTCACACATATTTGGTGATTTTAAGAATTGTATGAGTAAAGGAGGCATGAGATATTATGTTACCTTTGTGAATGATTGTCCTCGATTTACTAAGATTTACTTATTGAAAAATAAAAGTGATGTAGAGGAAATGTTTATGAAATACAAAGCTGAGGTTGAGAACTAATTGGAAAGGAAAATTAAGAGATTAAGGTCTGATCAAGGTGGTGAGTATAGTACTGATTTTCTTGCTGATTTTTGTGAAAAAGTTGGTATTATTCATGAGCTTTCAGCCCCTTATACTCCTGAACAAAATGGAATAGTAGAGACAAAAAATCGAACCCTCAAGGACATGATGAATGCAATGTTGATTTCCTCAGGATTACCTGATTTTATATAGGGGAAGCTATTCTTTCAACTTATTATGTTCTAGACATAATTCCTTTTAAGAAACTAGATCAAACCCCTGTAAAATTTAGAAAGGTTATCCACCTAATTTGCATTTTTTAAAATTGTGAGGGTGTCTTGCTAAGGTTGCTCTACCAAAATATAAGAGAAAGAAAATTGGGCCTAAGACTGTTGATTCAATTTTTGTGGGATACGCCTCTAATAGTGTTGCCTATAGATTTATAGTTATAGAACGGGGTCTAGCACCTACGGATCAATTATGAAGTCAAGAGATGCAGTGTTCTCCGAAAATATATTTCTTATGAAAGTGAGCGTGCAAGTCCCTAGAGAAATTGTCCCTAATTCTTCTACCAATGATGACATAGAGGAAGAGAAGATTGTTGAACTAAGAAGAAGCAAAAGAACTATAGTACCCACTAGTTTTGGTTATGACTTTATTACTTCCTTTATGGTGACAAAAACTGAGGAAATAGATGATGTTTTTGTGGTGACTTATATTAGTGAGAAAGATCCTAAAACTTATGAGGAAGCAATGAGATCTGTGGATGCTACGTTTTGGAAGGAAGCCATAAATGATGAATTAGAGTCAATCATGTCTAATAAAACTTGGGTTTTAGTTGATCTATATCGAGGGTGTAATCCTTTAGAGTGTAAATGGATTTTCAAAAAGAAATTGAGACCTAAAGGAACCATTAAGAGGTTTAAGGAAAGACTTGTGATTAAAGGCTTTAAATAAAAAGAAGGATTGGAGTTTTTTTATACTTACCCTCCTATTACTAAAATTGCATCTATAAGGATGTTATTTGCTATTGCCTCGGTATTTAAGCTTCATGTGCACCAATGGTTGTTAAGACATCTTGACTGGTGATCTAGATGAGGAAATTTATATGGTCCAGCTTGAGGGGTTTAGAGTTCCTAGTCAAGAGCAAAAGGTGTGTAAGTTGGTTAAGTCTTTGTATGGACTTAAACAAGCTCCCAAATTGTGACATGAAAAAGTTGAAAGTGAGATTTTTAAATATGGCTTCACCTCTTGTGGTGCTGATTCTTACATTTATGTGAAATCTGATGCCAATGGTTGTGTAATCATATCTCTTTATGTGGATTATTTGCTTATTTTTGGTTCTAGTTTATCTGCTATTGATACTACTAAGAGTTTGCTAAAGTCTTCTTTTGATATGAAAGATCTTGGACCTATGGGCTTTATTTTGAGAATCAAAGTTGATAGAACTAACTCTAGTTTTAGGTTGAATCAAACTCATTAAGTTGAGAAAATTTTGAAGAAGTTCTATTACTATGATGTTGATCCAGTCAAAAGTCCCTACGACGCTAGTGTTGCTTTAAAGAAAAATATTAGTGACAGTGTAAACCAAGTTGAGTATGCTAAAATTTTTGGTAGTGTGATGTTCTTAATTAACTATTCTTGTCTTAATATTGCATAGTGCGTGAGTAGACTTAGTAGGTATACTCATAATCCTAGTCAAGAGCATTGGAATGCATTGATTCGTTTGTTGAGGTATTTGAAAGATACTATGCATTATAGATTATCTTTTAGTGGTCATCCTCCTATATTGGAGGGGTATTCTGATACTAACTGGGTTATAGAGTGATAATACATACTCTACTGGTGGTTATATTTTTACCTTGGCTGGAGCTGCTATGTCTTGTAAATCATCCAAGCAAACATGTATTGAGAGATCAACAAAGGAAGATGAGTTTATGACTTTGGAGTTGGCAAGACAGGAAACTGAGTGGCTAAGGAATCTCTTAGTAGATATCTCACTTTGGGAAAAACTAATTCCTTCTGTTTTCCTTCATTGTAATTCACAAGATATCATTCATGTTGCCAAAAACAAGGCCTATAATAGAAAAAGTAGACATATCAGATTGAGACATAAAATTGTTTGTACTTTAATTAGACATGGTGTAATTTCTATAGACTATGTCAAGTCATAAAGAAACTTAGGGGATCCGTCTACAAAAGCCTTAAATAGAAAACTAGTTTTAGAGCATGCTAAAGGGATAAGGTTGAGCCCAATTGTGTAGTAACCTCATGATAAACACCCGAATTGGGAAATCACGTTCAATGGGTCAAACTAAGTTATGTGTTGACTACTTACTTGTACTTGAGATATATTCAGTTGTTGAATTACATCCCTAGCATGACTTTACTATGTTGGATAGGTTGGATTGTATAATTCTTAACGAGTGTCATAGCCCAAGTTTGGGTGGTGTGAGCAGTACACACTTGATGGATTCTTCTACATGATTTCAGGGGGCTAGCTACCCTCTTATGAGAGTATTTGGGCTATCTCTCTAGAGCGATTATAAGACTAAGGCATTTTAAGGCTGTTAATTATCTAGCAAGTTCAGTCTTCGATTTTCTTAGACAAAAGGTTCAAGACTTAGTTCACCTAATTGTTCACCTATATTTCTTCTAAGTTGTTACAGTTTGTTTCTCAAGTTTTGGACCAAGTGGGGGATTGTTGGTCCATAACTTGGACCCTACGGTTGTCAACCTCATTATTATCCTTTAACAGTTATAATGTTTAGCCATTATTATGCTCCAACGTTCATTTGTCCTATTGCTAACGTATACATTGTTTCTGTTATATATAGGAGTCATGCATCTGCTCAAAAAGAGACCGATGAACACTGCTCATTTTCTATGTTTTTCTTCTCTCATGCATCTTTATTTGTTCCATCTAACTCAAGCATTTTCCTCTACATACAAACACATTATATACGTATTTTGTCTTACGCACAAATTATGCATTTATCTACCTTCCTTTAATTTCGGAGACAATTATTATTCCACCTTTTGGAGTACACCGAAGCTCGTGAAAAAGATGTTAACCCTGGAGTCAGATTCCATTGTCCTGCTGCACCGTAGAAGGAGAATTTCTGACTTAGGGCAGTAATTTTTTACAACTCCTTGCATTTCAGATAAGTCATTCTATTTTAATTATTATTATTGCTTTCACTAGCAACAACCTCCCATAATTTTAAAAACATAGCCCTTGAATTCTTGTGGAGTATTTGAGTAAACAATCAGCAGGTGAAAAACTAATGGAGTGCTTGACTTATTGGACATTATAATAAAATGAACACCTCTCCAAGAGCATCTCCGCTGACCTCCTTCGAGATCCTTTTGTCAAAGAATGCTAGGCTGCAGCATTCCAACGAGATAAAAAGTGAGCAACATTATAGTACAGTTAGAAAGAGCAACTTTTATCAAAGTGATCAACAACTTAATGAGTATTTTACCAATATTCAAATGATTTTACAAACTGATAGGTCAAAATCACATATTTAACAAAGCTAACAGAATAATCAAGACATCCAATTAGTAATTGTGTAGACATAAGCCAATAAGCAACGATCCTGGTTTATCGCCTATTGCTTTTGATTTATACGTAAGGCTTTTGGGGCCAATATATATTGGATTCCATTCGAAAAGTAATATTCTATTAAACAAACCCGGCCCAACTCCGTAATTAAATCAAGCCCAACTGACATTTAGTTTTAGTTTAGTTGCAAATTCTAATAGATTTTATATCTTACAAAGTATAGGTGGTGCACCTTATTGATGATTGTTTATTATAGGAATATACTTAAATTTTATCAGATGATATTGCAAGTTGACAATCCATCACTGGTACTATAGCCTAAGAAAAGATGATATTGCAAGTTGACAATCCATCACTGGTACTATAGCCTAAGAAAAGATATGCTCTGCTTGTAATAAAACAAAGAGTTAAATTTGATTTGATTCTTAGTAGATCCAAAAATTCCATCAAAATTTCTGTTCCATTTATTCTATTTTAACCCTATTTTATTAAATCTCATTCACACATTTATGTGAAGCCTACGTAAATATATGGATAAGATTTAATAGAATATAATAAGAATACTATAATTAATATAAAAGATCTTATCCCTCTAAAAATTTACTCCTTGTCAACGCGGGACATAATGATTACGAAGTGATGTAATGCCACTAAAAATGATATCATATATTTACAAACGGATGGGTAGTAACCAACGGAAATATGATGGATGTTTTCTGCGAACAAAATTGTTGTGATATGAAAGTTTATACAATGCGCTATCACAAATTCAAGAAGCTATATCATTGGCACCTTTAAAATACGCAATTTACATATGACTCATATTGGGCACACAAAATCACCACTTGTCTCAATATCATCAATATCTGCATCAACATCCAAGTCATCAAAATCCGTGCTGCTCCCAACCAAACTTCCTCCAGCCTTAGGTGCCTCGCCAGGTTTCCTTGCCTCTCGTATTATAGCCAGCACTTCTTCAATACTTTGGGATGGGTTATTCACATCATTGCTCTCCCAACTTCCTCCTTCCATCAGCTCTATAGGCAAGTTTTGCAAGAACCATGGATGCCTTTTTATTTCCGGAATGCTTATTCTCTACAAACACAATGGAATCACCCCTCATTAATTCCTCTCAACACCTTCCTACCTAAGACTTACGGCCTTCTATCATCTACTAACATGTTACAATAAAAACCTACTTAGTCACCATTTCATCGTCCAGTCATGTCTAAATCCACTTTTAAAACGTGACTCAGCTCCAATTAAGTCCTGAAAATGACTAGAGCATGGAGTACTGGAAGAAGGCATGAATCCAAAGGACTTGGATGTATCTATCTATCTCTATGCATCATTTCGTAAACTGATTCAAATCCCAATTTCTGTAGTTAGTTATTACAAGTTCAAAGAAAATCCAAGGACATGATACCTTTTGTGGGTTTGCCATAAATATTCGGGATAGAAGATGCTTGCACTCCAGAGAAACTCTTACATAATCTGGAACCGAGTAGTGGACACTCAATATTCTCTGCAATCAATCAACAACAGTTTAACAAGAGCTCAACAATAAATAAGGCCTGCCATCATTGTACATCGCATCCACTCATTTTTTAGTACAAGACTCACCCCAATTGTTTTTCTGAAGTTCTTTGGATCGTCAGGATCTTCAAAGGGATATGAGCCCACTAACATCACGTATAGGGTGACTCCACAAGACCAAACATCTGCAATCTATAAAATTTGTTGGTTATTAAATGTAAACGAGGCTTCCCAGAAAATACAAGAAGAAACACGTTGATATGTGTGAAGAATATCAAGCATTTTACCTTTCCATCATATTCCTTGTTTGAGAGGACCTCAGGTGCAATATAAGCTGGTGTTCCTACTGCAGATTTTGGTTGAGAATGGAACACAGCTGACTATGCAGTAGAGCAAAGTCATTAATATCTAGAAGTTTATCAAACTTGAAAATCCAGCACTAATCCTAACATCAGCAAAGATTTATATAAAAAAAACTTACTTTTGAATAACCGAAGTCGCATATCTTGACACGTGGTGCTGTGCTGCCATCTAGGAGAGTATTTTCAAGCTTAAGATCCCTGTGACAAATTTGCTGATAGAAATTTCTTCATAATTTGCTAATTGCTGATAAACAAATAGGAAAAGATCTTAGTTTCTGGTGACATAGCTTTTAGCCTCTTACCATTGAATGACAATAACTAACTCCTGATATTAACTGCTGGAAGAAAAACCTTGCCTGATGTAAATGAACAAGAAATTCCAACGAGGACAAAAATTAGTAAACTCCATATTCTCTGATCATAGAATACGTAATTTTTTCCACTTTACCTCATCTTCACTAAATCTACCAGCATTGCATATCCTCCCAAACAATTCTCCACCTGCGGCATACTCCATTACTATGGCCAAATGTGTAGGAGTTAACAGGACCTGAAAGGATTAATTTCAGATAGGAGAATATCCCTTCTATTCAAACTATGTCTTATTTAAAGCATTTTTGACAAAGATAATGCGCATGCTAGTCCAGTTCGTTACTCCCAGGACACACCTAGTTCTTCCCAAATATCAGGTGATATTAGCTTAACATACTCTAGCTGATTCTTGAGGAAAACCAGAGAGTTCAGAAGGGGAGATAAAGCTGCAATTGTACAGGACTCATTTCTTGATTGTTATATGCCATCTGTATCTAAAGTTTCTATACCCCAACATCAACTCCAAAAGGTAGCTTGTCTTCTATTTTCTATAAACTTTCCTGCGCCAGAGGGCCAGTTGCCACTCTTTCCTTGCCCACCCACTCCTAACTCCACATAGGTTTAGCTTTTAAGGATTTTAGAAAGTTGCTACTTTGTTCAAACTCATGAACCTATGGACTTCAGGTATAAAAATAGTGATATAAACACAAAAAGATTAAACACACCCAGAGTCGTGCTAACTGGCTAGAATCATCTAACAGCATTACATGGTTGGTCAACTGGAATAAAACTCAAATAAAGCATACAACAATTGTCAAGGTGAGGTTACCATTTAAAAAGATTCAAGAACAGACCTCTTTGAATCTCACTATATTCGGGTGCTTCAAAGATCTGTGATTCATGATCTCCCTTTGCACGTGCTCATCAATCTGCAACCACAAATGTTCACTTGTATCAACCCAATAAGCCAAGAGATTATGAACCAGATGGTGAAAACCCAATAATATAAAAGGCGAAGCAATTGAGCTTCACAGCTAACTAAAAAGTAAAAGGGAAAGATTACAGCTATTGGAATTTAAGATGCTATGAACAACCTTATGGCCTCTCTCTATAAATTTGACAGCATAAAGCTCTCTGCTCCACCTATCTCTAACAAGCTTGGCCACCCCAAAATTCCCAGACCCAATATCTTTCACCACCTCATAACGTTCCATAGCCACGAAAACAAGGTAAAATCCACCAGCTACAAGCCTAATATATCCAATTCCACCAAGCTCACTGTAATGTTCTTCTCACTTCATTCAGACACACCATTCACTTTTTACTTCAAGAGCTGGGGAGGTCAATAAAGAAAGTCTCTTGTTTGAACGGTTCAGCAGTTTAGGTATTGGCAGTGAATTGCAATCCATCGAAGTCTGTCTTGGAAGGGGAAAGCTGTAATCTTTATTTGCTAGTGTTACTATAACGTAAGAAAGGAAGAGAGTAGCCACGTGTAAAGAAAAATTATCAGGAAAACGACAGGCAAGTTTGATGCTTCTTTGTCAGGCGGCGTAGTAGTGGGTATGGGACACCGATAAAAGTTTGTGCACCGGAAGCTGTAAGCATCATTTTTTGTATGTCAATCGCTTCTTCAAGATGTATAATTCTATACAAAATTTTCGTTACGAACTCCGGTCCACAATAATCGCCCCCATTCATTAAATGTGACAATGAACTAATCCAAAAGACCAATGACTGGATGACACTACACGACAAAAGCATGGGCGGTGAAAGAATTCTTCGTTACGGACAAAGAGCTAGACCTGCTTTTCTTGTCGGTCAATTAAGCTTCGTGGAACGAACGATAACCCCAGCTAGCGTTACCATTTTGGCTCATATTCAAAAAGTACAGTTTTACTTTGCATCAAGGTTTTTGTTTATATGTTTCTTAAAGGTGGACATATGAATATGATGGCTTTGCTTTGAACAAATCTAAAAGATATGCCAAGAACAGCGCTGTGAATGCGTCTTTCCATGTACTCGAGTTCTGTTATATTTTATTATTTTTTACATCTTGCTTTACCCTTACGGAACATAGCCTCGCACAAATCGAAGCCGGAAAGCAAACCAGACAGTTCGAGAAGTATACTTACTCATGCGGGAACAGATTCTTTATTTCATTTAACCAATTTTTATCCTATCTTATTAAATTTTGCCCATAGGACATACATAAATATATGATTAAAATTGAGTGGAATAAAATTAAAACACCATTTTTAGCACAAAGCATTTGGTGCCAAAAGATAAAGGTGTGATAGTTACACGTTCAGGAACGATAATGCTATATTATAAAGAGGATTAACGATATCGATACGTCGGCCCACTGTATATATTCTTTTAAGAAAAATGTTAAAAAAACATGTTTTTAAAGTAATGATCGGACCTAATTTGGCCGGATCCACCGTAACCTAGACAAGTCGACCATGGTCAACTCGATCTCAGTACTAAAATCAAGTCGGATCCTTTTTGATATTCCTAATTAACGGGAGAGGATAGTAATTGACGATTCAATTAGTTTTTTGTCGAATTTTTAAAAAACTTTTAAATTGGAGCTTTCATAAATGTGAACTATGATTCTCTTAAAATCTAATAATTACAATATTTTCTCATATTATCAAATCGGTTTTGATATAAATTTATATCTTACATCTAATAGATTGGTTATAGTGTAATAACAAAATCATTTAAAAGTCTTTTAATATTGTACATATTTAAATATATATGATTTTAAATATATATGATATTCTATGAGATAATTATAAATTACAAATAAAATTATAATGAGATTATAATTATAAGATTTATATTACATTCTTAAATTATTCCTAATCATTGTTATATTAAGACTGGACAATAATATGATGTAAAAAAACTATTATTTTTTATGAAGGAAATATTCGATCTCATAAATTAAAGCATAGAAATAAATAGACACATAATGCTTATTAGAAAACAAGTTCACCGAACTAATCTCATATAAGAAATTCATTTGGAATATTATTTGTATGTTATAGAAATTATCATTTTGATAATTGTACAAGTGATCTTTTGAATTGAAATCTTCAAGGTTATCTTGTATAAAGATTATTATGTTTTGAAACTACTTATAACCTATTCTAATCAAAGGTAGTTCAGTCGATAGTTATTAGTTGTAACATAAATTATATAGAGGTAGTTAAGAGATTAAATAAGATTCATCGCTTTAAAGTAATTCGGGATAATGTTTCATTGTTTTTTTTATTAGTATTAATTAGGGAAATTCTTGATCAAGGTGGAATGACTTTTTGTAAATAGTTTACAAATGTCATTAATTAAATCAATAGCTAATGGTAGAGAATTAATATGATTGGACTTCAAATAGAATAGACATTAACTTCATACTCTATGCATAATCAAAATATTGTATGATGAAATGACTGAATTATACAAGAAAATCATGCACGAAAAATTAGTCAAAATCACTTTAACATTCTTAAATATTTGGGTGGTTATAATGTGTTGCTAGACTCCAATCTTAATCTATAAATATAAATTGTTTAATTAGATAATTAAAAATAAATTAAACGAGTTTAACTTATCTAATCCTAAATATAATTTAAAGTTATAATTTGTATCTATTGTCAACATATTTAGAAACTTAACGGGATACACATAAAGAAAAGATTGAAAGGAGCAAAAATATTTTAATCAAGTTAAACATAATTGTAAAGTTTGAGAAACTTTATGATTAAATACAAGATATTTAATAAGTAATGATCAATATAAAATATTAGATATTATTTGAGTATAATTGATATTTAATTTGAAATTAGAATTTAATTTTAATTAAATTATTAAAATGTTCAAAAGTTATTATAAATAAACTTAAGCTCTAATAGCGTTAGCACTATTTGTTTAACCCACTCTATAACCATTACAGAGTTCTCTCAACTTGTCATATAAATACTTTTAAAGATCAGACACTTGTGTAATTACGTGGTTAAGATGAGTCAGTTTCGAAAACGGCTCGAAGGATACAACAAGAAAAGAATTAAGCTTCAGAATAAGGTACAAATTAAGATTCATGTTTTATTATGATTTAACTGTTAACCATTTTATATAATTTAAAGTGATCTTAATTTTTATAAAATCAAAATATGAAAAATTTTTGTAATATTACTTTGAGAACAGGATAAGATCCTAACCCGATTTTTCAAATAGTATCAAAGTCAACTTTTAATTCTATAATTTGATTATTCTTGCTCTTTTGTGTATTGATATGATAGCAACCAATTAGTTTTAATCTTCTGGAAATTAATTGATAAATCTCGTACGCCTCTTTTCTGAAAAATAAATATTCAAGCCTCCCATATATGTTCCCCGCTTTTGAAAATTGTTTGATTAAATCAGAAAACACATCACCTGCTCCTTCTTTAGGTTCTGATTCTGGAATATCTTACTGTTCGCTTCCTTTTCACTTTATGGTCTCTGGAAAATTAAAATTGCTCGCTCCCACAATGTAAACCTTTTATGCAAGATTTAAAACTTGGGTTGGTTTGATTTTCTATATTTGTGTGTGTTTGTTTATCCCACTGGCTACATGTATCATGTTCAAAATAAGCGGCCTGCATTGTTGTTGGTGTCTCCCCTCCGCTCTCTTGTGCTGATGAAGCCAGTCACCCCTGGCAAGGGCAAATTTGCCCCCTTGGAGGAAGAGGCAAATCCAAAGCCTCAAACAAGAAGGTGTTGTCAGCTTAGAGAAGCGCCCACAAGAAGGTGTTGGCGATTGGCAATGGCTTCGCGAAGAAGAAACATGCCTAAAGAGAGCAACAACCAGTGGGATGGCAGAGGAATATAGAAAATATGATTTTTGGAAAACATTGTGGCGCATGTCCAAGCGGGACAAAAGACTCTTGGGAGACGTTGTGGCTTGTGCATAACACGTACAAATCAAGATTTAGAGTTGACTGAGGCGCATGCAATACATGCGGCTAATGAAAAATTCTGACAAATGCAACACACGCGCTAAATAATCCCAAATTTTTGTCTTTTAATTTTGTGTTTTACGCCTTAATTTTAATTAAATTAGTCTAAAATCGTTAATAAATTCAGAAATTTTTTTTGTAATTGTTTGAAAATTGTTTTCAAAGGCTTATTTTTGTATAAATACTTTAGAATTTAGCTTAATTTTTCAAGGAGTTAAATTATTAAATTAAATTAGTTACCAAGGCAATAATTAAAATCAAACAAAGGCTTAAAATGGTTGTTTTCATAATTAGACTTAGATAAATTACTATAGTGAGATTATATTAATTAAAATGAGATCTTAATTTCAAGAAAAACTAAAGTAATTATTTTCTTAATTTGATTAAGATTAATAATTACATTGGTTTTTAATTTAAAATTTGGAAAAGTTGTTTCTAAGATAAAATTAATTTTTAAAATTAGATTAAATTAATTAACTAGACTCCCTAAAATTAAGAAAATTATTTTTAAGTAATTAAGAAAGGAGTTAAATTATTTTTAAGTGATTAAGAAAGGTGTTTCTTAGTTAAATTTATTTATTTCAATTTGATTGAGATAAATTAAATTTATGGTTTTATTTGTTTAAAGAATTATTATTCAATTTATTTAGAAATTGTTTCTTTATTTATAAATAATAAGTTTCTTGATTTGTTAGAAAATATATTTTTCTTGGTTAAATTGTGAAAAGTGTTTTCTTAATATTTTTAAAATAGTTTTCTAATTTATTAAAGAAAGATTTTCTCATTAATTAAGAAATTGATTTATTTAAAAGACTTTCTTAATTAAATTTAAAAAGAATTTTATTTAAATATGAAAGTAGTTTTTTAAATATTAGAAAATAGTTTTCTAATTAAGAAAAAGTAATTTATAATTAGATTAAAATAATTTTCTAATTGAATTAGAATTTGTTTTTTTAAAAGTATTAAACGAAGATATTTTAGTGGGAATAAATCCAACTAATAGATTAAAATTGAAAGTTAATTTTGGATCTTGAAAAAAAAAAAATAGATCTAGGGGACCAAATTGTATTTTTGGCCACCTATACATTATTTTCTTCTCCAAAATTGTCGATAACAACCCTCACTCTTTTTTCTCCACTTTCTTCATTTTTCTTCCATTTTCAAGCCTAATTTCTCTATCTTTAACACCTAAATTAACAATTAAACACTAAATCATCAACCTAAGGCTCCTAATATCATCATATCAATAAGAATTTTAGGAAAAAGATGAAGAAAAAGCATATGGGTTTTCTTGATGAATAGTATCCAAATTTATCAACGTAAGTTAATGGAGTTTTGGTTGTTTTTAGTATATGATTTTAGTGTAATTACATGCATTAATGAATAAAATGTATGAAATTGAATTTTTATGTAATATTGTGAAGATAAAGAAGAGGAATTAAAGGCGAGAGAGAGAAAGAGAAAGAGAAAGAGAAAGAATAAGTAATTGATAGTGAAATTTAAGTTTATTGAAGCGAATTGGACATCAATTTGATATGTGTTCATGCAATTTTATTTTTATAAAAATTGTTTATTATGTAATTTAGGATTCTTGAGATAAAATTTTGGGGTTTATGAAATTAATGTTAAAATTGTTAAATTGGATGCTAAATGAAGTGGTATATATGATTAATTTGAATTTTTGACTTATAATTTGTATTTTCCTCAATTGACGTGCATTATGCTTGAATTTGGAAATTGATATACATATTATTTGGACTAATTGGTGAGATGAATATGTCCTGAATGTTATATGGACTAAATTAAAACCAATAATGAAAGGAAAAACATGATATTAAGGAGTGACATTTACTTTGGCCGAAAATGGAACAACTTGAATTGGCTATTTTGAGATTATATCATTAAATTTAAATGGAATTTTAATTAGATTTGCCCTTAATAAAATAGATAGGAATTGGAAGAATATGATAAAGTTGGTATGCCAATTAGGGAGTTGGCAGTATTGCGTCATGATATGTATTACTGGACTGTATAGCTCCAAGAGCTTGGTTTCAGTGTAAGATATTTGATTTGTGTTATGGACTGCATGACTTTGAGAGCTCGATCCTGATATGTATATATATAGATAATAATACAATAGAGTAACGATACAAGATATGCAAAATGACCATATGGTTTCGAGAACTTGGTCTTGTATTTTAAAATCTCGCTTATCTAGCTCGACGATGCAATTCCATTAGATTTTACTCCGAGCAATTATAAAAAAATATATAAATGCATAGCTAATGATTAAAAAGCTTCAATTGGAAGTAGTAATTCATTGAAAAATTAATTGTAAAATTTATTAATCATTATATAATTATATATAAATTAATATGATAGATACATGCTTGGATTTTATAAATTAATTTTAATATCTATTTATGCTCAGAAATAAATGAAGATATTTATGTTTGAAAAATATTATATATTATGCATGTTATGGTTGTTTTGGGTTTATAATTAAGTAAATAAAGTAAAGGTGATTTATATACATGCCAAATGAAGGATTATATGAGAATATGATATGACTCTATTGTAGATCCACCCTTTCTATCCGTTATAGACTGAAGAATAGAGCTAGGTGTTAGGGGAGCCGCTGAGGAAGAGAAGGAAAGTCATGCCTCAGCTAGACATGCAGATAGGGAATGGTGGGGCAATCAGCATGGTCCATACCACCACCTACCGTTATCCTGATCCTAACCTGGCCGAGTTTTTCCAAACTGTGGTGGACTATATGAGACAAGAGATGGTCGTTGCACCTCCTGTACAACCACAACCACCTCTTGCACTATAGAAGATTACATTAAAGAAAGTCAAGACGTTTGGAACAGAGGATTTTCTGGGGGAGCTATCATTCATTGCTCCAGATGTCGAGTTTTGGCTAATTAAGATATATAGAATTTTTGATCTTCTCTATTGCACACCAGAAAAGAGATTGGAATATGCATATGGTCTTTTTCAGGGACCAACATACCAGTAGTGGTAGTCTATTAAAACGCTTGTACCACCACAAGATCTTACTTGGGAGTTCTTTTTTTCCCAATTTACATATAAATACTAAGAGAGGCTTATAAGGATGATATGAGAGATGCATTCCTTCATTTGAAACTAAGGTATAGAACGGTATTAGAATATGAGAAAAAGCTTGATAGACTGAGTATATATGTTGAGACATTAATTCCTATAGGGGTAGATAATTAGGGATTATGGACAGATGGTGAAAACAAATTTTAGGATTGAAAAAGTTAATATTGATAAACATAAATAGAGAAATAGGGGACAATAGAAAAGGAGTCAGGGAAAATGTAGTTCATCCTTTTCAGCCAATAAGAAGTAAAAGGGTTTAGGGTTTTAGGCCCTAGCACAAACATAAACAACCTACCACCAATCAAGACAGAGCCAGAGATCAATGGTTAAGGTAGGATAGTTGGCCTTGTCTATAACTAGTAAAGCAAGAGGGTCAGGACGTGGGGTTAGTTACCCCATGTGATCATTGTGACAGTCAACCCTAAGATATAGATCTATGGAACAATTTAAGAGAGATTGCCCTAGTAAATAGTATCAAACAACTAGTCAAGCAGAGAGATCAGTTCCTATGGCTCTGAGGGGTAGAGGTAGAGGCATGGGAGCTAGTTTTGGTATTGGTGGTTAGAGGGTAGCACTAGAGACACATGATAGACCTAATACCCATACTCTAGTTCGTGCATATGCTATATAGGCTTGTGATAACCAAGATGCCCGAGATGTGACTATGAGTACTTTTACTATATTTGACTTTTTTGTCCATTCATTGATAGACCTAGGATCTACACATTCTTATATATGTATGCCATTGCTTAAAAATATGGGGTTACATGTTGACATTTTTGAACATGATATTCTAGTTACAAATCCTTTGGGGTTATAATGTAGTGATAAATAGGGTCTATAAGAATTTTCTGTTAAAAATAAAAAGTTATAAAGTTCTTGATGATTTGATTAAATTACCTTTCCACGAATTTGATTTGTTCTTGGTATGGATTGGCTATCTAAACATTATGTAATGGTAAATTATCATCTTAAAAGAATCACTCTTAGAATAGTTGACATTGATGAGATCACAGTTACTGGTGAAAGGTCAAAATTTCTCTTTAATGTTATATCAGTGACAGTAGAAAAAAGGCTTATTAGAAAGGGGTGTGTAACCTACTTAACTTGTGTTTTTGAAGCTATAAAGAATGATCCTAAAATTCAAGATATGCCAATTGTATGTGACTTCTAAGATGTATTTCCTGAGGAGCTGACAGAGTTGCCATCAAAAAGAGAAGTTGAATTTTGTATTGATGTGATACCTAGTACAACACCAATATCAATTACACCATATCAAATGGCACCCACAGAACTTTAAAAATTGAAAATATAGATGCAAGACCTTCTTGAGAAGGGTTTTATATGCCCTAGTATGTCTCCTTATATTGCACTTGTGTTATTTGTCAAAAGGAAAGATAAGTCTCTTAGGCTATGTGTGGATTACAGACAATTGAATATAGTGACTGTGAAGAATAAATATCCACTACCTAAAATAAACGAACTTTTTGATCAGCTTAAAGATGCAGGTGTTTTCTTTAACATTGATATGAAATTAGGGTATGATTATTTTAGTGTAAAGGAAGCAAATGTCCCTAAGACAAATTTTAGAACGAGATATTGCCATTATGAATTCTTAGTGATGCCTGTTAGACTCACAAATGCTTCAGTAGCCTTTATGGATCTCATGAATCGTATTTTCCATCCTTAATTGGATCAATTTATGGTAGCCTTCATTGATGATATCTTGGTTTATTCTAAGAACCGAGAAGAGCATAATGAGCATCTAAGAATTATTTTGTAGAATTTGAGGGATAAAAAACTTTATGACAAGCTCAGTAAATGTGAATTTGGCTTGACAAAGTTTCTTTCCTTAGTCATATCATATCAGTAGATGGGATTGGAGTTGATCCTAAGAAGATAGAAGCCATTTTGGAATGGAAGCCACCTAGGAATGCTATAGAGATTAAAAGTTTCTTACGTTTGGCAGGATATTATAAAAGATTTGTTAAGGGATTCTCTATAGTCACAGCACATTTGACCAAGTTACTTCCAAAGAATTCAAAATTCATATGGAGTGATAAATTTCAGGAAAGCTTTGAGGAGCTAAAGGTCATGTTGACTGAAGCACTTGTTCTTACACAACCTATAACTAATAAAGACCTCATGATCTACAGTGACGCCTCATATAATGGGCTTGGATTTGTACTTATACAAGAGGAAAAGGTAATTGCTTATGCTTTTAGGCAACTTAAGCCTCATAAAAGGAATTACCCGGCCATAATTTAGACTTAGTAGTCATAGTCTTTGCTTTAAAGATTTGGAGACATTACTTATATAGAGAAAAATGTTGTATTTACATATATCAAAAAAGTCTTAAATAATTACCTATATAGAAAGAGTTGAACTTAAGGAAAAGAAGATGGATAAAGTTGATTAAAGATTATGATTGCATCATTAACTATCATCCAAGCAAAGAAAATGTAGTAGCTTATGCTCTTAGCAAGAAATCATTATCAAATTTAAAAGAAATCATTATCAACTTTAAGGGCAATGAATGCTAGATTATTTGTAGCCACTGATGAAGCCATTGTAGCTGAGTTAAGGCTCAAACCTAACTTATTACAGTAATTCAAGGAAACATAGAAGCAATATGAAAAACTAGTTACCATTCTTAAACAAATTCAAGAGGGGAAGGATAATGACTATGCAATCAAAGAGAATGGCTACTTCTATTACAAAGATAGAATCTATGTTCCTAATGATGATGAGCTGAAAAAGAAATCATGAAGGAAGCCTATAACATTTCATATGTTGTACACCCAGGAAGTACTAAAATGTACCAAGAATTGAAGACACAGTATTGGTGGCTAAGTATGAAGAGAGACATTGCAGAGTATGTTACCAACTATCTTATATGCCAACAAGTAAAAGCAGAACATCAAGTTCCATCATATTTACTTCAACTAATATCAATACCTAAATGGAAATGAGATCAAATCAAGATGGATTTTGTGGTTGGTTTTCCTCAAAGTAGAAAGAAGTATAATGTCATATAGGTGATTATAGATAGATTGACCAAGTCATCTCACTTTTTTCCTGTTAGAACTGACTACTAACTCCCAAAGTATGCAAAATTTTACATTGGTGAGATAGCGCGATTGTATAAAGTATCATCTTCCATCATATCAGACTACGATCTAAGATTCACTTCAAGATTTTGTAAGAAATTACATGAGGCCTTAGGCGTTAAGTTGAATTTTAGTACAACTTTTCTTTCTCAAACTTAAGGCAATCAAAATGAGTGATTTAGGTGCTAGAAGATATATTTAGGAGTTGTGTTATCGATTTTAAAGGAAAATGAAATGAGCAACTTCCATTGATTGGCATAAAGATGGCATCGTATGAGGCTCTATATGGTAGAAAGTGTAGAACACTCTTATGCTGGACATAACTTAGTGAAAGCAAGATTGTGGGTCTATAACTCAGTCTTATCAACATTCTGTCATTGCTCATGTTGCTGGACTTACTCAAGAGTTGATTTGTCACCCAGAGTTGTAGGCTCATTATCCGTTAATACCCATGAAATATGCTCATATTGGATGACGATGTTGAGGTTACGTCTCCATTCATTAAAATTTTCTCCATTTTTCAATTTATTATTAGCCAAGAGCATTGTTAGTGGATTCATATTGTTGTTATTATGTATGAAAATATAAATTATTAAAGAATGAGCATACTAGTCAAAATTATTAGAACTTTGTATAAAATCATGATGCATGATGACAGATTTAACAAAACTTAAAAAATAAATCTTTATATAACGGTTATTTTTCTTATCTATAACGGACTAAGTGACGGTGGGTCATCTTATCCATTAAAAGAAAAATTGGGACCCTCCACTGAAAAAGCTACCAAGCATCTTCATGCCTAACTCTTTGAGAAGCAGTATAATTTGGTCCATGCATTTAGCAATAGAGCTACGATGGGTAGGTTATTGATAAACCATGTTGAGTATGCAACCATTTGATTCATCCACTAAAGGTACTTACAAACCATGCCTCGGTGGGAGGTCACATTTGCTGCCAATGAGTAGACTTATCCTTTAGGAAACCCAAACTACGCAAGATCTAGGATTCATGTCCTCTGGTAGGGAGTGACACTTCACCACATGCAAATGGGCCATCTTATGGAGACCGTGGACTCTTACATGAGCATCCTCTCCCACTCAATCTTTTTCGGTCTTTAAGTTTTAATAATTACCATCTTGTCCAGATGCAATTTATTAACCATCCTATATTTTTTCATTATATATCTCATACATAATGAATGCATGACAAAGCCTAGGGCTAGCAATTTTTCTAAATGGCATAGTTTCATATAGTATTATTATTTGCATCAATTCATCCATTCATCTCATGAATTAAATAACTACTTTTGGTTGTCCATCCTAGAAAATTACAAGGCCTTTAGGCCCAAAAATCTTCTTAAACTTGGATCTTCCTATTTGAACTCTTTACTAGCTCGACCTGGCTCGTTCGATAAAAATGAGTTAATGAAATTTTTTAAAAAAATTTGATTTGTAAATTGTAAAATAAAAATTCCAACACTTGAAAAAAATTAAAAATTAACAGAATCTAATCAAAATAAAACTGCCATTAATATAAAATAAAAACCGAAAACCTTTACCTTCCTTTCTTCGATGCACGGTTGCTCCTTCAAAATTATAGAATTTTTTACAGTACAAAAATGAAAACAAAAAAATTAAGACAAGGAGGAAACATGGCAATGATAGGCCACCTTCCTTGTTACAAACCAATTGAAGAAAAATTACAAGGTAAATCGATTTTCTATTGACAATCAAAAGAGCAAACCAAAACATATACAACATATATTTTTATCAAATAAAAAAATTGCAGCATGCATAATTTAATTTAATTGCTAACCCATGCAACATATAGGAATCGAATCTTGCGTAATAAAACTGTCTCTGATACCAATTGTTGGCTCAAAAACATAAACATGCTTGGTTTGGCTAAACGGTAGATTTCAAAAACTTTTTCCGAAATCATAGCATAACAGAAACATAAATACCAAATCAACATGCTTTTAATCCATACATGATATGGCATAAGGAAAATAAATATAATAAGAACAAGATCAAAATTTTTACCGACTTCTCGCTACAGCTTTAACTCCTCACTACCGTGTCCTCAACTAATCCGATTTACCACTTATTCTCTTTGGATAGCTTGGTTATCAAGATCATTTTGTGGGAAAGGAGAAGAAAAATAATTGAAGACTTTGTTCTTCTATCTTCGGTTGTTAGTGGAGAGAAAATAGAGAATAAAAGTTACACAATCCTCTTCGTAAAACTGGAAAAAATGAATTATGTAAAACCAAATTGTCCAAGACTTGGACGGTTTGAGAGAGAACGGAGAAAGTTAAGCCAAAAACACAACTGTTCTTTTTAGAAAAACCAAAAAATAAATGACTTGCATCTTTTCCCATACAACACCTTGCACGTTATCTCTCATAATAACGTTTTCATTGTTGTAATAAAAGCATGATAGAATGTGTTATAAGAGAGTGGAGAGAGCTTCCAAAAACCACACATTCATTCATTTTTTAATGCTAAAAAATGTTATAAGTTTCTCTACATTAAAATTGTCAGACCCTGTTTCCGGTGTCTAACTCAGACTTGCTTTCATGCTCTGATACCACATCTGTTAGGCCCCGTTTCCAGAGCCTAACTCCTCATACATGATTATTCATGCTTGCTCTGATACGAACTCTGTCAGACCCCGCTTTTGGAGACTAACTCTTGCTTGCTTACTTGCTCTGATACCAATACCCGTTACTTTCATGCATGCATAATATCTTACTACGTAAGTTATCTTCCAGAGATAACACCTCAATCACTTTCGGATTATCTTCTCAAAACTCCTCTTAATTAGTCTCAGCTTAGCTCTTAGAACAGTCGACTAGTCCATTCTTACCTTTCAACCTGTATCCTTTAATCATCAGCGTGGTCGATGCCTCACTTCACACATATACTTGCTTCGGAGCTATTAGTAAAACCTCTCTTACAAGCATCCAAACTAGGGTTTCTTTGGATAAATGAAAAGAGGACTTTAAGAACTACAATCTTCATGAAGACCTTGAAGACCAACTTTGTCTCCTGATGGTTCGAAATTGGGACAGAATATACGCATAAATAGTGACCCAGACAATAGCGCGAACTGAGTCACAGACGAAATTTGGGAAACATAGATTATATTTTCCAATCATCATAACTTTCTCTAGTGTAATCAGTTCGGGGTATTCTCCATATGGTTTAAAAGATGATTCCAAGGTCTACAACCTCCCTGAAGACCCCAATATCAACTCTATCTTCTGATGGGTCAACAATGGGAAAGAAGATATACGTGAACAGTAACCCAGACGATAGCGTGAACAGTGTCACAGACGAAGTCTGGGAAACACACACGATATCTTTCAAGCGTCATATCTTTCTCTAGGGGAATTGGTTTGGGGTATTCTTTATATGGTTGGAAAGATGATTTCAAGCTCCATAACTTC
>JANZXR010000006.1:8275479-8312157 GCA_027575705.1 Erythroxylum echinodendron | reverse complement strand
TTCCCAAAAGTCCACTTTACCCTTGGTACTTAAGCTACATACCGAAAATACCCTCAATTTCCTCTCATGCATTTATTATATAAGCTATTATGCTTAAGTTAATGAAAAAAATTTCAGGCAGCTGACAAAAACCAACCATTCATGCAAAAATGGTTGTACATTGTTTTACATTAAAAAAATCATTTAATGCAAAAAGGGTTGTAAGTTGTTTTAAATTAAAACCAACCATTAACCTTTTAATGAGGATGAGCATTACTTAAGAATGCTCAAGATTTGTCCACTCCACTTTGTATTAAAATATTTGTTTCAATTCAATTAATCTAATTAATCAAATCAAACCAAAATCTAGCTCAATAATAAATGTTTCTTTGGGCTTATAATTAAAAATTAATTAGTATAAGCCTAACATTTAATTATAGGCTTAAAACCCAATTTAATTAACTCTTAATTAAATTGTTCTAGTCTTATTGGTACAAATCAATTCGTCTAATTCTCTCCAAAATGTCTCATTTTCTTTCCGGTAGCCTTCGTTTATTTTCTTTTTTGCTTTTCTTGATAACCTTCCTAGAAGCCAAGTGGGGAATCTAGTTGGACTTAAATAATTCAAGCTCCAGTAAGCCCAAAATTAATTTAATCTCATTAGAGTTAATTCCGACTTATTAACTAAAGACAATTGATTGAACTCTTGAATTACTTAAAATTATAAGAAACCGTGTTTCAAAATCATTAATTCCATGTCAAATCGCAAACTCTATTATGAACTATATTATAGCCATCCACACAATAAAGAGTAAAATTACCGTTTTACCCTTATATTGATTTTTCCTTTTAGATCTCCCGTTTTACTCTACATGGTGATTAACACAAGATTTAATATTGGTGTTAAGACTTGATGGGTATCTAGTCCATCAAACTATTGGCGCTAATTTAATCACCAATCTCTATAAAACATCTAGAAGTGATGATATCACTATAAACTCTTTATTTGAGTAAATGTTCCCTGATGCATGTTTAAATTAATAGTTCCAACATGCAGACACTGGATTGATACCCCGTAAAAATTCATTCTAATCATATCAAGAATTATAATGAAACACATGAGTTTACCACTTGATTATTCGACTGTGAATCAATTAATTTGGATTCTAATAATATACATGTTTCCCATACATCTCCATGTATATGTATATTACTTACAAAAAAATCTTGATAACTTATAGCTAGTTATATTATGCTCATACAAATAAAACCAATCTCTTTTTTATAATAATAAATATTTTCATTACAATATTATAACTGGAAGAAAATTAAGTTATATGTAAATAAACTTGCTTTCCAGGGCACTATATTTACATAACCCTAACAGTAACGATATAAGATATGCAAAAGGACCATATGATTATGAGAACTTGGTCCTGTATTTTAAAATCCCACTTATTCGGCTCAGGGTTGCAATTCCATTGGATTTTATTGGGGGCAATTACAGAAAAATATATAAATGCATAACTAATGATTAAGGAACTTCAATAGGAAGTAGTAATTGATTGAAAAATTAAATTGTAAAATTCATAGATCATTATGTAATTAGATATGAATTAATATGATAGATACATGCTTGAATTTCATAAATTAATTTCAATGCCTATTTATACTTAGAAATAAATGAAGATATTTATATTTGAAAAATATTATATTTTATACATGTTATCGTTGAATGAATTAAATTGGATGAGAAATGGAGTTGCTTGAACACCACTAAGCCTATAGCTTAGAGTGTGGTTTTTTTTTCGCGTGTAGGTTTTGAAGAAAATTAGAAGAAAGCAGTAGTGGATCTACTACAAAGACTAGGGTTAGATGGATTGCGAAAGACTTGGAGGTGGATATACTACATAATTATATTTTGTTTTTGGTTATAACATGCACACTTAAAGAAATGATCTTATATAATTATATTGTGAATTATTTATTAAAGTTATATGTGAAATTTGATTTAGATGAGTTGAAATGTATTAGAGGATGGGCAAATTATTTTGTTAAAGGAGTTTGATATGGAGATGGATGGTATAGTAAAATTAATGAGAAGTGTAATTAAGTTTCTTGTAGGAGGTTTTCAGAAAAATAGAGAAAACTATGTCAATTTTTTTATAAAGTGAATAATATTTGCTAGAATAATAAGGACTTAAATAGAAATTTTATAATTAGAAATTTTATGTATTTAATAATTTGGTAACACTCGGTATTCCAATTCCATTATTGGGTATGGGTTGCTGCATATAATTCAACTATAACTCATTTTGTTTAATTACATAATTCAACCATAACTCATAACTACAACTTATTTTATGTGATTACATAATTAACAATAACTATAACTTATATGGTATGATTATATTATTCAACTATAACCATAACTATACCTATTTTTGTATAATTTCAACATTTCAGCCATAAACTTAAAGTAAAACCCATTATGTATGATTATATAATTCAACCATAAATTCACAACTTTCTAAATTTTTAATCAATATTACAAGTTTAATTTTCCTCAATATCATTCTTTCTAGTTTTATTCTATAAACCATAAAGAAAAACAAACACACACATACAAAAATAATCCTTAAACTTTAACTTTTATATTACAAATAAATCCTTTGAATTTAGTATAAGATTAATTGATTTAGGAAACTAGTTAAATATATTAGTAATGAAAGTTTAGATATAATGATTAATGAAATAAAAAATCACACTAATTTGTATAACTTAGATATAATTCTTGAGAAATAGTCAGTATTCATAAATTTTAAATTTAATTATTAATTTACCTCTAAATTCTATAACTAAATAAAGTTGTACAATTTGTTTATTAATTTCAGTTATAAACTTGTAAAATGTAAAGTTGTAATTGATCAAAATCATAAATTTCAAATACCCAATGATGCCCACCCATGAAATTTTTTTTTTCTATTCAAGCCACAAATTTATCAATCTACTTTCCACAATTTCACATATCATTATATCAACTATTAACTATCAACTCTCTATGGCCTATGAGGATTGTAGAAACCAAAAGCCACATTCCACATTCCATAATCCACACTCATACCCACACCACACCACACGTAACACACACACAACTAATAGACAAGCACTTAAACATTTTCCACCAATCTACTGTCGTCATTAACTCATTCATCAAGCTTCATTGGAAATTCATGTAATACATAGTATAGTCCTTATTATGTACCCAAGATCATACATGAAAGGGATAAAAATGAAGGAAATACGAAATACCTTATTTTGGTTCCATTTCTGATTCTGATGCAGTTTTCGAGCTCCAAACGATCTCGAATCTCCCTGGACCTTTACGGATTATGCTTCCTGAAACATGGTTTAGGTCTTTCTATAGTTTTCTTAATACGTAAGCTCTCTTAATGGGTCAGAGAATCTGTATGCTTACGATTGATATGAGCAATTGCAGGAGACCTTAACCTATATATATAACTTCCATATCGGGCTTCCCCATCACAAGTTCTATATAGACCAGGTCCATACTAAAAGGGATCTATTTTCTACTCGGACTTCGACCCATTGATTTAGATCATTTATTAGGCCACTTTATTACCCTTGTCTGGATCAAATTATGTAACTTAACCAACAATTTATTGAAAAGCCAAAACTAGTTGTCCACTTAATAGGAAAATGAAAAAAAAGTCCCTAAAGAAAAAAATGTCTAACATTCTCCCCCTTGGACAATTATTAATTGCAGTTTTACTTAAGTTCAAAATAGTTTTAAAAATCGGTTAAGTCACGCTACTGTATTGATACCAAAGTTTAAAAACATTTGATCCAAAGGTAATGAAAGTCCTACATTCAGTCCTGCAAGGCTTTTGATACAAAAAAATATCAAACAGATGTGTCCTGTGTGACACAGGTGTAATATAATCACAAATATCTAATACTTTACTAACATGAATAGGAAAATGGAGTGTGGCAGACTAGGATGATACCTTTATGATCTAATATGTATCATTTTCATCTGTAGGTCTCGATTTCTCTAACTTTATGCTAAACTGCATGTACTAAACTGCAGCAGAGAAATCCTATTTTCTCTTACTGAATGCTAAACAGCATTAAAGAAAACTTATTTCCTCTCGCCGGATGCTAAACAGCATTAGAGAAATCTTTTATATTCTCCAACCGAATGCTAAACTGCATTAGAGAACCTTTATGGGATTAAAAACTTATATCCCCTATGTGATATGAAACTTTAAGGATATCCATATAAAATTTATATGTTTAATGACATAGGCCAATGACCTTTAAAATGCTTAAAACCAACACAAATCTTAAGAATTCCACATATATTATGTCTATATACAAGAACAGTTATTACTGAGGATAAAAGAATATGATCATCTTTATTAGTAAATAACCATAATATCATAATGCATCAAAATGTACAAATATTTAAGGAGTAAATACAGATATCCCTAATTACCGCTATCTTAGGGCTTCAACATGCCCATACTGGATACATGTCTAACAAATACTAGTAGGCGGCTTCCTTTAGTCAACAGATCAGCTAAAATCTCCTCAGTCCTGATATGCTCTAGTTCAATGTTAACCTTTTGAATAAACTCCTTTATGGTCAAATACTTGACCTCCAATGCTTAGACCCTGTGATACTTTAGTTGTTGTTACTGAACAACACTGCAGCAAGATTATCATAATATAATCGTATGGGTCTAGCAATCGAATCCACCACAGACAACTCATAAATTAAGTTTCTAAGCCAATTGCATGTGTAGCAGCTCCATAACATGCAACAAACTCTGCATACATGGTTAAGGAAAGCACCAGTGTCTACTTGACACTCTTCCACGATACCACACCATCTGCCAACGTGAAAATGTATCCTGAAGTGGATTTGCGATCATTTGAACACATAGCAAAATCGAAGTCTGTGTATCCTGTGAGGTTAAAATCGTTGACTTTTTTGTATATCAATGTATAATCCCTGGTACCCTTTAGGTATCGCAACACTCGTTTGACTGCGTTCCAATAGTCCATACCTGAGTTCAACAGAAAATGCAATGTCTGGTCTAGTGCACATCTGGGCAGACATCAGGCTACCAATAACACTAGAATACAGTACATTCCTCATAGCCTCTCTCTCAACCTCATTCTTTGGATACTGTGCTAAAAATAATCTCTCCATATGAGAGATAGGTGTTACAACAGGTCTACATTCAGCCATATTAAACCTTTGTAGCACTCGCCCAATGTATGCACTTTGTTAGAGGCTTAATAAGCGTTGAGATCTATCCCAGTGAATCTGTATACCGAGGACAAAATATGCTTCACCCAAATCTTTCATGTCAAAATGTTTGGCCAAAATTTGCTTTACCTCATGCAACATGGTCAAATCATTTAACGTGAGTAAGATGATCACAAGGTTACGTACACTAAGTTTTAATATTTATAACCTTGGTAATTTTCACAAGTGCACGGGTCATTCACGTAGTACCTAAAGTATCGATCCCATGAGGAGGGAAGTCTAGTCCTAAAATCTAAGGTTATACTAACAACAATAATTTAAAATAAATAAACTAATGTATAAAATAATCAATCAAACAATTAATTTCAAGAACTAAATTGCATAAATCTAAACAAGTAACAAATCACACAACCCAATCCAAAAAATAAACCTATAAATTACCAAGTGAGAGAAAGGGGATTTTAAATCCGAAATTAACGAAAATCTAACTGATTATGCAATTATCGAATTAATGGGTCTAGACTGTCCTATGGTAAATTACTCTCTCTCGATTTATAATCCTTAACTCTAATTGATAATCCCTAATTTAAATTATGGAATTGTGATCTCTCAATTCACAATTGACCTAAAACCTAAATTAGTTTTAAAATTGTCTAATAACTTACCGGAAACCTATACTCGATCTCTCGTTAAACGATTCTACTGGTTTGATTCAATTCTCTACCTATCAAATTACCTAACTCTTGTTAGCCTAATTTGATTATTTTGACTCAGCTCACCCTCTTAGTTTGTTGCCGAATAATTACGAAAAAATATTAAATCACAATTAAATCAATAAAAACACAATCAACTAAACTTTATTAATCTCAAGGACCAAAAACCCAAAGGTTAGTTTGTTTGCACATAAACCAACACTCGACAACAGTTAATTTCAATAATCATCCCAATTTCATACATCCATAAAATTGAAATAAAAATAGAAATACTATCGGAACGGATTCGTCGAGGTAGCAACTGCAAGAAACCACCTATTCGAGGAAGTACGTCTTATCAAGCTTCGTCTCCATGATTCTCTTCCTTCATCTCCTTCCTCAATCTCTCGATAACTCCCTAGTTTTTTTTTTCAGAATGTGGATGATGTTAATGATCTCTTTTCAGACTCTCCAAGGTTGCTGGTTTTGTCCCTTTATGATGTATTTATACTTTGGATTCCCTAGGTTTAAGTCAGGGTCAAAATGGTCTGAAAAATCTTGCAAAACTTGAATTTTGCTTCAGCCTGATGCAGGCCAAGATCATGGCCAACACTTAACCCTCTCTGCCACGATCATGATCCAAATTGCACGATCATAGCCTAGATCCAAGCTCTCTGTCAAGACCGTGCCTAAAGTGCACGATCATGGCTTGGCTACCCTTGCTCATCCTTTTCTGGCACGATCGTAGCCTATTGTGCCACAATTGTGGCCTATGTTTTTAGTCCAAAACTCTTCGTAACTTCTCCGTTCTTCACCTTTTACCCTAAAACACTAACAAACAAATCAAGGTACCTAAAAAATATAACAATTAAGCTTAAAGACTCATACTAACTTATAAAAACACTTAAACACATAAACTAACACAATTAAACCATAAATACACACTCAACACTCAGATTCACACTAAATACCTAACAAATTACACCTTAAAATACAATGCAAATCACAACTATCAACATCCTCACACTTAAATGTTTGCTTGTCCTCAAGAAAACAACTCAAAAAATACACAACACACAATATATACAATGCAAAAATAAGGCAATGGCTTCGACTTCATGAAATAAATTTAATCTTGAGTACAATCTGATAAGTTATATCTAATATTAACAAGCAAAATCTATGTCTAAAGGCTTTGAACTAAATACAAATTAATCGAGATCTAAGTGTTAATTTTTTTACCCTTTTAAGTTGTACACATACATTAATAATTCTTTGGTCCTTCAAACTCTGTAACTGTTCCTAAGTACATTTTCATGAAAAATCAAGCTTATTATAAGTCCAGTAGGTTTTTATTACAAACATTTTTTTAAAACATGGACTTAGTCTTTTACTCAAGAGGCAAACATTGGTGATAAATGTCAATTCGGTTACTTGACTAAGTCCTTCTATTAGACAACTTGGTTGAAACGTCATTATAGACTTTTGACATGAAGGTACACATTTGTGATGCATATCGATCTGGTTACTCAGCTATTATCACATTTTCAACTGGCTACTAGCTCTATTCATAACCCATAGGTCAATGGAATAGCGATTTATTAACAAATTATACATTTTTTTTACCTACCTTGTTGTTTTTAACTATTCGTTTTCATGAAAAATACTAGTTAAGCTACTTAAGTTAAAAGGTCTTAAATTATGAATGAATGTGACAACCTAGAGGGTGCTAAATTTACATTAAGTCCTAATTAAGCTATATATTTATCCAAAGAACCTTAATTGACTAATTTTGCGAGATAATGATCATTTACAACCTACTAGACTATGTTTAAAATTAAATGAATTTCACTTCATTTAAGCTATTGAAACATTCAATCAATTCGCACAATCTAACCTAATAACTATCATACAGTATGCAAAATCACATACACAAGCAAAACTCAGAATCCCTTCCCACTTGAATAATAAATTGTCCTCAATGTGAGAAGGAAGCACACATCATATAAGATAAGAAAAGACAAAACAAAAATTAAAGTGACTGAAAACAAGTAAAAATAAACATAGAAACAAAATAGAACTGAAGGCTAATTTGGAAAATAAAAATTGGGTTAGGTATAAATCCTAAGGAGATGGAGGTGGTGATGGTGTTGAAGACGGCAATTGAACGCCCTAAGGCTCGAAATACCGATGGATCCATCGAATATCTCAGCTCTGGCGTCGTTGTGTTCGCGCCATCTCCATTAGTGTCTTGTTAGTCCCGATGATTGCATCTAAAACCTTCTTCCAACCTTGTTCTTCTTCCTCTTCTTCCTCGAATTCTTCGCTTGACGCTTCTTCCTACCGAGGTGGCTCTAAGCTTGAACTCTACTGACTTGCCCTAATCTGGACATATGTCATTTGGCTGATATCCTTAAGTTCCATATTATGAGACTTAAGGATTTCAGCCTGTCATAAATAATGGTGGTTCAAGAATTCCGGGAGGTGAACGGCTAACCTCCTCTGTTTCATACCAAAATGTTCTACAATGGCAGATACTATATATCCCATTCCTAGATTGTTACTCTGCTTGTGCAGAGTCATAGCAATGGCATTTAACACATAGGTGGACATGCATACTAGAATATTATGGTCCATACACCACAACATAAGAAGTTCTTTGGTGAAACACTTATTAGTTTCGGTCTTGTCAAAGACCAGCTAACACCTAAATTTGTGTAGCAACAAGTGTTCGTGAGACCATTTGATATTGTTATAAGCATTCTTGGCATGAAATTGCTCAATTCCAGTAAGCTCATTCTAGTATTAAGAAGGATGGAAGTCATCATGTTGATCGACAATGGTGGACTCAG
This sequence comes from Erythroxylum echinodendron, assembly GCA_027575705.1. Lineage (NCBI taxonomy): Eukaryota > Viridiplantae > Streptophyta > Magnoliopsida > Malpighiales > Erythroxylaceae > Erythroxylum > Erythroxylum echinodendron. The sequence goes on along the minus strand of JANZXR010000006.1, from coordinate 8,303,335 downwards.
GGAATCCACACATCTCACTCATGAGTTCGACATTTAATTCATATGCTCGTCCTCTTAATATAAACCAAATTTTTTTTGGATTCCTAGGGTTGTAGATCAAGGAAGTGCAAAATTCCAATGTAAGCTCCTCATAAATAGTGAATTGAAATCGAATGAATTGAGCCCATTGGATCCTCTTAGTTAGGTTTTCTACTTGCTCACATGATTCCAACCTATCAAGGGTTTCAAAATCAAAGTAATTAGGTACTATAATTTGTCTAGCATGAAGGGATCGAAAACGAGTACCTTCCTCCTCAGTGTAGATTAGGAAAGAGGTGCCAAAGTCTGCCGCTCGGTTCCGTCTCCCCCATCCTGCAACTTGCTATCGTCCATATGTAAGGATGGAAATCTTGGCCCGACCCACCCTGCCCAGACCGGCCCGATTTTTGGCCAAGATTGGCCTGGCCACGGGCAGGCCACAGATCGACTATGGTCAGCCTACCCATTTTAAACAAAACGACGTCGTTTTTTTCCAAAACGACACTATTTTGTATATTTTTATTAAAAATATATATATGGGCCTGGCCGACAAGCTGCTGGCCAGCCAATCCCAGCCTGCAGCCCGTCATAACAATGGCCAGGCAGGCCTGGGCCGAGGGCATCCCGAGCCTTGCCTGACCCATTGCCATGCCTATCCATATGGTTCCTATTGGGCTGATTGTTTAATGCACATCATACTTAGGTAAGAAGAATTTCGGAATATTAAAATTTTTAGTTAGAGGTGAGAGTATTTAGATGCTTGAATTCTAAAGAGATAAAATGACCATGAAAGTAAAAGTGAAACTGAAGTTAGAATTGAAGATATAGGTGGTAAAAAGGTAAAAATTTCTTTAAAAATTTTTGTCCTCCCTTTTACTGCATAGTCGCAGGCTACAATCGTGACCTGCGGCGTATCACCACTTCTTAATTTGCTTCTTTTGTTCTTTTTCAGTCTTTTCACTTCCACTACTTGATTCTTTTGTGGCCCCTTTTCACCTCTCTTTTCATGCTTGCATGGTCATCCACATAGTTCAAAAATCCTATTCCTTTTCGCTATTATTCAAAAACCAAAAATACTCCTAACTACAAAATTTCCAAAGTTCTAACTAAATTAAACAACTAAATTAAATTTTTAATTTTTTCATAAGTTGCCTCCTATGCAGCGCTTCTTTTAACGTCAGTAGCTTAACGATTTGTTAAGCTTAAAGTGGTTGGAATGAATGGTTCGATGGTAGCGTCTTCATTAATTTCAAAATATGCACTTTAGCTACCATATTGTAGTTACCACCATCTTTACAATTTTTCTTTCCTCGCCTTCTCCTTCACGAGCGCTTCTTTCTGAAAGCATTACTAGGATCCTCTATATCTTCCTATTCTGCTCGAGGTTCAGGTTCTTAACTATCCACTACAGGTGGAGGAGGTTCGTAATCTCTTGTAGTCACCTTGAAGGTCAAAGTCACCTTTCCTATTTGCAGAGTCGATTCACCCCATCAACATCAATTATAAAATGCGTGGTGGCTAAGAACGATGTTCCAAGAACTATTGGGGTGTCTATATCTTCACTAATGTCCAATATGAAAAAATATATGGGAAAGGTATATTCATCCACTTTACCGGTACATCCTTTATAATCCCCAATGGTTTTGCATTGTCTAATCAGCCGTCTTTACCAAAAACTTGGTGGGCACTAACTCTTTTGACCCTAATTTCAGACTAAATGTGTAGGGCATCATATTTATGTCACACCTAAATCCACGAATGCCTTATTTATGATAATCCTGTTGATACTACAGGGGATGAAAAAGCCCCCTAGGTTCTCTTTCTTCGTAGCTATGTTGGGGTCTTCTTCCAGTGGTCGCTCCTTTACCTTCTTCTTGACGGACTCCTATAATTTGAGCTTTGTCTGCATTTGTTCTGTTACTTCCTCGACCTTATTTTGCTCAATCCCCCATAATTTTTCTGCTTCCCTCTTTGTATATAACTCTCGCTACTGCATTATAACACCCCACTTCTACCGAGTAAGTATTCGTACATTCTGAGGACATTTGGACATATAACTTGTGAAAGCAGTGCGCTAGAGTAATCAAATAGAACTCATTGCACTTTTTTAAACATCACGAGCATTTTTTAGAAAACCAATAATCATTAATGGCCCATTTGATTTATAACAATTTCAATCACAAATGTTACAAACAATATACATATTACAGAATTTCAGTAATCAATTAAGCCCTTTTCAAATTTGAAACATTTTCAATCATAAAGTGATTACCTATTAGAATTATTCACATACAATGGTAAAATATTTGCGGAATACATTCTTTAAGACAAAAAATAACTGAAAAATGTATGCAAACGCCAACTGATCCTGACCTCTATCCTTTATCTGAATGCAGTGGTTAGACTCCATTTTGTCTAACTGGAGATCTCCCTGAGCCTAAAAAAAATGTTGCAATATTGGGTTGAGTTTTGTGAAGTCAGTTAGTGGACCATCCTTGATGGCTCACTCAATCACATAACACATCAATTCATGTAATCACGTAATTCACATCATTTCACTAATCATCTTGTTGAATCACATACGCTTCATATTCACTTAATTCATATTTCACATTCAGAAATCATTCAAACTATTTATTTCAATCATTTAAATCATACATATCAAATGCATATACCATACTCATGAGGCTCACTTTCAATTGCTATTTTTGTGACTGAGTACCTGTAACTGTCTCGTATCTATTGTGGATACCAAGCTCATTAATAACTATCCCTTATCTGTTAGGGATACAGGGATCATTTTACATAGTGAGCTAGAGGCTCTTACCACATTCTAAGCTTTAATCTCTTTTTCAATTTCTAAGCTTTAAGCTCTTTTTTAGTGGCTACTCAGGTCACAACAACCTTTATCTTTCATGCATTCATGTAATGAAATGCACTACATTCACATATTTTCAAACAGTCACTAGTTCTCAATTTTCCTCATTCACATTCATATATATTCATCGGATCAATGTCCGGCATTCAACAATAATATTGAGAATCACTTATTTCAGTCCAATTCACATACAATGAGCACTTCCTATGTTCCCGCATTTATCAAACTCTTCAGATTGTTAATGTTTGGAATTGTCTCAATCACATTCATGTTCAGAAATAATTCAATACAAAAATTTTAAAACAAAACAAACAATGAAAGTGAGACCATCTAGGTCGACTCACAATACGCTTTAGATTAGCATTAACTTCCATGATTTGGAAACTACTGGATGTTGTCATTCTATCCTGTATAACATTATGCAATACACATATTGCACACAATTATTAATTTCACAATCACATAAACATTCAATTATACATATATGTATATGTGCAAGGTATAATGCATGCTCATATTGACAATCCCGGGTATGTTTCCTTTATTCACATCTCATAATCAATTAACATCTTTTAATCATTCTTTAATAACCAATGCACTTTACTTGCTTTACTCATCTCATTCATCATCAGCTAGGTTCACTTAAGATCTCATTCATCCTAGCTATCTTATATGGAAGCACCCTAGCCTTGGTTGGTTCAAACTTTGATAAAAAATTCTTTTTCTCCATAAGTCTGGCCATGATCGTGGTGTCCTTGCCACGATCGTGACAAAAACATTTTCTGTTAGGTCATGATCGTGGGGCGAGGGTCACGATCGTGCCCTCTAATTTTCCTCCTCCATTTATCTGAATTCAACATATATCATAATACCAAGTTCACACTAATTTTCCTAGAATTCACTACCTCTAATACAACATCATTACATACTAATTCATATAACAATTTGATTGCATCCCCTTATCAAACTCTATTCAATTGTTTAGGCATCTTTAATTACACATTCTCATTCATGAAATCCATAACATTCATAGCATCAAACAATTTATTTACTAAGTTATGAGCCCATTTTAAGCCCAAATTAAGTCCAAAAGTATCATAATTATTTACTTCATCCTTAATTGGTTCAATCCTTGTATAATCAAAACTTTTCCATAAAAAATCATTGTCCAAGATCGTGACAGAAACAAATCTCCCACTTGTCCTACAGTTTTCTAGTTTTTCTCAGGATAAATTTTTAGGTTAGTTTTGTATGACCATTATAACCTAGAAAATGAGGTTTTTAGATAACACCTTCTCCTAATCAAAGGTTTATCTATGTCTTAAGTTTCTAATAACATCAAATTCATGCATTGTGGTTCAGTATCATGTAAGTTATAACCAAAATTCTACAAAATATTTTCATACCTCGACAAAACACAACTCTCAAATTTAAGCCAAATTTCAAGACTTTTAAGAATAGATTTCAAATTCGATTCCTTCATGAAAATGTGGCCATATGTTTCTAGTTTACTATAAATCAAAATCCATATGATTTGGATATTCAAAGATTAAGTTATAGCCAAAATACAGATGTATGTTCAAAACACTGCATATAACATACTCCATCACACTTCATTGCCCAAATTCTATTATTTCTCTATCATTTCAACTTGATGATTCAATTAAACCTAAATTTCTAGTTCAGAAATCTCTACTCATAATTCACAAATTCATTAATGATCACCACCCAAAACCAGAACCTAATTGCATATTTTCTGCACATTTGTCTACTTCACTCATCTCTATTTCAAGACATCACTCCATTTCTCACAATCCTTCATCTCTTTACTTGTATCACCTAATTTGCTTCTTCCAAAATCACTCACGCATGCACGAATCCACAAGAATGAAAACATACTTTGCTCACACATGCATCCATTTACAAACATTAAAATCTCATCAAAATGTCATTTACACTACCATAAAACTTAAAGAATAACTTACTACTTGATTAAGCTTCAAGATATTCAAAAATCACCTAACCCTATCTTTCCCATGCATTACATGACCATCAACCCTCATAGAGGAATGGGTTGTGTCTTTTTTTAGCAAGGTGAAGAAAACAAAGAAAACTAGGAGTAAATGATGGATGAAAGCAAGGTGCAACATTATGAAGGTGGGTGAGTGTCGTTGATGGTGGAGAAGAAGAATGAAGAAAATGAAGAACAATGTAGAGAGAAGAAGAAAATGTGTTTTTAACCAAATGAAAGGCAACTAAAGGTGTCTTGTAATTGTAAATGTCGAGGATAAGTGTGTGGCATGGCAAGTGACACTTGTCACGTGCCACATGTCACCACCGTATGGTTCCTGATGGATCCTCTTTACTAACCAGTCCATTTGTCTCCAATTTCTAGTCTAATTGTCTCCTAAATTTTAATGACTATTGTCATTAAATCCTAATGCCACTTTTCAATCATTTCTACTACCATTTTATATTTATTTCTACTACCATTTATTAATTGTCCTGCCATTTGGCATTTTTCCTAGTCCCAATATACTCATAAATTCCAGAAAATTCTCAAATTTTACCAAAAATTCTAAATCACTAATTTAATTCACTAAAGTAATTTTTAAGGAAAAATATTCATTATCCAAATATAATCACATTATAACAATCATTTATAGCCAGAAATGTCAAATGGGTGCATGAACAAATTATTGTAATGTGTGCAATAATCAAATTCACGTACGTGTATACTAATATTATGCATGAATATGAAATGCATTTTTCTAATCTCTTAATAATATTTCTTATATATGATATTCCCAGCTTTAACCCTTAGTATGGGAATGAGATGTTACACACGTAATAGGGAATGGAAATACACTTTGAGTTGCGTTAAGTGACTGAATTATGGGCTCACTCGAAGGGTCTTCTTTAATCACCTGACCTTCTTCTACATCCTTCACCTTCTTCAGCTCCTCATCCTGGTTCTTACTAATAACCATGATACGTTCTTTCGGATTGAACTCAGTGTTGCTTGGAAGAGTCCCAACATTCGAAGTCCACATTGCCTCCGCTAGCTACCCTACTTGGAATTCTAGATTGTGTATAGATGAGGCGTGGTTCTTCGTAACTTGCTCAAATTTGCTCTTGCGCCTCCTATATACTTCCTCCATGCCTCCAATCTTATCCAAATTTCTATTCAACTTCTACTCCATCGAGCTTACTTTATCTTGCTGGAAGCCTGATTGTCCCTGAGGTTTGAATTCTCTGTTAGTGTTGTTCGACCAGGAGAAGTTCAGGTGATTCTTCTATCTGGAATTGTAGGTCTTGGAATAGGGATTATTACTGCCCTCTCCTCAGCCATATTATGCCCCCATGTAGTTCGCTTGCTCCTAATTGTCTTCTTTCACTAAATAACACTCCACGATGTCATGGTCTACTTGTCCACAAAGCTCACATTTCAATTATGCAGCCTTCCCCTGAGTTGAGGATGATGTCTTCATGGTGTTTAGTTGTTGCGTCAAATTGTCAATCTTTGCTTGCATCTCCATCATTTGATTGACAGTGACAATTCCTTTTTGCTCTCTAAAAGAAGCAGGTTGCATTCCTAGCTCACTCGTCCATAACTAGCTATTACTCGCCATCTCCTCAACTAGCTCCTCTACTTCATCGATAGTTTTTCGCATTAAGGATCCTCTTGACATTGCATCTATGGTGCCTCTTATTGGTGGGTTCAATCCATTGTAGAAGATCTCGAGGAAGTTCACAATATACGCTTTTAGATCCTCATTCGCCAATCTATAAAATTGTACGTTCTGCTGAAGCATGTTTAGGAGGGCTGGCTTAATCTTGAATGAGGTCGCTTGAACAGGCGGCGTACCTAGTCCTTGGTTCGATGGGTTGAAACCTTGCCTTATAAAGTCCATGAGGGTCCTCTGTTGTCGTCCTTAAGTTACTTCCTGATCCATGTTTCTCTGAAACTCCTCGGCCATTGATGATTTTCCTAACTTTGCTTCTTCCTCTCACTAAGCTTTCCTAAAAGTTCGTTCTAATTGTGTGATGTCTAAATCCAATGTCTTCGTTGCACTTCTACTATTACAATGATCACCGGTGTAGTTTTGACCCATCCTCCATGGCGTCTCCTTCTTCTTCTCCACTGTCTTCTCCTCTTTGCACAATTCCTTCCTAAAGCCCTGTACCACCTATTGGAAACCCCCTTCGTCTCCTTCTTCAAACCCTAAATCCCGAAACAATGTCCTAAGCCAAACCCTTGATTCTGTTCCGTATGTTGAAGGTTTGAAACCTCAGTCGGAGTCGAGCCCTGAACAGCATGATCCGAATAGGCCAGGGATGCCCGTACCCACCCAGAAATGTCGAGACTCGGTGATAGCACTACCCAAAACCTGGCAATATGTGGTAACCGATTCAATGGAGGAGCCCTCACATGTTAAGCAATGGACTTTCTATCCCCCTGAGGTCAAGGATGACCAAATCTTTGTTATCCCGCCGCCTGAATTAGCACAGAGAGGAGCAATTAAATTTTTTCATTCACTGATCAGATTTTTCATTGGTAAGAGACTTGCCTTTTCAGTTGTGCATCGTGCTCTTTCTAAATCTTGGTCAAAATGTGGGTTGACAAAAATTTTGGTAACCAGCTCAAACAAATTCCTATTTAAGTTTGACTGTAAATGTGGTATGAATGAGGTGCTAGAGAAAGGCCCTTGGCATATCTAAGGGAAGCCACTGTTTTTACGCAAATGGAGTCTGAGTGTGGGGGAACAGGTGGCAATTAGATATGCACCTGTTTGGATTAGGTTCTACAATATTCCCTTTGAATATTGGAATAATGAGGGATTAAGTAGGATTGCTAGTGCTGTAGGAAAACCTCTGCTTATGGATTCTCATACTGACTGTATGTCTCGATTCATATATGCAAGAATGTGTGTTGAATTAGATCTGGAGGGAAGCTGGCCTTCATCTTTTCAACTGGCTACCTACAATGAAGATGGTCAAGTGATCTTTAGGGAGATTGAAATCGAACATGAATGGAAGCCTGAGAAGGCTACACAGCAGAAGATCTGGAAACCTATAGGCTGTATGTTTGAGACTGGGACTCAACAGGAATTGGACAAAGGTAATTCCATATCTCCTCAGGGTGAACTACAACAAATAGGTGGAAATCAGGAGAATACTCCAGAGAAAGACCAAGTTATCCCTACAGGGAGCAGATCTGCTGAACCCCAAACAGAACAAAGCAAAGATACAGAACTGCAGCAAAAATAGGAGGATCTTAATGGAAGCCTCGCAGATGCTGAAGGTCCTAGTGTAAGCGAAGTAGGTACTTCTAATGAATCTCCTAAATCTGATATGGTTCCTAATAGTTCTAATGATTCTCAGAATCAAGGGGTTTTGGAAGGGGCAGAGGGGGCTTTAACTACTAGGAAAAGTAGAAAATATTGTAGAAAACATTAGCAATAGGTCTTTTCTTGTATAGAGTTTTATGGATCTAGGTTTTTGGAATGTTAGAGGTCTTAACCACAAACAAAAACAGTTAGCGGTCAAGTCTTTTCTTTGTATGATGTCGGTTTCCTTTGTATGTTTGATAGAATCTAGGATCGTCTCATTTCCTATTGAACAAAATATGCTCTTCTTTGTTTCCTAAATGGCAATTCTATAGTAATTTAGAGCAAGCTTCGAGTGCCATGTTAGTGGTAGCTTGGAATCCTGATAAATTCATGTGTTCTCCCCTTATTACTACCGATCAGTTAATCCTCTTGGAAGTGTCCCCATTGAATTGTGATTCTGGGTTTTTAGTTACTTGTGTTTATGGATTGAATAATTAAAATCATAAGAAACTCCTTTGGACCACCCTTTCCAATATTCTTCATTCTTTTGGGACAAAACCTTGGCTTTTAGCTAGGGACTTTAATGCAATGTGGTACGCATATGAAGCTAAACCTCTTAGCTCCTCTGCTATTAATGGGATGAGAGACTTTAGGCAGTGTGTTGAGGAATGTGGTGTGTTTGATCTCAACTCTAGTGGTTTGATTTTTACCTGGCTAATAATCAATATGGTGACTCCCACATAGCTAGAAAATTAGACAAAGTGCTCATCAACTCGGAGTGGAGCTCTTGGTTTCCTAGATCCTTTGGAGAAATTCTTAATCCTAATGTTTCAGACCATTCCCCTGTAGTGATTAGGTCATTAACAGTCCAACAGAAGAGGTCTTCACCTTTTAAGTTTTCAAATTTCCTATCCTCGTAACCTAATTTCCTTTGGTTAGTAGAAGTGGCTTAGAATTCTCAGATCTGAGGAACCCCCATGTTTTGTGTTATGTCCAAACTCAAATTAGTAAAATTAGCTCTCAAATCCCTTAACTCTAATTAGATTGGTGATATTCATGTAAGAGTTGAGACTTGTCAAGATGCCTTCAATAATATCCAAGACCAAATGAAAGTTTTGCCTAATCGACTCATCTGGCAGATGCAGAACAAGAGGCAATGACCAATTTATTTCAGGCTTTAAATGACCAAGAATCCTTCTACAAACAATCTTCTAGTATCCGGTGGCCTAGATATGGGGATAGGAATTCCAAATTCTTCCATCAATCCATCATGTCAAATAGGAACCGTAATAACATGCACTCCTTGTTGGTGCACAATAACCATCGGATTACTGACATAGACGACATCCAAACACATTTTCTGAATTTCTTCCAAGCTTCTCTTGGTACTAAAAAAGACCTTGTTTCTTCAAGTGAATATGTGGCAGCCCTCTTTCCCCACCCGATTCCTGAGAACCTAAGAAATAGCCTTATAGTTGAGGTCACTTTATAGGAGATTAGGGAACTGTTCTTTTCTTTCAATCCAAATAAGGCCCCTGGCCTAGATGACTTTAATGGTTTCTTCTTTAAACACACTTGGCATATTATAGGAAATGAAATCACTTAAGCCATCCAAGATTTTTTCAAACAGGGAGGCTTCTCAAAGAATTGAATTCCACCTTCCTTTCCCCTGTTCCCAAGAAGAATCGTCCTTCCACTGTGATGGACTTTAGGCCAATCTCCTGTTGTAATATGATTTATAAGGTGATTACAAAAATCGTTTCTAATAGACTTCGAGAGCTCTTACCCTTCTTTATCAATCGAAATTAAAGTGTTTTCATTCAAAATCTCCGTATAGGGGATAACATCCTTTTAGCCCAAGAAATTATTAAGAACTATCATTTCTCTAATAAGTAGAAGCAATGTGTTTTCAAAGTAGATTTGGCAAAAGCTTACGACTCTATTCAATAGGATTTCCTTCTCAAAGTGTTGAATGCTGTAGGGCTCCATCCTAAGTTTGTTAAGTGGATCAAAGAGTGTGTAACCTCGCCTTCCTACTCTATCCTAATCAATGGGTCTCCTACTAAATTTTTCAGTAGGAAATCAGGCTTAAGATAAGGAGATCCTTTCTTTCCGTACCTATTCATTATCTGTATGGAGGTGCTTTCTCGATCCCTGAATGTAAAAATAGCAGACAATCCTTCTTTTCAATTATATTGGAGATGCAAATCTCTAAAACTCACCCATCTCTTATTTGCTGATGATTTGAAATTGTTTTGTCATGCTGACACTTCTTTGGTGAATACCTTGTTTAAATGCCTGAGAACTTTCTCAAATTATTTAGGGCTGGTTATGAACCTTAGCAAAAGCCAATTCTTTTTATCTCCTGATGTGGATCATTTGGCCATGCAGTTGGAAACTATTTCGGGTCTTAAAAGGAGTGAGCTTCTTATCCGATATCTAGGTGTTCCCCTGTTGGAATAATTTGTTCCAGAGTTAAAAAATGGACTCATAAGGCCTTGTCCTATGCTGGTAGACTTCAATTGGTAATCTCTGTCTTATCTACTTTTCAGGTCTACTGGGCTTGCCATTTCTTACTTCCTGTCTCTATCATTAAAGAAATTGAGTTTAAACTTAGGAACTTCTTGTGGTCTGGCAAGGTTGGGTCAAATACTCATATAAAAGTCAAATGGAATGACATATTTAGATCTAAAATAGAGGGAGGTCTGGGGATTAAACATTTGTCTACTTGGAACAATGTCTTGTTAGGTAAAAGAATTTGGTTTCTTTTTAATGATAAGGAAGCTCTGTGGGTAAAGTGGGTCCACACTATTATTCTTAGAAGGAACAACTTCTGGTGTGCCCAACCGTCTCATAATAGTTCTTGGAGCTGGAGGAAAATTATTTAGGTTAGGGATATTATTGGGAACCATTTCTGATTTAAGATAGGCGATGGAATTTTTATTTTCTTATGTCAGGATCCTTGGTACCCTAGAGGTATCCTTAAGGATCTCTCTATGCCTAGAACTATCAATGGATCAGAACTTCCAATGAATACAAAAGTCATTGATATTATTAGAGATAATATATGGTGCTAGCAAGATGCCATAATTGAAACCATTTGCATGCTCGAACCTTTACCATACCAGCCCGATTGGTCTCAACACGATTGATTAGAATGGACTGCAAGCCCTATAAGAATTTACACCAATGCTTCAGCTTATTCCCTGATGAGACCACCTTTGCCGAAGGTACCTAGTTATCCCTTAGTGTGGCATAAGGGTTCTAACCCGAGGTATGCCTTTATTTTGTGGTTAGCTATCATTAATAAGATGCAAACTAGGGATCAGCACCTTTATACTTATTCCTAATCATTGCTTCCTGTGCTACTTGGATAAAGAGTCTATCAATTACCTCTTTTTGACTGTTCCTTCTTTAAATCAATGTGGTTACACTGCCTCAGCCACTTTCAGATAAACATTCCACACCTGCAAAACCTTCAATCCATCTTACTTTGGTTTAATCACCATCAAAAGCCACAGAAACATTGATCTTAACCTTTTTAACATCCTTCTTTCTGTTACTGTTTACATCTTATGGTCTGAAAGAAACCTTAGAACTTTCCAAAGCGCTACCATGGAAGTGGGTAACATTACTACTAAAGTGATCTTCCTAAGAATGGAACAAGTCAGCTTAAACACTGTGAGAAGGTAAATATAGGGGTTTTGGTTTGTTTTCTTGCTACTTCTAAGTTATTTTGCAAGTCTGAAAGTTGGATTGGAAAGCATAATTTAGCTCACTCATGGACAATATTCCAACAAGTGTAAGGCATGGCTTTCACTACTGATCAGAAAATGAACGGCTGCCCTCCCTCTGTCCCTAATTATCAGAGGAGAAGATTAGTAGGAACTGTATTGTTTGTTGCTTGAATCTTTTACAAGCATTATTGTATTATCGACTAGATAATCATTCATATGATTTTGGTGTAAGCAGTGGTTTAGCTTGCTCTTGTTTTAATTTTTTGAGGAACAGTTAGGGTTCCTCATGCTTTCTTGGTAGCTCGTTCAGGATAGGTAACTAGCTGCCATCTTTGGCAAACTTTTGTTGTACATAAATTTTTAATTTATATCATTACTAATTTATTAAAAAAAATAAATTGCCTCCCTGGCAAAGACACCAAAAACTTGATTGCAAGGTTACGTACACTAAGTTTTAATATTTATAACCTTAGTAATTTCTACAAGCACACAGGTCATTCGTATAGTACCTAATGTATCTATCCCACGAGGAGGGAACTCTAGTCCTAAAATCTAAGGTTGTACTAACTACAATAATTCAAAATAAATAAACTAATGTAGAAAATAAATCAATCGAACAATTAATTTCAAGAATTAAATTGTCAAAATCTAAACAAGTAACAAACATACAACCCAATCCAAAAAATCAACCTAGAAATTACCAAGTAAGAGAAGGGGGATTTTTAATAAAATTAACAAAAATCTAACTGATTATGCAATTATCGAATTAATGGGTATAGATGATCCTAGGGTAGATTACTCTCTCTCAAGTTATAATCCTTAACCCTAATTGATAATCCCTAATTTAAATTATGGAATTGTGACCTCTCGATTCACAATTGACCCAAAACCTAAATTAGTTCTAAAATTGTCTAATAACCTACTGGGAACCTATACTCGATCTCTCGTTACACAATTCTACCAGTTTGATTCAATTCTCTACTTATCAAATTACCTAACTCTCGTTAGCCTAATTTGATTATTTTCACTCAGCTTGCCCTCTCAGTTTATTGCCGAATTATTACGAACAGATATTGACTTATAATTAAATCAATAAAAACACAATCAACCAAACTTTATTAATCTCAAGGACCAAAAATCCAAAGGTGAGTTTAGACATAAATCATCACTCGAAAATAATTAATTTCAATAATCATCCCAATTTTATACATCCATAAAATTGAAACAAAAATAGAAATACTATCAGAACGGATTCGTGGAGGCAGCGACTGTGGGAAACCACTTGTTCCAAGAAGTATGTCGCATCAAGCTTCATCTTCGTGACTCTCTTCCTTCATCTCCTTTTCTCAATCTCTCGATAACTCTCTAGATTTTTTTTCGAAATGTGGCTGACATTAATGCTCTCTTTTCAGACTCTCCAAGGTTGCTGGTTTTGTCCCTTTATGATGTATTTATAATTTGGATGCCCTAAGTTTAAGTCGGGGTCAAAATAGTTCAAAAAATCTTGCGAAACTCGAGTTTTTGCTCCAGCACTTAACCCTCTCTATCATGATCGTGATCCAAAGTGGACGATCATGGCCTGGATCCAAGCTCTCTATCACGACCGTGCCTAAAGTGCACGATCATGGCTTGGCTGCCCTGGCTCGTCCCTCTCTGTCACAATCGTTGCCTGTTTTGCCATGATCGTGGGCTATGTTTTTGGCCTGAAACTCTTCACAACTTCTTCATTCTTCACCGTTTACCCTGAAACACTAACAAACACATCAAGGTACCTCAAAAATATAACAATTAAGCTCAAAGACTCATACTAACCCATAAAAACACTTAAACATATAAATTAACATAATTAAACCATAAATACACACTCAACACTCAAAGTCACACTAAATGCCTAACAAATTACCCTAAAACACAATGCAAATCATAACTATCATAAGATATCATCGACATACAGTAGTATGAAGATGATTTTACCCCCCCTGACTTTATAATATAAGCATCTTTTGACTTTGTTTTCCACAAAGCCGAATGAGATCCAAACCTCATCAAACTTTAGGTACCACTACTTGGAAGCTTACTTCAAACCGCATTTTGGTTTATTCAACTTACAAACCTTGTCAATTACATTTTGATCATGAAATCCTTCAGGTTGCTTCATATAGACCTCCTCATCAAGGTCACCATCTAGGAAAGCAGTTTTAACGTCCATCTGATGTAGCTCCATATCATAATGAGCTACCATTGCCATAATCACTCTGCCTTCGAGGTTATAAAAGAGAAGGTAACATTGAAGTCAAATCCTTCTCTTCAAGTGAATCCCCTAACAACTAGAGACACCTTAAATTGCTCAACTTGACCCTGTGTGTCCTTCTTGGTCTTAAATAGCCACCTGTAACTAACAGGCCTATAATGTTGAGGTAAATCAACAAGCTCCCATACCTTATTATACCTCATAGATTACATCTCACCCTTCATTGCTTCCCACCATATATCCGCGTGGGGTCTAGAGATAGCTTCTATAAAATTATCTGGATCCATAACATGTCCTATGTCATATTCTTGTTCACCCAAATAGACTATACAATTTGATGAGATAGCCGATCACCTTTCTCTAGTGGATCTATGCAACTATATAAGTTCTTGTACCTCATAAACCTCTTCCTGAATAGGTATAGGTTCCTTTGCCTATATAGGCACAATACTAGGACCTTCATCCACCGGAGCTGACTATATAAGAGGCGAATATGAAACAATCTTAGTATCTGTCTTGCTATCTCCTAGAGGATGTGAGGATCCTCCCTCATCATAGACATTGTATTCCAGAAACTTCATTGTCTGTGATTCCATTATTTTGGCCTCTCCTTCTTTACAGTAAAATCTGTAGCGCTTAGAGGGTTGGGATAACCCACTAAATGGCAACGAGTGGAACAAGGTTGCAATTTGCTCTGATAAGGATTATATAATCTTACCTCAATTGGGATAACCCACACACGAATGTGTGCAAGGCTTGGCTTCCTTCCAACCCAAAGCTTAAAAGACGTCTTTAGTATTGACTTACTTGGGACTCTGTTCAAGATATATAATGCTATCTTGGTGGCTTCACCCCAAAGGTATTTGGGTAGGTTAGTCCTACTCTGCATTGACCTTATCATGTCCTTTAGGGTACGATTGCGCCTTTTGGCCAGACCATTTGTTTAGGACTACTTGGCATAGTGAACTGAGTCACTATTCCAACTGATTCCAAATACTTGACAAATGAACCTTTTTCTTATCCTGCAACCCCATGCCTGCCATAGTATTCCCCTTCCCTATCAAATCTGACTATCTTTATTGATTTTTCCAATTGGTTCTCAACCTCAGTCTTAAAGGTCTTGAACTTATCAAGAACTTCAGAATTCTCTTTAAGCAAGAACATATAACCATAATGGGAATAATCATCTATAAATGTCAGAAAATATCTAGCATTGCTTAACGTGACCATATTGGGACCACTAACATCTGTATGTATGAGGTCCAATAAACTAGAAGCACGACTTAACCCTTTCTTCCTTATCTTGATTAACTTACCCCTACAACAATCAAGACATGTCTCCAGATCACTGAAGTCCAGAGTTGGGAGAATGCTGTCCTTTATCAATCTCTCAACCCTCTCTTTGAAAATGTGGCCAAGAGGTTTATGCCATAATATGTACGATGTTTCCTTTATGATGGTTCTCTTTCGAGTAATAGGTTTGGCAACATAAGAAGAGGCCTACATTTCATTAGGAGTAAGACACATACTATATAATTCGTAGGATAAGAATGCAGTTCCAATATATCTTACATTGATAGAAATATTTACAACTGAATTATCAAATACAAAAGGATAACCTTCTTTATCCAAAACTAATACAGAGATCAAGTTCTGTCTAAAAGATGGTATGTAAAATGTGTCTCGTAAACACAATATAAATCTCGTATCGAGGTTTAATCCTACATCACTTATATACAAAATGTCTACCTCTTTATTGCTGCCAACCATCAGCTTCTCCTCTCCTCTAGTCGGATTTCTCCTGGATATGAGCCCCTGCATCCTAGAAGCAAGATGATTAGAAGCTCCACTATCTAACCACCAATAACTTGACGTGGTTATAGCTATATTGGATTCATGAATCATAAAGGCCGAGGACTTACATGACAGTTCCTACCTGACCTTCCATAGCTTGTACTTTGGGTAATTGAAATTCTTATGCCCCTTATTCTTACAAAAGAAGCACCTCATAATCTTTAGATCATGTGGGCCCTTTACAATGCTGGGCTGCCTACTCTAAATCTGAGGAGAAGGTTTAGGTTTCTTACCCTTACCCTTAGGCTATTGGGGTTTAGCCTTCCCCTTACACTTTGCAACTGTAAACATGGCTGTATAAGGAGAACTCTTGATCTTCTCCTCTATTACAGCACACAGGGAAATCAAGACATTGATGTCCCAGTTCTCATCCTGTGAGATATAGGAGGTGGCCAACATCTCAAATTCCTGAGGAAGAGTATTTAGTGCTTTATGCACTATAAGAGAGTCAGTAATTAGTATATCTAGTGCCTTTAGCCTGCTCTGAAGGGGCATCATCCGGATGATATACTTTCAAACACCTCCTTCTCTACTATACCTCATGGAGAACAGTTCCTTAATCAAGGCACTTTGCTCAGCATGAGAAGACACCTTGTACCTTTGGGACATGCTGTCCATGAACTCCCTTGTTATGGTCATGTCTGGCACTCCACTGAATAGATGATCAGGTATTGACCTCTTAATGATCAAATAGCACATCTTATTTAACCTTTCCTAAGATGCCATTGCTGCTTTGTCAGCTTCTGAGCTGACATCTATAAGTGGGGGAGGCCTCTCGATGTGCATGGCCATGCTGACATCCACAATCTCCAATGCAAACTCAATGTCCTTTTTCCACTTCTTGAAGTTGAAACCATTTAACGTTTCAATGGTGACAACATTTTTGTTCACAGAAAAGGTGATTGAAAAATAGAAAAGACAATGTAAAGATCAGTACAAATGTAGGACAATAGTGATACTTAAAGCATTAAAGCAGTGTCTATTCTGAGAATCCAATTATACATATTATGAAACACCTTGAATACATAATCTATGAATTAGACACTCGCATAAAAAGGAATAGAGTACAAACCATCAGCTCCTATTAACCTACCACCTTTAGGTGAATGGATCATTTAAGCGACGACTTTCCTCCATCTAATGCCTTTATGAACATCTCAAAACCTATGTAATTCCAACACCTTTGGGCAGAATAACCAAACATAAGGCCAGAGATATCCCCCAACATGTAAGCAGAGCAATCCAAAATACTAACTTAAAAGGCCACTTTGGAGACTACATTCTCATTAGTATCCCAGAAAGTCCACAAATACAAGGGATATATCTTTATGTCATACTCATATTCTATATGGGCATAACGTATATGAAAATTAATTATAAATGTAAAAACTAAATGAACAGTCAAATAATCACATAAAAAAACTGAAAACATTGTCTTTAAACTTAATTTGAGACTTTTATTCAAAAAATTCTCAATGAGAGTGTCTATCGTACTATTCTGAATACCGAACCTGCCATACGAGACATAAAACTTTAAGTGTCTCCCTTATGTGTAGTTCGGAGTACAAAAATGCACTCAAAATTCGCTTTAAAAACTTTTCTGGAATCCAATTACTAACGTAATAAATCCAGAAAAATTTAAAAATCACTTTGAAAATTTCCCCGACCTGGAAACTGACCCAAAAAGACCCGGGAGAGTTTTATGGTAATTTCTGAAATTTTCTTTTTTTTTACTGTAGTCCGTACGATTGATGTCAGCCAACTGACATGGCAACTCATGTCAATCATGAGTGCACTACACACGCCCCCATGTGCATACGCATGTCTACTATACGACGCGTGCCACTCACGTGCCACCACGTGTCGTAAATCTGACGTGTCACGTGTATGGAAGGATGTGGAGCGCGCATCGTCCCAGGCTGGTGGGAATGTGGGTTGCAAGTCACGCATGCGGCATACGCACGACACGTATCAGTCACTCCGTGGAGTGACGTATCGGCACGCGGTCTCATGTGCCAACCGTTCTCCGCTACCCTCGACACATGCTGGATGTTGAGTCGCCCTCCATCAAGGAGGGCGATTTTTGACATCCCAAAATGTCGTTTTTCACTCCATTCGACCTGTTTTTTATAGCTAGCCTTATGTATACCACTTTTAGTAAAAAAAAATCAAAAAACGAATCAAAATCTGAAGAAAACCATATGAGATGAAAAATCGAAAAACCTTCATTTCCAATAACTCGATCATGTAATTGCTCTGATACTACGTGTAATACGTAGTATAGATCTTATTATATACCCAAGATTGTACATGAAAGGGTTAAAAACGATGGAAATGTAGAATACCTGATTTCGGTTCCATCTCTAATTCCGATGTAGTTTTTGAGCTCCAAATGATCTCGAATCTCCCGAGACCTTTATAGATTATGTTTCCTGACACGTGGTTTAAGTCTTTCTATAGTTTTCTCAATACGTAAGCTCTCTTAATGGGTCAGAGAATCCGTATTCTAACGATTGATAAGAGCAACTGCAGGAGACCTTAACCTATATATATAGCTTCCATATCAGGCTTTCCAATCACAAGTTCAATATGGACCAGGTCCATACTAAAAGAAATCCATTTTTTGCCCGAACTTCGACTCATGATTTAGATCATTTATTAGGCCACTTTATTACCTTTGTCTGGATCAAATTACGTAACTTAACCGATAATTTATTGAAAAGCCAAAATTACAATTAATAGTTGTTCACTTAATAGGAAAATAACAAAAATGTCCCTAGGGACAAAAATGTCTAACAATTCACACAAAGCAGACGAGGTGGCGAGGAGTTAAAGAAGAAAAAACAGATAGGAAAGAGAGTTGGATGAAGAAGTAGCAATGGCTGCACAAAAGCAGCAACGATAGGTGGAGACAATACTCAGTAAACAGAGAAGCAACAATAAGGAAGAACAAGAGTTGAAGCAACGACAGCGGGCAGGAGGAGAAGAGTTAGGAGTTAGGATAGAGTCATAGAGAGAGATAATGTGTTTGGTTTTGGACCTGGCTGTACGTGTGAAAAGAGAGAAATGCAGGCAACAGATAGAGGTTAGTGATTTATGGTTTTTTTTAATCCTTCAGTTTTCCAGTATTTGCAAAATCATCCTAGTATTTACTTATATTAGTAATATCGACTGGTACTAACTAATACTGGATGAAATCATCAATATCCCATCGATATTAAGTGGTACTTATATCTGGTTCGATATATCAAGAATTTGTATCATTTTCTAGCTTTGCATAGTTGGTACTATGCAAAATTTATAATTCTGAAAAGAATAATAAATTGGATGGGAGTCGTTTTAGATCTCTAAAGTAATTAGAAGATTTAGGATTTTATAGGAATTTAGAGTTTCTAAAATCTTAAATTTTCAAATTAATTAAAGACTAATTTTTTAAGTTTCATATTAACTACTATCAAGGCCTATATGAGTTATTTAAAAATAAAAAAAATCCCACATTAACATTGATAGAAACCTGACAATTCTATCAATTGAATAATTGTTTTTGTCAAACATTAACTTTTTGTATATATCTTTAAATATTAATATTTAACTTAAACTTTAACCCCAAAAAACTTCCTATTTACACTAATGCTTCCCTTTGTAGGTCATCAAGTAGATAAAGTTTGACTTACAAGTAAAATTGTGTACATCGACAACAAATTATAATGACCCATTTGCCTTCCATCGTTACAAGACAAAGTTTTGACCTGACAAAAGGCTAAATGCTCAATTTTGGGCCAAATGATTTTAGATTTGATCAATATAAGATTTAATATTTTAACCTGTTCAATTAAAATCTGAATGTTATTGATTATGTTCAATATTATGCTATTTTAGATGAAAGTCTAGCAGTGTTATACACGCGAAGTTAAATAAGGGAGAAGTTTTATTTTCTGGTTTTAAAAGACATGAATAGGTATGAATTGAGTTACCACTCTTAATGTCTAGAGCTAAGGTAGTCCCTACTTCAATTACAAACATTCTTATAAGCCTTTAGCCACTGAATCATTAGCGGCAATGTATCATCTTTTTCTTTTCAAATGAGAAGAATATGAACGAAAATTTATAATTGTCATATTTTATATGTATATTAAATATATATCATAATAAGTATATTTTGGGTTTTAAAAATTATTTAATGAATTAACGAAGTAAAATAAAATAATAAATTTAATTTAAATAAAATTAACAAAATTAACATATTTTTATATTTAAAGGTCTCTTGATGATAATATCACGTTTTAAACCTTTTGACCTTTTGAAGATTGCATTAAGAGACATCATGGTATTCATATTTTTTTGGAAACTTATTCATCATATTTACAAGAATTACGTAAATTTTTATTTTTGAAAATATGAAATTTGAGTTATTTTGATATTTATATCAATAATAATATATTCGACTTGAAAAATCTCATAAAAATATTATGAAACTTATCTAAATATAAATTTTACCGTATTTTATGATACACATAAGTAAGATGTTAATGAAAATAAAGTTTAAATTGAATTATCTTGTTTTTTCTAAAGTTTACACACAATTCAAAATTTTAAAAAAATTGATCATAAAATTAAAGAATAAAAAAATTTAAGCTTTCTAATTTTGTATGTTATATTATATAAATAGAGAGAGAAAATTCTATTTAATTTGATGGGTGCACGTTAAAATATGTGTAAATGAGAAGTTGACAAGAAAATCTGGAAAATATAGAAAGTGAAAATAATCTAGATTATTAATAATAATAAAGCCTTTTTGACCGTATATATCATGGAGTGGGCCTATGAATTCTTAGGACCGTCTTGCACGCGCATTTGGTTGCTTGGGGTGTCACTCACTACGAACACGTTCAATCACCCAAAGGCTACTTCGTAATGATACATTCTACCAACTTTCTACATTCTCAATTTTAATTATTTACTCACCTTCTTATTATTTGATTTTTAACTTTTTTTATTTGATTTATTTTACTCACTCTTATTTTTAAAAATTGATTAGTTTATTAATTCATTCATCATTTTTCATAAATTAAAATAAATCACAATTAATTTTTATTTAATAATTTTTAATTATACTTCAAATTCTTCTATAAATAAAAATAATCTGTTTTAATTATATTTTAATTATATTCAATTTTAACTAATTTTTTAATTATCTAATACAGAATAAAATTTTTAAACCTTAAACCTCTTATTTTATTAATTTAATTTTCAATCCGATTTTTAAAATATCAATTTTTTAGGAAGCGTTTTGCTTCATTTTCTCTTTTTTCTTAATCCACTTGGTGTGATTAGATCACAAATATCTAATCCCGAAAAATCCAAAATGTTATAGTATTTAAATCACCAAAATGAAAATAAGCATTTTGTATAAAAAACAATTGTTATAGATTATGAAATAAATTCTGAAATTAAATATTAAACAAGTGTTTACTCGATTGGCGTGACAATAGAATGATTCCAATTTTCAACTTGGAAGGCCCAGGGCAGGCCCGCCAACTTTACAATTCTCACTTTCAGAATAAGGCAAGGATAATGAAGAAAAAAATACACGGCTTTTCAAATTCGAAAGTAAAAATTAACAAATGGAATATTGAATGTTTTTTAGATAAATAATGACACGTGTTACTTTCAAAACACATGCCCTGCTGACATAGATAAATTAAAAAAGAACTAAAATCCCTTTTTTAAAAAAGAGAATAGAGTTTAATTTGTGCTTTAGTAATTGACAAATTTTACGGTGCACTAAAATATTGTCATTTCAATGACTTAAGTTGACATTTTTTACTATAAAATGTTAATAGCAGAAGAATGCTTATAAGAGAAGTAAGTACTTGTTTGGATAAGCTTATATCAGTAGGATTTTTATCGGTAAGATTTTTTTAAAAAGTTTCAAATTTGAGCTTTCTTAAAAAGTTATATTTTAACTTTTAAAAAACTATTTCTATTAAAAAAGTACTTTTAAATTTTATATTCAAATACTAATTTTTTAAAAAAATAGCTATTACGGTTAATAAAGTACTTTTTAACCCTCAAAAATTTGTACCAAACAGGCATGAAGGTCTCGTTTAATGAATGGTTTATTAGCCAAAAATTAGCTGATTGATCATTTCAGCTTATTAACTATATTAAACAGCTACCTATTGTGTTTGGTGATTCAACTGATTGAACTCAATCAGCTGATTTTCAAAAAGCTTTAGAAGACCAGCATTTTGTATTCAGCTGATCAAAATTGACGAAATACTCACAAACACCGACAATTCATTCAAAAAGTTTTGGGTAAATTTTTCTCTCTCCACGAACCTTCGTTCTGATCATGATCTTCTACCAGTGTTTGATCTTCTACCAGCGTTTGATCTTCTACTCCTTCGTTCTGATCATGATTGTGTCGACCGAAAAGAATACGACAAACCTAAGAGGGTGTTGGTTCTTAAGACAATAGGCGATTAACCCCATCATCAAATGCTATAGATGATGATGAAGCTTTCATAATGAGGTGGTATGAGATGCCATTAAAGGCTCCACTATGTTGAGCTTCATGAGATGGAGCTAGTTGCTGCGGTTACGACTGGAACGTGACGACCGGAAGGACACGAGGCAGCGATAGTCTAGAGGTTACGCAGAGCAGAGGAAAGATGGGAAGCAGTTGTGAGAGATGTAAATAGTAACTTAGGACTAAAAACTTCCAACGTTATTTGTCAAATCAAGCTACATTACGTTAATAGTCTAGGCCAATTGTTTTGTTAGGCTTTTGATTTTTTAAAAAATTAATTTCAATTAAATGAGTTTAATTGAAGTTAAGTAATTTTAAATTCCTAATAAATTTAAAAATGTCTTTTTAATTATTTGAAAATTATTTTCCAGGTTAGTTTTATTAGGAATATTTTAGAAGTTAATTTAATTTTTTTAATTTAATCATACTCTTATACTTTTTTTTAAATCATGTCTTTATAAGTCATTTTGTACATAAACAGTTAATACTAAATAACTAATTTTATCAAACATCAAATGAAAAATAGTTAATGCAATCTGCTGGTTAAATCAGCTGGTATAATCAATTATCAAATAA
Organism: Erythroxylum echinodendron; assembly: GCA_027575705.1. NCBI lineage: Eukaryota > Viridiplantae > Streptophyta > Magnoliopsida > Malpighiales > Erythroxylaceae > Erythroxylum > Erythroxylum echinodendron. Next base: position 8,280,156 of record JANZXR010000006.1, on the reverse strand, counting down.
TAACTAATACAATCAGCTAATTACTAAATAAAGCATAAATATAAAGAATATTATCTTTGTTTTTTTTTTGAAGGAAGAAAAGGGCTTCTCTTTATTCAAACAGTCAAAGCCCAAAGGAAAATCCAAGCGTTCAAATTTCAAACGAGGTTGAATAATGTTTTCCTGGCGAATGGTCAAAAGCACACATTTCATTTTACTTTCTTTAGCCATTGCTTTAACCCCGATATCCAAACACCCCCGAATCCCACACGCACGCCCAAACACACCCACTCACCTTAATCTAACGGCCAACATTCCATCTTCTTCCAAGGATCTCCTCTTCCAACGCAATCATCGCCCCCCCACTAGCCCCCAAAATTAGCCTCCCACTTCTCACAGCTCTCTTTAACCTCTCCTTTTTCTCTTCTCATTTCACCAAAAGGCCAGATCTAACCTCTCTCTCCTTTCTCTACATCTTTCATTTTTCCTGTTTGTTTGTTTTAATTTGCCTAAAAATGGCGGTTGCTCCATCGGCTCGGGAGGAGAACGTGTACATGGCGAAGCTAGCCGAGCAGGCGGAGCGCTACGAGGAGATGGTCGAGTTTATGGAGAAGGTGTCTGCCTCCGTCGAGAACGAGGAGCTCACCGTAGAGGAGCGAAACCTCCTCTCAGTCGCTTACAAGAACGTGATCGGAGCTCGGCGCGCCTCCTGGCGAATTATCTCCTCCATCGAGCAGAAAGAGGAGAGCCGCGGCAACGAGGACCACGTGTCCATGATCCGCGACTACAGGGCCAAGATCGAAAAGGAGCTCTCCTCGATCTGCGACGGGATCTTGAAGCTGCTCGACTCTAGATTGATTCCCTCTGCTTCGTCTGGTGACTCCAAAGTCTTTTACTTGAAGATGAAGGGAGATTACCATAGGTATCTTGCTGAGTTCAAGACTGGTGCAGAGAGGAAGGAGGCTGCTGAGAGTACTCTCTCCGCTTACAAATCTGCTCAGGTTTCTCGTTTCTGATCTGCTTCTGGATCTTTCTTTTAATTTTCGATCTGGCTTATTTTTGTCGAATTTGGTTGATTTAGCAATCTGTATGATGAGAATGATGATACATGCGTTTGTTTTGTTCGATTAGGGTGGATCTCTTTTTCGTGTAAGTCTTCTTTTTTAAATTTAGTAATGTTGGTTTTGTGGTTTGCAGGATATAGCAAATGGAGAGCTGGCTCCTACTCATCCAATCCGTCTGGGGTTGGCTCTTAACTTCTCAGTTTTCTATTATGAGATCCTTAATTCTCCTGATCGTGCTTGCAATCTCGCCAAACAGGTTCGAGATTCACTTCTTTTTTGTTTACGTTTATAAATTGGTATATTGCTCCTTTCCTGTTTAATAGGTGAGAAATTGGACGAAATAAGAACTTTGAGAGAGTTATGGTATATTGGTGGGTTGCTTTGTGCTTAAAATGTCGTGTGCGTCTCGAATTTAACAGGCTTTTGATGAAGCAATCGCGGAGTTGGATACCCTGGGAGAGGAGTCATACAAGGACAGCACTTTGATCATGCAACTGCTTCGTGACAATCTCACTCTGTGGACCTCTGACATGCAGGTTTGTTTACTTGAGTCCGACCTTGTTCAGTTTATACCTCAAATTTCCTTTCATTTGCAATTTGCATGTCAACATACTGATTACTGATTTAACTTAATCATTTAGGATGACGGAGCTGACGAGATTAAAGAAGCACCCAAGCCCAGTGAAGAACAGCAGTGAGAGTGCCCCTTAAGCAAATTAGGGTTGAACTTCTCCACTATATGTTTTTAATGGGAGAAGATGCTTGTTGCTAATTTGCCGGTTGTTTCTGAGGTTTCTTTAGATTTTCTTGTTTTGATTATGATTTGTGGACGTATTAAGCCAAACCTGCTGTACTTTTTAGTTTGTCATATCAAGCTGTGCTTTTTGAATGCCCACTTTTGTTTACTTGATATCAGCAATTAGAATTGACGTCCTGTTTTCGTTTGGAAACTTTACTGTACACTTTAACATCTTGGCATTAAGGCCCTGCGAGATTTTAATTATTTTCCACGATAACATTAACATATGCGATGAGATGGCTGGATGGATGAATCCTATTTTTGTATCTAAGAAGAATTAAGAGATGCTAATGCCTTCGGGTTCAACTGATGCATAGCCTTTCGAATTATCCCTGCTACTTGTTTATTTAATAGGGCCGTGGTTGAATGGCTTTAAAGCTATAGCCTAAACCTTAACATCAAATTTGATCTTTTTACTAATTCAAAAATTGACCTACAACCTACGCGTCCGCAAACGTTAGGGACTTGGTTCTCTCAGTGCCAGTTTTGTGGGACCTATCTAAATGGTCCTACCAGGTTGAAGTATTCACATTGGATCATATATCCCATCTAACTTCGATGGCTATTAAGTACATTTAAATGAAGAATCCAATTTATTAAAGATACAGAATGTGAATTGCACATTGCACATTGCACATAATTTCAACGGAACCTACGACCAGACATTCTTTTCTTATGTTGTAGAAAAAGAGTCTGGCGGTCCGAATGCAAGCCAATAAGAATGCGATCAACTTGACTAGAGATGTAGAGCAATCCGAGACCAGTTCAACAATGGTCATCATAGTAAACTGTGGTTAAAAGAATCACCAGTCTGAGCCTGTCCCCTTTTCACTTCCACTCGAATGGAAAACTCTAGTCAATCAAACAAGGGGAGGAACAATTCCAGTGGGAGAAAAATCAACAACTCAGAAGAACAGACTTCGAGCTTTCTCTGCCACCTTAGATTTAGACACACAAGCTCAAGCAGTCGACTTACTTACTGTTGTACCGCAAGATCAGTTTATGATATGAATTGGTATGTAAGCAGCTAATATTCTAGAAGAAGGTTCGGATTACATGACCTCATAAATACATACATACATACATACTGAGAAAGATATGCACAAAGTTGGTAAGTAATTCCCCCCAGAAATGATACATTGGAATCATACTTTGTGTCTTCCAACACCAACAGACTGATTGTTGCACTCCTGTATCAAATTATCTTTGTAGCATCAGATGAAAAGAAAGCTACAACCCCACGAGAACCAGACCCAAATTGGAAATTGATGATACAACCTTTTCTGAACAAATGGCTTTGTCAAATTGGTGCAAAGTACACGAGTATCATCCGCCTACAAATAATCCATTAATCTTAAACCACATTATCTAACATATCCAAAAAAAGCTACAAAAGATTTTCCTATTTTCACTTGCTTTGTTGATAAGCCCTTATACAACCCTCTCTCTCAAATTAACCACTATGTGTAATTAAAGAAAAACGAATCCTAATCTGTCGCTAACATTAAACGACAGCGTTTGTGTCAATCAAAATGAACACTTACCTGAAGAACAACAAATTGAAGTTGATCTTTATAAACCTCTCCACGTGGGGCTCAGCACAAGCAGAGTGGGAGAGAGTGGGAACGAAGAAGGCGAAAGTAACATACTTGGGGAAAGTAAAGGATACTGGAACCGCGGCGAATTCAAGCAACCAAACGGTAACGGTGGCGTCGATAACTGTAACGGCGTATGTGATTGTCCCATTCCCGACGAGTGCGGCGGAGCTAAGTCTTGCTGACTCTGCTGCTGCGGCGGAGGCGGAGGCGGAGGGGGACCTAGATTGTTCCAGCGAGGCGACACCAGAGGAGCCAACGGCGATAAACCGGCGAACTGTTTGTTTGAATCGACGGTGGAGTTTGAGCTTTGGAGGTAGCGCATGTAGGCTGAAATTGGCGATTTCGCCGACCCGTGGACCTCCTGAAATGGCAGAAGAGGCGACGGAGGGGCTGTCGGGCGGTGGATGAAAGCGCCGGCAAAGCTGGAAGCTCCGGGGACCACGTGGTTGAGACATGGAGGGGGAACGGCGCTGTTTAGCAAGGGAGGAGGGCGGTTACTAACGTGCGCCAGGGGAGGGGGGCGGATACCCTGCAGGCGAGTGCTTGGAGGTTTGGGTGTTTGAATAGGCGGAGGTGTAGAGATCCTCTCGTGAGCGGGTGATCCGGTGAGCTTCTGGACCACGTCCCTGAAATCATCCTTGTTGATGTTGTAGACCGGTGGTTGATGTTGCTGCGCGTGCAGGTTTTGGTGATGCTGCTGCGTCGTTTGTGGTTGTGGTTGTGGTTGTAGCTGTAGCTGTGATTGTTGTTGTAGTTGATGAAAAGTAGGTTTATTGGTGTTGATGCGTTTGGAAATCTTGTGGGATAGTTTGTTCAAGTGCTTGAGACTCTGATCCTTGTTGATTTTGGTGCCACTGCCACTATTATTACTGGGGTTGGTGTAGTCCCCAGTCGATAGACAGCTTTTATCCATTATACAACGCCTTAAAAAAACCACAACACACTACTTGCTCGTTTATCTATGAATTTCGTAAACAGGCAAAAAGCTGCAGATTGACTGATCTGTTTACCTTCCTCTTTGTAGATGGGGACGGGGATTAAGTACTTGTTAGCGTAATAACATAATGAATTATTGATTTAAGATTTTAAAAAGGTTTTAAAAGACTTGGGTAGCTACGAGTATTTCAAGAACCAATATGTCCATGTGATGCGTTGGTCTTTAACGTAGCGTTTGGTTCCTGTCCCCGTTAGTGGGGACAGGTGACAAAACAAAGAAATCCTGTGAGCTGACGACGTT
>JANZXR010000006.1:8256836-8275379 GCA_027575705.1 Erythroxylum echinodendron | reverse complement strand
ACTATAACACATAGTTCGTAATAAAATTGTCAATTAATTACATATTTTTAATCATATTCTGGCCCAGGGGCATTTTTGTCATTGTCACCAATTTTCCGTCCTGTCCACTGGAACCAAACACATTCTGTCCTTCAGACGGAGACAGAAAATTCTGTTCTGTCCACCATAACCAAACACCTCCCTGTCTCCAGCTTTTGTTCCGTTCCGTCATGTTCCGTTCCGTCTACTGATACTAGAGACAGGAACCAAACGTAGCGTAAATAAATTATGTTAAAATTAAGTTCCGTCCATCTGGAATTTACCTGTGCTAATTTTGGTCAAATAAACCCAGGAAACGATAACTTGATATTCTTGATTTGTTGTTAAACTGTGTTGGCTATTCGTTCAAGGCATTTTTCTAATTATTACTTGGTGGGGTGTTGCTGGTTAACCCGATTGGGAGGCTTAGGAGGCAACGGAATCAAACGTGGGATTGGATTTGAAAAGAAGCCGTTTAATTAATTACTGCTGTTTGTCTTTTCAGTTATTAATAATTATACTTGCACCTCAGTGCTGCAAACCGCTGTTATGGTCAAGCCACCTTTATGGTCTCTGAAATATACGTACATCCTACGTCATGTATATCTCCACTCGCTACTTATGAAATGGTTTCCACATGAAAGCTTAGTTTTCTTTGTGAGTTGGGATTGTAGTCCAATGTCTACGGTGTATACACACGACACATATGCGCCTTAGGAGACACTATTTTAGTCATCCCCAAAACTTAATTTGAACAGCTTTAAGTTTATGTTGTTCTGCAATTTGAGTTTATATGCCTATATAATCTAACCATCTATTTAAATTACATTAGACTTCAAGGTGGGAAGAGATTTTGCCTTAAAACTGTGAAGAGAAGTCATAACAGAAAAATATGTGATTGATATTTTCCAAGCTATTTGAGAAAAATTCACGCTGTAAGCTAGGAATACTGAATTTAATTAAATCTTTAGTAGGAAGTCGATCCCCTAATAGCAAACCAAAGTATGAACAAGTGAGTATGACTCAAACTCGAGTTCTATACCAAATTAGAACATTGTACTTATATCAGATTCAAGGTTCCCTGTATCAGGTTCTTATAGGACCTCATTGTGATTTTCAGTGAATTGTCTGCAGTCTAGTGAATGATGTTTGCACTGAAATAGTTCAAGGTATAGTTAGGAAACTTGATAATATTAAAGGGTCCCCTAAGGTTAAGAGCACTGATTATTTTTAATCAGCTCCTAAACTTTAGTCTTGGGATGAATTAAAGTCCTCAAGGAATGAAATTCCCTTAGCTTTTATAATGGACCAATTGTATGCTAACGATCAAACTAAAAAGAGGTGCCTTTTATATCATTGATTTTATGCTTAACTAGCGATTGCACATAATGTTTGGTGTTTAGGATATTTTGAAGGGGCTAAGATATGTTGGCATTAATATTGATACTCTATAAATTCTCTTCCATTAAGTGATATAAGTGTATCCATTTATCCCATAAATCCTCTTTGTCATTGCATAATTTCCTTTGTCCTTTTGCCAATAATTCTTTACTTATGATTTTGTTGGAAGTTATCCTAAGTCTCCCTAAATGCTTAGGGGTACTGACTGAAGGCCACTTAACCCTTGGTATCTTCCATCTACTAATTGATCCACCCTGTAGAAACTCCCATAGCAACTTATCTATATTCCTCATAGTCCTATTTTAAAGTGTAAGATAGGAGCACCAATAAATGAATATATGGATAAATTGCAAAATATACCTGAGGAATCTTTTACACTAGTTTTCTGCCTTCTTGTTAATGGAATCCAATCACTATGTGATGGATTGATTAGCTCTCCCATATATTTGCTTATTCTGTTTACTAATAACTTTGATATGACTTTGTATGTCACATTAAACAAGCTTTAAGACAATAATCATTTAAGGATTTACATTAAGGTTTTTCAAAACAAAGAAAAAGTAAGTTTTATTCCATTCAGTTAGCAATTCTTACTTTGAAAGAATTCATGGACCGCCTTTGTAACAATTTCTCCTTTCAAGTCCCATATCTATTGAAAGAATCTCCCATTGAACTTGTCTGGTCCTAGCGTCTTATTAGTATATCGAGAATAAGGTGTTCTTATCCTTAATCTCAATATCGAATTCTTTTAAGAGTAACAACCATCGAATAAGCCTTAGTTTTGCATCTTTCTTGGCAAAAAGATACTTAAGTGCAATGTGATAGGTAAAAATGATTACCTTAGAACCCAAGAGGTAAGACCAAAACTTGTCACATGCAAATACCACTACTAACAACTCCTTCTTGGTAGTGGTATAATTGAGTTAGGGCCCTGTTAATGTTTTGCTTGCATAGTAAATCGCATGCAATGTTTTTTTTCCTTCCGTTGGCCCAACACATAACCCATAACTTGGTCGCTAGCATCACACATTAATTCAAAGGATAATGATTAATCATATATGTTAAGATCGATGCTAAAATTAGTGCCCTTTTAATTTATTAAATGCAGATAAGCAAGTATTATTAAAAATGTAAGGCACGTCTTTTACTAACATATTTGTAAGAGGTCTAATGATAGTGTGCATTAGTCTATGTTTTTCTATGTAATTGTCATGTGTTTTCTTGCATACTTGTTGATTTTTGTTGTAGTTTAGGATTCATTTTGTATAGTTTTGCTTAGATTGATTTCCATTATTGTTCTTTTGTGTTTGATGTTAATTTAGGGTAAGAATTGACTATTTGTTGTGTAGGAAGGAAGATGGATCAAGTTGGAGATTGAGCTAGAACTCAAGAGGAGAAGAAAAGGGGAGTGCGTCTGTAACAAAATCCCACGATCGTGGGAATCATAATCTGAGACAATATGCAGGGCTTCATTAAACTTAGGAATTTTGGACTATTTAAGCATCATTAAACCTCCATCTTGGGGGGACAAAACCCTTCTATAGAAATAACATCTTTGGAGTGAAGAACATATGTTTGGAGCCTTGGGGAATAATTGAAATCAAGGATCATCATCAAGATTGGGAAAAATAGCACATTAACACCAAAATTTCCAGATTTTGGCAAAGAAGAGAAGGAGTCTTATTATTCAATTTTTTGTCATTTTTACTTCTTCTATTCTTTGCAAAATGGTTTATTTGAATGTTGATGATGTTATGGAGATTATGTTAGGCTGATTTAATTTTGGGGATTGCTTTTAAACTATTTTGTTAAAACTCTTATTTTGTTGAATTGAATGAAGTTGTTTTTGATAATTGTTGATTTAAATTGTTATCTTGTAACAAATCAAGAGAGTGAGTAAGATAAATTTGTGTAGGACTGTATGACGACAGTTGGCGACCTATAGACTTACAATTATCATGTTAAGTGAATAGTTAGAAGAGAGATCTCGGCTAGTATGTTGATCACCCATAAGATAGTTTAATAACTAGTTGAATAGGTTGAGTCATTGGGTAGGTTAAGAGATCATCCAATTGATTCCTTTAAATTTGATTAGGAATAATTAAATACACCTTGAGACAGGGTAGTTATTACATTCATAAATCTAGGATGAGACACAGTTCAATTAATAAAATAGGAGAGAGATAAAATAAGGAAAAAAGTAATCTCTAGTCTTTAAATTCTTAAGTTCCAATTTTTCTGCATGTTGGTATTGTCTATTATTTTAGGTTAGTTTTTTAATTTTAATTTAATTTTCTAGATTATTTACTTTTAACAATTTCTTTTCTTAAACAAAGTTTTATCTAAATTAAGTGGTGTCTGGGTATCAATCCCTGTGGGTTCGATATCTGCTCTTTTAAGCTACAAGTTATGACCCGTTCAATTATAGTTTTTAAGTGTAAAACAAGTAGATAGGTTCTACCATCAACATCTAACAATTAACGAGAAGTACTTAATGAAGTGATGATAAAATCCTATATGACTGAGAAATGCTCACACGCCCTTGACATTGATTGGTAGTGGAAGCTTCTCAATGACCTCCGTCTTGGCTCCATTCACTTCAATACCGTCATATGATATCTTGTGTACCAGTACTACTCCTTTGTGCACTATGAAGTGACATTTCTCCCAATTTAGAACCAAGCGTAATTCTTCACATCTTTGAAGTACTATGTCTAAATTTGTCAAACAATGCTCAAAAGAGTCTCTGATGATTGAAAATTGTTCATAGAATTCTCCATTATGTCTTCAATCATATTTGAAAAGATAGACATCATACACCCTTGAAATGTTTCTCAAGCATTACATAACCTAATAGGCATCCGTCTATAGGCAAATGGTCCATAAGGACATGTGAAAGTGGTCTTTTTCTGATCTTTCTAATAGATAAAATTTTGATTGTATCCTAAATATCCATCCAGGAAATAATAAAATGTATGGCCAACCACCCTTTCTATCATTTAATCCACAAGTGTAAAAGGAAAGTGATCCTTTTTTGTCAGCCTGTTGAGCTTCCAATGGACAATACACCCTCTCCAACTTATAACTGTTCTAGTGAAAATCATCTCCCCATTTTCATGATTTTCACTCTCCATTACTGTCATACCTACTTTGTTAGGTACGCATTGTACTGGTTAACCCATTTACTATCTGAAATTGGGTATATGATGCCCACATCTAATAGCTTAACTACCTCTTTCTTGACCACTTCTTTCATGTAAGGAGTTGATATGCTTGTCATTCCCTCATTGTTGTACTTCCTTCTTCAAAGCTAATCTTATGCATAACTACATTTGGACTCATACCTCGTATATTAGATATTTGTCATCCAATGGCCTTTACCTATGTTGTAATGATATTAACCACTTTACTCTCTTGTTCCCTATCCATCTTGTTTGAGATAATGATGTTTAGAGTCTGGCCCTCACTTAGAAAGGTATACCTAAAGTATGTAGGTAAAGGCTTTAACTTAAGAGTTGACGACTTTTCAATAGAGGGTGGTATGAGTGCTTTAGTTCTCACTAAATTGTCTTGATGTGCTGGAACACTCGAATCCTTCTCTCTCCTTTGTCCCCAATTTTAACTTCCTCATAATTTACTTCTTCATTATAGCTCTCCTCTTGCTCTTTGATACATTCATCCATTATGTCTATCTTTATACATGAGCTACTTTCTTTTAGATTCTTCAAGATTTTATTCATATTGAACTTTATATGATCATCACCAATCTGAAGAATTAGTTTACCTTTATGAATTCAATCAGCACTCTCCCAGTATTTATGAATGGCCATCCAAGAATGAGTGGACAATTCCTATCCTCTTCAAAATCTAATATTACAAAGTCTACATGAATAATGAGTTTATCCACCTTAAAGATAATGTCATCCACTACACAATCTCTTTATCAACTGATCCATCAACTGAATGAGCATTAAAGTTGGCTGCATATCTTGTAACCCCAGTTTCTTACAAATCAACAAAGACATAAGGTTAATAATTGTGCCTATGTTGCATAGACATTTTGTGAAATCTAAATCATCAACTGAACAGGTTATCATAAAGCTCACTAAGTCCTTTAATTTGGAAGGCATATGGCTGGTGATAATTGAAGTGTAACTTTTTGTTAGTGCTACTGTCTGGTTATCTTCCCAAGTCTGTTTGTTTGATAATATGTCTTTAAGCAACTTTGCGTACTTAAGCATGTGTTACAAAGCCTGCATAAAAGATAAGTTAATTTGAAAATTGTACGTTCAATTTACTCTTCTGAAGTCTTTGTGTGAATGGAATTTTTGGTGGCTAAGGCAAAGGAGCAACACGGGGAGGATTCTCATGCTTCTCTTCATCTTTTTTTTACAAAGTGGGTTTCAATTTGTTTTTCCACTAGTTCTTCTAAATCTTCCTACTCTTAAGTGTGATATCCTTAAGCTGCTCCCTTGGATTTGATTCCATATTACTTGGGAGAATCCCCATACTTCTCATAGATAAAGAATTCGTAAACTGGCCCACTTGAACCTCCAAGTTGGGAATAAAAGAGGTATGATTCTTTGCTACTTGTGTGAATTACCCCTCTATCATCTTCTGGGCCTCTTCTAGACTTGTGAATTTGGAATTCATCATGTGTAGCACCCTACTCCCATTTGACACTTGCCTGTATGTCCTTTTAACATTTAATCACATGCTCGATGGAAGCAGTGCGCTGGAGCAATCACTTTAACATAACTCATGGCATTATGAAATTAAACACGATTACTCAATATCTAAAACTCAATTCCCCATTTTCATTTCATAAAACATAAGGTACATTGTAGCATCACATACATCATCTATATATATATATATAATATCAAAAACCTATTAGAGTTTACAGCTCTGCTTATAAAAATACTATATGAAAGAGGAATGGTACAAAAATTCTGTCTAGATCCTTCAGTCTCAGCTGACCAACCTTTGAGCCATTTCTTCTATCTAAGAGCAGTACTAGGTTTCTTCTAAGTTGTCTTATAAAAGTTAACGTTGCAATTTTGATGAGATTTGTGAACTTAATGAGCTACCTATCATCTATGGCTCACTTATATCACATAACACAACAATTCATATAATCACATAATATGCAACACTTCATTAATTCATTATATAACATCGTATGTCACTTTATTCACTTATTTCACATCCCTAATTTAAAACAATTCAAACAGTACATTTCTATCATCTAAACATACATATCAAATGTATATGCAATGTTCATGTGACTCACTTTCAATTATTAAGTTATTGTGACTGAGTGCCTTTTTCACTGTCCCGTCATAACTATCTTTATCTTATCATGCATTCATGTAATGAAATGCATCTCATGTATTCAATCAATCACTTGTGCTCAAATTTTAACATTCACATTTACATTCACTTTCACATTAACATTCACATTTTTCTTCGAACCTAAGTCCAGAATTCAACAAATATATTGAGAACACTTATTTAATTCACATACAATGAGCACTTCCAATAAGATTTTCACGCATCAAATGCCTCGGACATTCAATATCCGAAATCAATGCATTCACATCACATCATAATTCAATATAGAAATTAAAATAAGCAATTGATCAATATGAGACCATCTAGGTTACTCACAGTATACTCCAGATAGCTATTGCCTCGACATCCTAGCAATGTTTGGATGCAGTCTCTCTAATTTCTTTTCTATATCATAAAACATATACACATTTACACATTACTAATTTACACAATCACATTAATATTCAATCATACACATATGTAGATGAGTTATGTATAATGCATGCTCAATGACAATCCTAGGTACATTTCCTTTATTCACATTTTATAATCATTTAACATCATCTTTCAATCATTCTTTAATACTTAATACACTTTACTCGTTTTAATCACCTAATCCATCATCAACTAAGTTCATTTAAGATCTCATTTAAGCCTAAATACATCATAAGGAAGTAACTTAACATTAGTTGGTTCAAACATTACTTAAAAGATAGCTCTTTATTCTATGTGTCTGCCCACGATTGTGACAGAAACTCATGGGACTGGCCACAATGTGGGGGTTGTGCCATTATCGTGACAGAACCATGTTTTTGCCAGGCCATGATCATAAGGTGAGGCCACAATCGTGCCCTATATTTTCTTCCTCCATTCCCACGAATTCAACATAAATATACTAATATCAATTTCACACCAAAATTTCTAGTATTCATACCCATTTATGCAACTTCATTACATGCTAATTCAACTACCATATTAATTGCATTAAAATCCACAAAAATCTACTCATTTGATTCATTATCATTCACTTAACCTCATTTAATCTTGAAATACTATCATGCATGCATTTCCAACTTTCTCCTTGTTATACTCAAGACATATCATGCCAAAATAACCATTTATACTTCATTTCTTCTTCATTCTTACCTCCATTTCAACTCAATATTAAACACAAATAATTTATAATCTATGGTTGATCATAAACAGAAAAACAGAACATTAATACATATACATTCATCATCAACTTTCTGCACGCATTTTTCTCCATTATCACCTTTATTTTACTTCTAAATTATCACCCTAATTTACCTCATTTCAAGACTCCACACTAATCCTTTTCTTTATCTTTCAAGCTTAATCTATTTCCTCTCATAACAACTTATATCTCATGGTTTTATACTCTCTAATTAGGAACACAATATATACATTTATTCATCAATTTCCTACATTCCTCATCAACACAAAAATATGACATAAACACTTCTCTTCATTTATCAACTTTCAACTATCATTCAACCACCACTTTCATTATTAATCATCTCAAAAAAACCTGTAGCACAACTCATAAATTATCACTCACCATAACACAAAAACAAGACATAACCCTACTTCATTATCCACGTATCATCACACTTCAACTTGTTTTTCATAATCATTTATCCTTTAATCTTTCATCATAAATGCTTTTTACTAAGCAACTCATGAATGACATTAACACATTAAAAATTAGCAGATAGATCTCTTTATTTTTTACACCCACGTTAAAGCATCTATGAAGCTCCATGATCATGGTCATTAAATTTCAAATCATTCATCATATTTGATTCATTTGCAACTACCCATGAAGATGAAAGTATAATTTACTTGATAAAACTCCAAGCTCTTCAAAATCATGTGAGCCCTAGCTTTCCATATATTACACGTTCATCATCATAGAGGTGGGGTAAGTTAGGTTTTCTAGTGGTAAGATGATGAAGATAAAGAAAATGAAAGTAGCAAGTGAAGTGTGAGAGCAATATTTCATCATTGATGAAGGGGGTTGAGTGTCATGGAAATAAAGAATAGATGAGATGGAGAAGATCACGAAGAGAAGAAGAAAGCAAGAATGTAAATAATTAAAATGGTCTTTCAATATTAAAAGAATCGTAAGTGAGTGTGGCAAGGCATGTGACACTTGTCACCTCCCTATGGTTCCAGTTGGTTCTTTTTAATAACCAGTCCATTGGTCTCTAATTTCTAATCCAATTGACTCCCAATTTTATATGACATTTTTCATTAAATCTTAATACCACATATCAATATTTCTATTACAATTCGACACTTATTTCTTTTACCATTTGTCAATTGTCTTGTCAGTTGGTATTTTTTATAGTCCAAAAATACTCAAGGTTTCAGAAATTTCCTAAATTTTTACCAAAAATTTTAAATTAATACTTATACTCACCAAATCAATTTTTAAGGAATATAATCCACAATTCACATCATAATCACATAAAAAATCATTTATACCCAATAAATGTCAAATGAGTGCATGAATAGCTATTGTAATGTGTGCAAGATTCAAATTCACATGCATGTTTGCTATATTATGCATGGGCATGAAATGCACTTTCCTCATTTCTCATTAATATCTCTCATGTAGAGTATTATAGAGTTCTAATCCTTAGCATAAGAAAACAGGATGTTACAATTCTCCCCTCTAAAGAAATTTCGTCCTTGAAATTCTTACTTGATAGTTTGAATAGGTGGGGTTATTATTTCCTCATATGCTCCTCTGTTTCCCATGTAGCTTCCTCACTCGAGTAATTCTTTCAAAGGACTTTCACCAATGGAATTTCTTGGATTTATCAGCTCCTTAATATAACTCAGATTACTAGCAATTTCAATCTCTTGAGCTGGTAATACATGCATCAGAACAGACCGATATCTTCTGAGCATACTTACATGGAACACATTGTGTATCTGAGACATCTCATTCGGCAAGGCCAATTTGTAAGACAATGGTCCAATTCTCTCAATGATCTCATACGGACCAATATATCTTAAGCTGAGCTTACCCTTTTTTACCAAACCTCAGCACTCCTCGTCAAGGCGATACTATTAGAAACACTTTATCTCCTACTCTATATTCCATATCCCTTTGGTGTTGATCCACATAGCTATTTTGTCTATCTTGACCTACTTTAATTCAACCACAAATCAGTTTCACTTTATCGATAATATCCTATATCAGTTCCAAGCCTTCTACCATTCTCAGACCCTCTTCATCCCAACACAGAGGAGAACTAAATTTTCTGCTATGCAACGCCTTATATGGTGCCATTCTGATACTACTGTGATAGTGGTTGTTGTAAGCAAATTCAATTAAGGCTATATACTGATCCTAAGCTCTTTGAAACTCCAATACATATGCTTTAAGAATATCCTCAACAGTCTTAGTTATCCTCTCATTTTATCTGTCTGTTTGAGGATGAAATGCAGTACTGAAGTGTAACTTCACACCTATAGCTGACTGTAAACTCTTCCAAAAATCTTGAAGTAAGTCTGGGATTGCTGTCCGATATAATGGACATCAGAACCCCATGTAACCTCACTATTTCATTCACATACCTCCGGGCTAACTGATCTAGTGAGTCACTCTCTCTCACTGGTAAGAAATGGACCAAATTTGTCAATCGGTCTACCACAACCCATATTGCATCTTATTGCCTTGAAGTTCTTGGCAATCCCATAATGAAATTCTTCATAATTCGCTCCCATTTTCACTTCAAAATAGGTAACGAATGTAACTTCCTTACTAGAGCCTGATGGTCAGTCTTAATCTGTTAGCAAGTTAAACACTTAGCAATATATTCTGCTACTTGCTTCTTCATCCTTGGCTACCAAAAATGTTGTTTCAGTATGTTATACATCTTGGTAGTACTAAGATGCATAGTATAAGTAACTACATGAGCTTCCTTTAGAATTTCTTTCCTCAATTCATCCATACCGGGCACGCACAGTCTCTGCCTTAACCATAATGTCTCATCTTTCAATTCAAATTAAGAATCTGGGTTCAACTTCAACTTCTCAATAAGCTTCACCATTTTCGGATCTTTACTCTGAACCATTTTTGGATCTTTACTCAGAAATTTTCTGATTCTGTCATGTAACATTGGTCTCAGTCTTAGTGTGGCTATTAATGCCTCATTTTGCTTTAGATTCAACTCAACATTCATTACTCTCAATTGAACTAGACTCGGTAATCTCAATATTTAAATTTGAGCCACACTGCTATTTGATTTTCTACTCAAAGCATCAGCTACCACATTAGCTTTTCTCAGATGATACTCAATCGTGCAGTCATAGTCTTTCAATAATTCTATCCATCTCCTTTGTCTTATATTTAATTCTTTCTGACTCAACAGATACCTCAAGCTCTTACGATCGGTATATATCTTGAATGTCTCTCCATACATAGTGTCTCTATATCTTTAGAGCAAAAACCACTGCAGCAAGCTCTAAATTATGTACTAGATAATTAATCTCGTGAGACTTTAATTGTCTCGATGCATAGACTATCAATTTGCCATATTACATTAGTACATATTAATCCTTGATGCGAAGCGTCACTATAAACCATATAACCTCCAATTCCCAATGGAATAGTAAACACAGGTGCCGTATTCAATCAATGCTTCAGCTCTTTAAAACTTTTCTGACATTCATCGTTCCATCTGAAAGGCACATTCTTCCTCAGAAGTTTAGTCAGAGGGGCTGAGATTAATGAAAAGCCCTTGACAAACCTTCGGTAATATCTGACTAATCCAAGGAAACTCTGGAGCTCTGAAACATTATTCAGAGCTTCCTATTTCATTACTACCTTTATCTTCTTGGATCCACTTGTATGCCTTGTCCAGTTACTATATGACCCCAAAACACTACTTGATCTAGTCAAAATTCACACTTACTAAATTTGACATACAACTGTTTCTCCCTTATAATATGTAGGATTAATCTCAGATGTTTAACATGCTCCTCTCTGCTCTTCGAATACACTAAAATGTCATTGATAAACACTATCACAAAACGATCTAGATAGGGTTAAAATACCTTATTCGTCAAAGTCATAAATGCAGCTGGGGTATTAGTTAACCCAAATGACATTACTAAGAACTCAAAATGCCCATACTTGCTCCTAAATGCACTTTTTAGTACACCAGCCTCTGCTATCTTCAACTGATAGTACCTAAATCTGAAGTCCAACTTAGTGAACACCTGGGCTCCTTGCAACTAATCAATAAAATCATCAATTCTAGGCAATGGGTACTTATTCTTCACTGTTACCCAATTCAATTGCCTATTATCAATGCACAGTCTCAAAGTCCCATCTTTCTTCTTCATAAATAAGACTAGAGCTCCCCATGGTGATACACCGAGTCTAATGAAATCCTTTTCCAATAACTCCTACAACTGAGCCTTCAGTTCCTTTAGTTCTACGAGTTCCATCCTATATGGAGGAATAGATATAAGAGTAGAACCTAGAACTAAGTTGATCGTAAACTCTGTTTCCCTATCTGGAGGTAAACCAGATAACCTGGTGGAAAACACATTCAGGAATTCCCTAACAATAGGAATGTCCTACACATTGGTAGTGTGAGTATCAACTACGTTGGCCAGATAAATGTCACATCCTTCTCTGATCAATCTTAGTGCATTCATGAATTAATTTAGTCCGGCTGGCACTACTTGACTAATACCTCGAAATATTGCCCTCAGTTGATTAGGAGATTCTAGTATTACCTCCTTAGTATAGCAGTTCATGATAGCCCTATGAGTAGTGAGCCAATCTATCTCTAGAATAATAGCTGTCTCCCTCAACTGTAATACAATCAATTATGCTTCCAATTCTGCCTGATCAACTTTAGTTATACACCTCTTACAAACTTCTCCTATTATTGTGATACTACTTATTAGTGTACTCACCTCTAAACCATGTTTCAATGATTCTCTATCACAATGCAGCCTAAATGCCAGATGCGATGTGATAAAAGAATGTGTGGATCTAGAATCTAGCAATGTAAATGTTTTATAAGTAAAAATATGCAACACACCTGCAATAACATCTGGGGAGTTCTGAGCCTCATGCGGGGTCATCACATAAACTCTGGCCTGAGACTGCAGTTGGTTGCTCCGCACCTCAGTCCTAATAATAGAGCTCTCAGAACTCATTCTGTCTCTAGCACAACCTCTCTGACCAAACCTACTAGCTCGACTCCGTTGGACAATTGCTTCTACTACTACTCCTCTTCTTCCAAACTGTACTCCATACACAACGGATCAGTCTCTGATCTGATGATCAAAAGAGCTGCATTGAAGGCAAGCTCCTGTCAACTTCCAGCATTCACCACTGTTCTTCTTCCCTTAATGCTCACAATCTGGTAGCTAACCCGATATTGCACTTCTTCCAATGCTAGACTGCACAAAGCTACCCCTCTGTCTAAACCCCGACTATCTTGGTCTAAGATCTGTCCTGACATTTGCTAAACCTTTTGTCAAAACCACCTTGAGATTAACTAGACCTCTTCATTCTAGACTCTGATCTATATTCTGACTGACTGTCATTCAACAATTACTCAATTCGGATCAAGGCAGTTTGTAGTTCCATAAAACTACCCAAATTAGAAATGACTAACCTCGTCTGAATCTCCATGTTCAGCCCATATTTAAAGCTCCTATACTTGTCTTCCTTAGTAGCAATCAAGGCAGCATCATAGCCCATCAGTACATTAAACTTTATCTCACACTCTGCCACTAAGAGATTACCCTATTTCAGATCTATAAATTCTTTCATCTTTCTATCCAGGTAGATCTTCGACATGTAATTCTCTTTGAAGACCTTCAAAAAGTCCTCCCACTTCAAGCTATAAGGCCTGGTGGTACTGCCTAGAACAGTTTTCCACCATTGGTATGTTGGACCTTGTAGTTAGAAACTGTATAGTTGAACTTCTCATATGACTCGCAGTCCATCTGATAGAAGACTCTCGCCTTTCTCTCTAGGCATCCTTTGGCCTCTGCAGGGTTTGTACTTTCGTAGAAGTCCACAAGCCCCTATTTTCTTAATTTATTGTACCACCTTTCCCGTCTCTCAGGAATTCTTAGAGGCATTCTCTCATGTTGAGATATAGAAGACTCTCTACTGGCCCCTATTAATTTTAGGTCAACTAATTATCCTACTTGATCTCCTATAGCAGGCAACCTATAATAGATAATAACTTTGATTACTATCCACATTTCTCACAATATTTCATGTCTAATGCTCTTATTTATCCCTATGATGCCAAACTATGCTCTGAAACTAAGACCTGTAGCACCTCACTCCCATCCGACACATGCTCCTATGTCCTTAGGACATTTGAACACATGCCGATGGAATCATTATGCTAAAGCAATCACTTTCACTTATCTTATGGCATCATGAAATTAAAACACAATTACTCAATATCTAAAACTTAATTCCTCATTTTCATTTCATAAAACATAAGGTACATTGTAACATCATACATCATCCCTCTATATCTATAATATCAAAAACTATCAGAGTTTATAGCTCTATTTACAAAAATATGCTACTTGAAAGAGGAATGGTAAAAAAATTCTATTTAGATCCTTCAATCTTAACTGACCGACCTTTGAGCCATTTCCTCTATCCAAAAGCAATATTAGCTTTCTTCTAAGTTGTCTTAGAAGCTAAGTCACCTCTCTTGTACCTGAAAAGTCAACATTGCAATTTTGATGAATTTGCAAACTTAATGAGCTACCCATCATCGATGGCTTACTTATATCACATAATAAAGCATTCATATACAATTCATATAATCACATAATACATAACACTTTATTAATTCATCATATAGCATCATATGTCACTTTATTCACTTATTTCTCGTCCCTCATTCAAAACAATTCAAATAGTACATTTCAATCATCTAAACACATATATCAAATGTATATGCAATGCTCATGAGACCCACTTTCAATTATTACATTATTATGACTAAGTGCCCTTTTCACTGTCTCGTATCTATTATGGATATCAGGCTCACTAATAACTGTCCTGTATCTGTTGGAGATACCATTCTCATTATACATAGTCAGCTAGAGGCTCTTACCACATTCTGAGCTTTAAGCTTTTTTTCATTGGCGACTTTGGTCACAACTGCCTTTATCTTATCATGCATTCATATAATGAAATGCATCTCATGTATCCAATCAATCACTTATGCTCAATTTTTCATAATCACATTTTTCTTCGGACCTAAGTCCGGCATTCAACAAATACATTGAGGACACTTATTTCTGTTAAATTCACATACAATGAGCACTTCCAGTAAGATTTTCATGCATCAAATGCCTCCGACATTCTATGTCTGAAATCAATACATTCACATCATATAATAATTCAATACAGAAATTAAAACAAACAATTAATCAATGTGAGACCATCTAGTTTACTCACAGGTAGCTATTACCTCAATGCCCGGTAATGTCTAGATGCAGTCGCTCTAATTGCTCTTCTATATCATACAACACATACACATTTACACATTACTAATTTGCACAATCAGATTAATATTCAATCATACACATATGTAGATGTGTTGCATATAATGCATGCTCAATGACAATCCCAGGTATATTTCCTTAATTCACATCTCATAATCATTTAACATCATCTTTCAATCATTCTTTAATACTTAATACATTTTACTCACTTTAGTCTCCTGACATCATCAACTAAGTTCATTCAAGATCTTATTCAAGCATAAATACATCATAAGGAAGTACCTTAATATTATTTGGTTCAAACATTACTCAAAAAACAACTCTTTACTCTATATGTTTGCCCACAATCGTGGTGTCCCTCCCACGATCGTGACAGAAACTCATAGGGGTGGCCAAAGTTTTGGGGTTTCTGCCATGATCATGACAAAACCATTTTTTTTGTCAGGGCACATTCTTGGGGTGAGCACGAATTCAACATAAATATACTAACATCAATTTCATACCAAAATTTTTAGTATTCACTTCCATTTATGCAACTTGATTACATGCTAATTCAACTATCATATTAGTTGCATTAAAATCCACAAAACTCTACTCATTTGTTTCATCATCATTCATTTAACCTTATTTAATCTTGAAATCCTATCATACGTGCATTTATAACTTTCTCCTTGTTATACTCAAGACATCTCATGCTAAAATAATCATTTCTGCTTCATTTTCCTATTTATTCTTACCTCCATTTTAGCTCAATATCAATAAAAAACAATTCATAATATATGGTTGACCATAAACATAAAAACATAACATTCATACATATACATTCATCATCAACTTTCTGCACACATTTTTCTCCACTATCACCCTTCGTTTCACTTCTCAATTATCACCCTAATTTACCTCATTTCAAGACACCATACTCATCCTTTTCTTTAACTTCCAAGCTCAATCTATTGCCTCTCATAATAACTTATATCTCATGGTTTTATACTCTCCAATTAAGAGCACAACATATACATTTATTCATCAATTTGCTACATTCCTCGTCAACACAAAAATATGACATAAACACTTCTCTTCATTATCAGCTTTCAACTCTCATTTAACCACCACTTTCATTCTTATTCTTCTTAAAATCACCTCTAGCACAACTCATAAATTATCACTCACTATAACACAAAAGACAAGAAATAACCCTACTTACTTCATTATCCACGTATAGTCACACTTCAACTTCTTTTTCATAGTCATTCATCCCTTAATCTTTCATTATAAATGCTTTTTAATATACAACTCATGAATAACATTAACACACTAAAAATCAAAACATAAATATCTTTATTTTTTTACACCCACATTAAAGCATATATGAAGCTTCATGACTATGGTCATCAAATTTCAAATCATTCATCATATTTAATTCATTTGGAACTACCCATGAAGATCAAAGTATAATTTACTTGATAAAACTCCAAGCTCTTCAAAATTATGTGAACCCTAGCTTTCCATGTATCACACGATCATCAA
This sequence comes from Erythroxylum echinodendron, assembly GCA_027575705.1. Classification (NCBI taxonomy): domain Eukaryota; kingdom Viridiplantae; phylum Streptophyta; class Magnoliopsida; order Malpighiales; family Erythroxylaceae; genus Erythroxylum; species Erythroxylum echinodendron. The sequence continues at coordinate 8,258,555 of JANZXR010000006.1, read as the reverse complement.
TATGGAGGTGGGGTATGTTAGGTTTTCTAGTGGTAAGATGATGAAGATAACAAAAATGAAAGTAGCAAGTGAAGGGTGAGAGCAAGATTTTATAGTTAATGAAGGGGGCTGAGCGTTGTGGAAATGAAGAAGAGATGAGATGGAGAAGATCACAAAGAGAAGAAGAAAGCAAGAATGTAAACAATTAAAATGGTCTTTCAATATTAAAAGAATTGTGGGTGAGTATGGCAAGGCAAATGACGTTTGTGACTTGCCATTTGCCTTGCCACTTGTCACCTCCCTATGGTTCCAATTGGTTCTTTTTAATAACCAATCCATTTGTCTCCAATTTCTAATCCAATTGACTCCCAATTTTCTATAACATTTGTCATTAAATCCTAATAGCACTTATCAATATTTTTACTACCACTCAACACTTATTTCTGTTACCATTGTCAATTGTCTTGCCACTTGACATTTTTCCTAGTCCAAAAATACTCAAGATTTCAGAAATTTCCTAAATTTTCACCAAAAATTCTAAATCAATACTTATGGTCACCAAATTAATTTTCTAGGCATATGATCCACAATTCACATCATAATCACATAAAAAAATCATTTATACCTGGTAAATGTCAAACGAGTTCACACTATAAGAAAATCATGAATTAGCGGCGGAAATTTTTCGACAGACAAAAAACCATAGCTATTTACCGACAGAAAACAATAATCCATCAGTAAATACGTTGTACTGTTTATATATAGCGACAGAAATATATTACCATTGGCAATACTCGAGGGAATGAATTTCGCGTAAAATCTCCGATGATATATAGTGACGACACAACCTTTACCAACGGCAAAAATTGCAGGAATGCTTTTTGCAATTTAATTGCTTCGAACGTGTATCAATGAAACATATTTTGTCGGTAAGTTATGCTCAGTGTCTGCTATTCAATGACAGAATATCATCTGTCTGTAAACTTATTTTAAGTTTATCGACGACGTAACCATGACCATCGGTAATAATTGCAGAAATGCTTCCTGCAATTAACTCGCTTCGGACATTTACGACAGAATAGGTACCGTCGGTAAATGTGGTTCAACTTCTGTTATATATGGACGTAATGTATTTCGCCGCTATACATTAAATTAACTTTACTTATGGAAATTTATTTCCGTCGCAAAATGTAGCGGCAACAAGACGCGGTGAAATAATTAGGAAATTTAAATACCGACGGAATATAAATGTCGACTAGTTAATAAATAAAATGACGTCATTTGGTTCTTTGTCTTTAACATAAACCAGACACCCCCCATTTTTTCTTCTTCTCTCCTCCCGTCGCGCCGTCTGAGTCCAACCCTCTTCCTTGCATTTTCTGGCCATTTTTGACCGTTTTCTGCCTCATCTTGCGTCATTTAAGGCAAGTTCTCTAATGGGTGTATTATTTCTCCAAAAAATGCATGTTTTTAGTGTTAACCGTGGGTGTTTGAGTGATGAAATTTTGCTTGATTATTGTTATTATTTGCGATTTTTTGTGTCATTGTTAGTTGATTTGTTGTTTATATGTGTTATTGTTGGTAAATAATGAAAAAATGCAATTGATTTGTGATTAGATTGAGATTATACAGATTGTTTATGAGGTGTTTGATAAAATGCCTATTATGATGTTTAGAATGTTTCTTTGTAATTGTTGTGTGAATTTGAGAATTTGAATGCTTAATTTCGATAAAATGCTT
>JANZXR010000006.1:8242476-8256736 GCA_027575705.1 Erythroxylum echinodendron | reverse complement strand
TTATTAAAATTATGCATCAACTATAATTTAAATATAATGACAATATATTTTTTAAAAAATTTAAGCAATAAATTTACTGACAGAAATAAACATCCCTCGGTAAATGTCTAAATAACTTACGGACAGTAAAGGTTATATTCTGTCAGTAATTGATAAAATATACCGATGGATGTTAAATTTCGTCGGTAATTGTTCAGCATATTTACGGACAGAAAATATGTTACCGTCGGTACATTTACCGACGGTCGTAAACATTCCGTAGCTAAATTTACCTACGGTTAAAGAACTTACCATCGGTAAATTTAGCATTGGAAAATGTTTAACCGTCGGTAAATTTAAGAACGGAACACTTGTTACGGTTGGCGAATTTTCGGTATATTTACCGAAGGTTTATCATTTTCCAAAGCTAAATTTAACGATGGTAAATTCTAATACCGTCGATAAATTTAGCTACGGTCGATTCTACTAGGACTTTTTTTGTCTATCGATACATTCCATCATGTGATACCGACAGAATATTTGTGTTTTCCATCGCAAAATGATAGTTTTCTTGTAGTGTCATGAACTATTATTGTAATGTGTGCAAGATTCAAATTCATGTGTATGTGTGCTATATTATGCATGGGCATGAAATTCACTTTCCTCATTTCTCATTAATATCTCTCATGTACAGTATTCTAGGGTTCTAGCCCTTAGCATAAGAAAATGGGATGTTACATCTGTCTATAAACTAGTACAATTTTGAATCCATTACACTGAACTTATCTTGTTGAAATCTCGATGGACCTTGATTTTTTAATTAAGCCCCTGCATTATTAGAACAAGAAAAATTTGAGTGGTGCTTCCGTATAGGATTGTGAGTGTCAGAATAAGGGTTATTCTCTCTTAACTAAATTGCGCTCCTATGTAATTGAGTTGCTCTACATTGTTATTTTGCACTAAGAAGCAATTAACTGTGATGTGGCTTTCTTGCTCGCATAACTCGCATCTATGTTCAATTAAAGTGTAGGTGAATAGGTGGCCTTTAGGCTATTTAGTTGCTTGGTTAAGTTGACAACCTCAACCTGTATTGCTGTTACTAAATCTATAGCAATCACCCCTTTGAAATCCCAGAAGGTTAATTACTATCTACTTCAATTTGACATCTAAACACATATATTGTTTGCCATCTCGTCTAGCAGATCTTCTTCCTCAACTATTTTTTATATCAATGATCCTCCAACAGCTACATCAATGGTTCCCCATATGGGTGGATTGACTCCATTGTAAAAATTTGCAACAGGAATTCCTTCAGCAAGTTATGATGAGGAAATCTCCTTTGTAACTCCTTATATCACTCCTATGCTTCATAATGGCTCCCCTGATTTTTTGGAAACTAGTGATTTTCTTAACAAGTGTTATTGTCTTTGTCAAAGGGAAATACTTAGCCACAAAGACTTCCATTAGCTGCTCCCATATTGTGATGTTTGTTGGGTTAAGTTAATGAAACTTTGCCTTGGTTCTATCCTTTGAGATAAAGGGGAAGAGCCTTGTTGTGGGTGCCTCTTCCAATAACCTATTATAACTGAAGGTATCACATATCTCTAAGAAATTGACTAGATGACCATTGGGATCATCATTGGCCAAATCATAAAGTTGCACATTCATTTGCAACATGTTCAACGATGTTAGTTTGATTTTGAATGTATTTGCTTGCATTGGTGGTCGAGTGAATCCTTTTTGTGTCGCATTGAACCATGGCCTTATGAATTCTACAAGGGTTCTTTGCTGCTCCCTGTAATTTAATTCCTCCACCATCATTTTCTTTATGACTTCTTGCCTTGTGATGTGGAGAGTTGAAGTTTCTTCTACCTTGCTTGAACTATGAGTGATTCTTGTGTTCATGAAATTGTAATCACATAAGAAAGGTAAAAATTCCTTAAATAAAATTAATTCAAATCATCATAATGCTAAAAGTCCCTGATAAAGACACCAAAATATGTTGAGTAAATTTCTAATAATTACAAAACTCTCAATGCCACAAGTATATGATTGTATCTTATAGTATCAAGGGTATTGTTTTCACGAGGACTATTAGACATCTAAACAACTTGAAAAGAGCTTTGTGTAAGTTGCTAATATTTGATGTGAATTAAAAAATAACTGAAATTTAAAGAAATAATAAAAGAAACAAGTAAGGCAAAAAATATTGAATTGCCAATGAAATTGAGATTGAGCAAAGTTGAAGAATTAGGAAGTATACTATACTTATTTTGTTTCCCTTTCACTTGTTGAATCAATATACGTTTGATCCTAGATTAGCTAAGGTTTTGATTACTCTCTCTTAATATAACCCTAATTGAATTTTATATTTACAGAGTTGTAATCCTCAATTCACAAAACTGTTTCTAACTTGTTCAATTATATATAAACATCTATTGGATAATTAATTTCACAGTTATGATCTCTCTTTAATTGTTTATTTATCTAATAATTATAGGTATACTAAGTTACCAATTCTCGTTGGGCACCTTAACATTAATGACTTGATTCACTCTTTTATTTTATTAGGTATATGCATGATAATTATCACAACATTGATTAATGTATTGAATGTAGCAAGAAATAAGGTTTACAAAATAATTCCAAAATAATGCTTAAATATGAATTTAGAAATCCATAATCATGATATACATTATAGAATTCAAATAAACATTCAAAACTATGAAAGAAATAAAGGGAAAAGAGAAAATATTGATTGAAGTCTTGATTTGGAATGTTGGAATTTTTCTGAAGCTCTTTTTTTATCCTTCCTCTTTAATCTGCTTTGATGTGGTGACTGCTACCTCTTTTTGATGTTTTCTTTGGTGTTCTTTTATAATTGTCGAGGATTATAGGGATGTGTCTAGGGTTTTGCCTTTTTTTTTGTTTCCAAAAATAGTTCTGAACCCTTGAAGCTCGACAAAAATTACACCTGGAAAAACTTCCTAACGAGATTGTGCATGGGGCATGATTGTGCCCAGTATGGTTGGTTCCTCCATGGCACGATCGTGCATGGCCATATGATTGTGCTAGAGATCCATGCAGTGTTGCCACGATCATACTTTCCTGCATGTGTCCATAATCTTCTTCATTCTTCAATTTCTTGCTTCTATGCACTCACAAACACATCAAACACCTCTTGAAATATAAAATTAAGGTCAAATTCAAGTTTTAAACCACTTAAAACACTTATAACATAAACAAACATGAACAATAATACAATTATAAGACTATATTCATGGTAATCATCTAAGAAACACTTAAAAACACTCTTAAACACCTAGAAAACATAATATGATCTACACCTATCAGTTGTAATATAAGATAGGATTGCAGTCACTTAAAAACTAGGATTTTGCTCTTTAGAAATAAAGGAGAAATTTTTTTGTTGAGTTTATTAACCATGATCCCTAAAGAAAAGAACTCCATGATTTTCCAAGTTAGTAAGTCATTAATTTGGTGTCATATCTTTTTTTTTTAAAAAAAAGCGTAACAGTAAAACCATTTAGTTTAGGTGCTTTTCAAGATCCAAGCTAAATAAAACATCTTTGACATCTTATTCACAATAGGAATTGGTAATTGATTCTTGTTAGGATGGAGAGATGGTCTCTAAAATGGGGAGTTTAAGATCTTACAAAATTGAAAAGGAAGGACTAGGAGTGCCAAGTAATTTGTGGTTGAAGACTATATACTTAAGCTACAAGTGTTTGGTAAAATTAACTCCATCCACCACTAGGTAATTTATCTTTTTAGTGTTTCCTTGATAAGGAATGATATTATGGTAAAATTTTATTTTTATATTGCCCTCTTTGAGCCAATTAACTTTAGTTTTCTACCTCAGTAAAGAGTGGTGATTTTCCAATGCTCTAAAGTAATCTCTAAGAGCATTCCTTTCTTTAGCTTTGATAATAGGGTCTTTAGGGTAGGCTTCACCCTAAGCTTAAAAGAGACAAAAACCTTCTCTAGCTTCTATAATTGTTCCTTGATTATTTCTAATATTCTTATAGAATAAAAGATTAAGATCAATTCTCACACTTTAGAGCTTCCTCAATAGAATGTATGATTCAAAACCCCTCAATATGGACATTTAATCCTTTTGTGATTAAAAGATTGGTGAATCTAACAGGCAATTTATGATGAGCATTCTTTTATATTAATACAACTTCTATTGGTTAATGGTTAGAACATAGGCTTTATTGAAATGTTCAGAACTAGACCTGAATTTAAAGATGCATAAAGGTTAAAAGTGCTTGATCCAACTTCTTCCTAATCAACCATCTATCTATTAGTTTATTGGACCAAACAAAGAAAGCTCCACCAAAATTTAGATCATTGAGCTGAGTGGATCAAAAGTAGTTGAGAAAATCATCATTTCTATATATGTTTCTCACCTTTTCTCCATCTACTTATGAAGAGAATAAAGCAAAATTGAAATATCCTATGACTAACTAAGGATTGTTAATAGAGGACCCCAGTGTTTTCAGCTCATTCCAAGGAAAAATTTTATAAAATCCAAAATTTGACGTATATATAAAAGTAATTGCGAAAGCTTCATCTCCAAAGTAATTGAATAGATGAATGAATTAATCTAAAGCTCAATATTAAGTAACCTTTACTTTATTATGATCATTTTTTGTTATGATCTTACCTTTAAAATGGAATAGACAATTGGAAATTATCTCCCCACATTTACCAAAAATCCTTTTGCATTGTTGTAAATTGCCTAGCTTTATTTTAGTCTCCAAAATTTGTACAATATAAAAGTTATTTAATCACAAATAATCTTTAGTCATCTATTTCTTTTTGGGGTAGTCTATTCCCCTGTTGTTCTAAGCAACGAACATGGAGTTAAGTTAAGGGCTTATGACCTTTTCTTCTTATTTTTCCTCCCTATTTTCCTTTTTAAGACAATATCAATGACTATAACCTTTTTCCTTAGGAACCTCTCCATATGGCTTTCCCTTAAAAGCATCAAAAATGATTTTATAGAACATCATTCTTCAGTTTCTCAGTTTTACAATCCAAGTTAAAAGGAGACTCAAAAACATCTTAAGAGGCATTGCCAAATTGCTTTCTGTTAAAATCATCAATAAGGATTTTTTAGAGCATCATTGTTTAGTTTCTCAGTCTTACACCCTAGGTTATAAGGAGAATCAAAAACATCTTAGGAGGGATTGGTTAGAATAGACTCCCTCATTTTATCTTATGAATTGGCTAATGTTTTAAGGAGATTTTTCTTACGATTATCCTAATTATCCCAAGATAAATTATTAAGAAGCTCTTCAAGAAAAAAAAAATTTAACTTAAATCTTCTTCTAGTGTCTTTCTATACCATTTTTTTTGTAATCAAAGGTTTCCACTAGTAAATAATCTCAACATTGTTCACTATGATTTCACATTTTTAACTAATCTTACAATTGGTAAAACATTTGGTAAGTCTACATTTAGCTCCACTTCTATGCATATCCTTCCAAAACTAGTTCATTTTATAGTTACAGTTAATTCACTTGAAAAGTGAGGGCGTTCAATGGTGCTAGCAAGGTAACTAAAGCTAGCTAAAATGTAGTACTTTAAAGGTAGATTGTGAATTTTAATCTATAAAGGAATGTGCTTTAGCTTCATGTTTTTGAGTCTCAATCCTGGTCTCCATTTCACCATGAATAATGGTTTTCCTTGGATGTGATAAGGTCTAACTTCCAAAACTTATTGTGTACTATAGATGTCAAAGAACTTGAATAAGAAAACCTCATCATTGTTAAGGAGTAATTTTTCGAAGCTAGACTTCAACTAGTCTTTAATAATTATAATTGAATTACATGATAGGCAACTCTTTTTTTATATATAAAAAAGCATAAGAGTTTTTGGCCACTTTCCCACTCTTTGTTAATGGATCTTAATTAGGGAAGTTGAACCATATGAATTCTAGAGGAGGAGAAGCTAGAGCTAGGACTTAGGAATTTAATCATATCAAAAAGGTCCAAGCATCACCTATTACTTGGTTCCATATTCTCTTTGTGAGAGGAGGAAGAGAATTGGAAGTGGTTTAAGCCATAATAGATGTCATTGAGGATAAAAGGGATGGGTTATGATCAAAAGTTGCTAGAGAGAATAACACAGACAGAGGTACATTGTTTGGTGAAAGAGGAGAAAGGGGATAAGGAGGCCATTGAAAATAGAATGATAGAAGAAAAGATACAAGAATACGCATGAATGGATTCCAAGGAAGAGTAGAAAGATGATGCCTTTACTAAATAAATAACATACAAAAAGAAACTTGTTGGGTAGTTTTGAGTGTAAAATGGTAGATCAAGTAAACTGAAGGTAGAGCATATAAAGAGGTGTACATGGGGTCCTCTCTTTTACTCAACTTTTTGTCCACGTAAATTGTTCCGTGCCAGTTTCGTCAAGGAAGGGAATTAATATTGGTTAGAATTATGTTTAAATGAATTCAAAGTGAGAAGTTATATTATCTAGGTTAAATTAGGTTTATTACTTTTAACTAGGAATTGTTATATATAATCAAAACTAAGAAAATTGGTTTAAATTTAATTTAAGCTTAATTAAAATATGTGGATTTCACTATATCATGTGGAAGTATAATAAATTTATGCCATATTACATGGTATAAAACTGATAAACTTATAAACCCATTAAGGATTTTTATCATTTTAAGTTTTAAATTAGTTTTTTTTGAAATGTTAGGATTTATTTGAATACTTCAAAACATTGTGGTCTAAAATATACTTTGATGAAATGTTAAAGTTTGAAATGCACTTTTTCCTATATTTTTTTTATAGAGTGATGGTATTTTTAATAAAACTATGATACTTTTTGTATAAAAGTTATGGTATTTGTAATATAAACTAGTGGTATTTATAGTATATAGTAATGATATTCTTCCTATAAAGTGATGATATTTTTTGGACAAGTTATATTCTTTGCAATATGAAGTGATGACATTTGCAATATAAAATCGTGGTATCTGCTATATAGAGTAATGATAACTTGTGGTATAAGTAATGGTATTATTTGTATAGAATTATGGTATTTTTTTGTATAACGTGGTGATTTTTTTATCTAGGTATTTGTAAAATAAACTAGTGGTATTTGGAGTATACAGTAATTTCATTTTCTATATAAAATAGTGATATATTTAAATAAATGGTGGTATTTTTATAGAATTATGATATTTAAATTGTGGTATTTATGATATAAAGTGGTGGTAACTTACAATATATAATCATAATATATTTTTGTATAAAGTGGTGGTATTTTTATAAAATAGTTATTTTTTATATAGAGTATTTTTAATATTTGAATAAAGTGATGATATATCTTTTATACATTGTGATGTTTTTTGTATAGAGTTATTTATAATATAATGTGGTTGTTCTTATAGTAAAATGTGACAATATTTTTTGTATATAGTGATGCTAGTTTTGTGAGGAGTATTAATATTCTTTATAGAGTCGTGGCACCTTTTGTATAAAGTTGTAATTTTTTGTATAGTACAGTGATATTTTTGTACATAATAGTGATATTTTTGTATAGAGTAGGGGTATTATTCTAAGAAAGGGCGATATTTATAGAATAATAAATTAGTAGTATATTGTGTGTGAGAAAAAATTTACCAAATAATACCTTGTGAGTTGTGTTGCTTTAAGTATCTCTATTATCGTAGTTATAAATCTAGACTTATTACTTTTTTAGCTTATTTTTTCTTAATTGATCCTTTTTTATTTGTTAAGAATACTAATTTTACTAGAAATATCATATTGAACAAGATGGGTTATAAAAATAATTAATTTTGTAAGCATAACATTGGTTATTAATTTGAAACTGACCAACTTACAGTAGACAACAACTTAGAATACATTTCCCGTAGATTCCAAGAATAAATTTTCCTTAGCAAGAAACACTAGTTTTAGTAAACTTACACAAGTGTGTTAATTTACGGGTGTTAAAGATATAAGTTTGCTGAAGGGTCCTATTGATACTTAGCATCATTTATCTATAGTTAGACCCTCACCAATTCAACATTTAAATTCAAATTTATAAAAGGATATAAGATCTATAAATATACAATTTTATCTAAGACTAATCCCCACCTTAATCCTTAATCAATAAACAAACATAGGCTAGTATTCATGTTCTTGTATGGATTAGTATTAAGGTTGTAAGAGGAGAATTTGGGAGTTGAAATTAGCTTGACACCATTAGGTCAGAAAGGTTCTTTTGAATTTCCATTAAGTACCTCCACTTTATGTTAGAAATAATATACTACAAATTATAAGTTTTAGGAATAACATATTGCATATTAAAAATATACACAAAATAAAGGCATGAACCTAACATGATGTCTAGTTCGTATCTCAAAAATTTTAGGCACAATACAGGTAAATCTTATAGTCATGATTTTATTTAACAATAAAAAAATTAGTCAAAATGTTAGTCACTCTCTTTAACTCAATAACAATGTGTAAATGTCAACCAATATTGTATTTAAAATGAGATATACATAACGTAATTCTTACTTGTTCTTTTTGCATAAGAATTCTCCCACACAAGAGATAGGAAGTATGGATCAAAAAGCTTGAAAGATCATACTAAGGCGAATTGATACCATCACCTGCCACAAAACAAGTGCTTACAAGTACAATAAAATTTCTTTATGTTATAGCTAACATAGTATCAAAGATCAGAAACATCATACACATAATTTTGCCACCCACCAAAGCTTCACTCAAATATTTCATCTCACCATCCTCTACACAATTTGAGTTGAAAATCATTATCTCCTTTGCTTCCAATTACACATAACAACACCAAAATTCTTTCTCTAAAGTATAGAGATGATAAACTATCAATATAAACTTGTTAATCTCTAAATCATTTATCTTAATTATAATTTCACAAAATACTTGTTTAAAAATACACATGAAAGAAAATACATATACTTGACTAGCCATACGTGCATCAATGTCAAACTTTTAAATTCTTACCAATATTTTCTGCAAACTTGGTAACAATATACAAGAAATCAATAGTCAATAAAGATTTAATTGAATTTACCTTTAAAACTTAGTTTGCCTTTGCCTTTCAAAAAATACAAAATTAAGTTCAATTCTAGCACAGGATTTGTTTTCCTTCTTTTCACAACCATAAATATTTAAATTTAATTATTGATGTTTCCATACATTTGATTTAAGATAAAATGACAAAAATCATTTTGACAATTCTCCAAATTTACCCTAACATTCGTTAGATATACACATTTTTTGGACCACTTTTTTTTTTTCTTCGGCATTGATGCCTCCTTATGTCTCAGGATAATGTCTTCATTTTCCTTCTCTATTATCGATGACTCTTTATGCCTTGGGAAATCCCTTTTTTTCTAGTCCATCGTCAATGTCTCTTCATGTCTTGAGGCATCTTATTTTTGTAAGTTTGTCATTAGCATCTCCTTAAGCTTGAAGATTGATTGTTCATTTAACGTCCCTATTGCTAGAGTCTCCTAATGTCTCAGATCTTATTTTCTCTACCATTTTAGTTAATAACTATTCATACATACACTAAAACTTATACAACATTTATATAAAAAAATAACAACTTACTAATTCATTACTTTTCCCTCTTTTATGTCCCACAATACTTTCCCATTTTAGTTTTTGCATCTTACTTGCTATGAAGCTTTTTGGATTATCCTCGTTTTAACCAACCCTCCACGTATAATATAGGAAATTCATTCATTTATTTATAGGAAAATGATATTTTCAAATGTTACCATAAGTTGCGATAAAACAACATTACCTTTATCCTCTCATAATTGTTTAGGAATATCTTATTAGCATACAATGCCTCGTCAATGTTAATGTCAATTTACACTATAATCCTTTCCATCTTATCCTACTTGAAGGGACAACTATGCTTCGCTTATCTAGATAAAAAAATTAAAAATAAATAAAAACTGAAGTTATATATCACGAATTACACATTTTGTGTTAGAAGAAATATTTATAGGTTCTTTAAATTGTTGGAGACTTATTAAGATAACTATAACAACAACAACAATAATACCCAATAGAAATCCCACTAAGGCCTGAGATTTAGGGAGGTCTAGTAGTACGCAGCCTTGCCCCTAACTAGTAAAGAGGTTATTTTCAAATAACCCACACGATGGACAAAATAAATAAATAATAAAAATAAATAAATAAATAAATAAATAAATAAATAAATAATATTAAAAATAATAATGAAAAATACTAATTAAAATAACTATATATCATGTAAAGATGGTTTAGAATGAAATATACCCAGCCTAGTTGCTCATAGTCATTAACATTGACTACATTATCTGGTGGTTGCATATTACCATAATTAGCATTTAAAATGATCCAACAAATAGAAAATGGAGTTCCACAAAAATTTCTCTGCTCGTGTGCCCTTAACTTTATGAAGTATATATTAAATAACTATTTAGCAATCACTTACTCTATTTTCCTCATAAAGTCTCAACACCTTAGCATCATCGACTTTTGATTTACTCATTTGATTTTGTTTATAATACCAGTGATCTAGCCTATAATGTCTCCATAAATCTATTGTACTTAATCCTACCTAATCGACAGCTCATTTGGATCAAAGAAAAAACATAGTCAGTAGCAGAGATCACTCCTTACTCAAAACCTCTTCATTTTTAAAGTTTATAGAATTGTAAATCGGTTACCCACTTCAACTACTCTGGAATAAGGCTTGGCATCAATTTATATAACTTCTTCAAACAACATATCATTTAAAAAGTTTAAATATTCAAACAAACTTGTCAACAACCAACATATTTACATTTTATATAAGAAACTCTCATAATGTTGTTTAAATTGGTCATAATATCCTACCTTGCTCTTTTCATTATGATTTTCGTGAATTGTGCAGCCATCAATAACATCATATTTAACTTAAAAATTCAAGTTTCAAATCAAATTAATATAACATCATCCTCAAATTTATTTTCACATATATTTTAAATATCCATTCTAATATCCTAGTTTGATTATTGTATAATATCCTAGTTGTATAATACCCTAGTTAGATTATTGTATAATATCCTAGTTCGATTATTGTACTATGTAATGTGTTGTATATGCATTTTATAGAGTATGCCTTATTTATGGTGTACTAGAGTAATTTAAGCATTTAAATGTATTATTAAGGTCATAATGGAGATCACAGATAAGCTAGAGGTGGTTCTGAACTCTTCCGAAAATTTCTCAAAAAATTTCTAAAAATTTTGAAAAGCTATGTAATGAATCCGAACAAGGCTTTAAAGGCCCCGATAGGCTTTGGAGATTTAGGTGACACTTTTGAATGAAATTTAAATGATTTTGATGAATAGTATCTTCAGATGAATAGTGAATCTCAGTCAATAGTATTTTCACTAAAATAGTGATTTTGGAGAGCCAACATCGAAAAAAAAAGCTAAAATAGGTATTAGAATCTAATGACATTGAAATGAATCGAAAATAAGTTCAATCAGGTGGATTTTGAGAATTCTGAAAGCTTAGGGTTAAAATGCCCTTTTTGGAGAATAATGAGTCTTGAAGATTTTAAACTCATTCCAAAATTTTTAAAAGCATCCAATCAACACGTGTTGACCCTAATTTGAGTATTTTATGGTCAATTTGATGATAAGACAATTGTGGAGTATTTTTGGAATTTAATTCGGTCGGTTGGTGAATTAAATGCATTAAAAGGCAATTCGGTCTTTTTATAGGCATTAAAGGTCAATTTTGCTTGAATATGGTAAGAGAGATAGCCAAGTTTAGTGAAATTCTATGATAGGTTCACGGTTCACTTAAACCGGTCCCAATATTTTGACCATAATTCGGCCTACAAACCTCTAAATTGGGTGATTCTAATTAGAGATGCAACCTAAACATAGTACTAAAAATCTGTAGAATAGAAGTAGACCTAATTTTAGCTGAATGATATTGAAAATTGAGATTGATTATGGTAACCTAATATTGTCACTGTGTTGAAGCAACTTGTGATATTTGGTACATTTTTCATGATTTAGAAGTTGAAATGGCATGATTTTTAATTGTATGAAAACTAGAGACATACGGGAACAAATGTCTAGTAGACTTTAAAACCTAATTTGAACTTTTGATATATGAAAAATAAGGAACAAATGGAGGTATGGATTATGGACATGGGTCATAATCGTGACTCATCAAGCATGATTATGATATGGTGAATTAAATTGGGGTGAGATTATGTTTTGAAGAAATTAGTAAGAATGGGTAAAATTAGTAAGTTATATTTGTAAGCATAGACCAATAGGTTAGCTTACAAAAGTAAGCGGCAATACAATTAGCGTACGTGTTATGTGATTAAATACTAATCTCGAATTTGGTTAAACTGAACTATAGTTTTAATGTCTTATTTCCAAATTTGGAAATAAATGCCTAAGCAAAATGCATTTTATGTAGGGAAAGGAGAGGCATTGAATACGTGAGTATGTTTGGCGATAAGTTTACAAAATAGTGAATGTATTTTAGTTGTTTTATATGACTAAATTGATTTTATGCAAATAGTTTTCATTTGATCATAAAATGAATATTTATGTTGAGTTTTACGCAAATGATATTTTAGAAGTGAATATTGCGAGCATAAGATTATGCTTTAGCAATATATGAGTCATGCTTTAGCAATATATGAGTTTTAATTTGAAAGTTAAAATGTTGGACCCTGTTATCGGAGTCCAATTCCAACTTGCTCTGATACCATCTACGTGTCAGACCCCGTTTTTGGAGTCTAACCCTTTCATGCGTGCTTGCACTGATACTAACTCTGTGAGACCCCGATTCCGGAGTCTCACTCCTTTTATGCTTCATGCTTTGATACCAACTCTGTGAGACCTCGATTCCGGAGTCTCACTCCTTTCATACTTTATGCTCTGATACCAACTCTGTTGGGACCCCGTTTCTAGAGCCTAACTTCTCATTCATGATTATTCATGCTTGCTCTAATACCAACTCTGTGAGAGCCCGCTCCCTAGAGCCTAACCTTCGGAAACATCATCAGACTTATCACTATCGGGTCGTCTTCTCAACACCTTGCACATATCCCTGATTCGGGGCTATTGGTATAACTTTTACTATGGGAATCCAATCTAAGGTTTCTTTGGATAAATTTAAAGAGCACTTCAATCTCTACAATTTTCATGAAGACCTTGAAGGTCGACTTTATCTTCTGAAGGGTCTATCATTTTTTTCGTCTCATTGTTTGTGTCTCATTTTTGGCTTCCCTTCGTCTCATTCCTGTCTTGCGTCTCATTTTCCTTCCTTCTTATTTCTTCCGTCTCATTTCTTCCGTCTCATTTCTAACTTGCGTCTCATTTTCCCTCTGCCTCATTTCTTGCGTCTCATTTCTATCTTGCGTCTCATTTTTCGTCCATCTTATTCCTTCCGTCTTATTTCTATCTCCTGTCTCATTTTTCTTCCGTCTCATTTCTTTCGTTTCATTTCTATCTTGCGTCTCATTTTTCTTCCGTCTCATTTCTTCGGTATCATTTCTGACTTGTGTCATATTTTCCTTCCGTCTCATTTGTGTCTTGTGTCTCATTTTTCTTCCATCTTATTCCTTTCGTCTCATTTCTGTCTTGCGTCTTATTTTCCTTCCGTCTCATTTCTGTCTTGCGTCTCATTTTTCTTCCGTCTCATTTCTGACTTATGTCACATTTTCCTTCTATCTCATTTATGTCTTGTGTTTCATTTTTTTCTGTCTTATTCCTTCTGTCTCATTTCTGTCTTGCGTCTCATTTTCCTTCCTTCTCATTTCTGACTTGTGTCTCATTTTTCTTCCGTCTCATTTCTTCCGTCTCATTTCTGACTTGCGTCTCATTTCTGCGAAGTCCGTGTACAGTAACACAGACGAAGTCTGAGTACAGTAATACAGACGAAGTCCATGCACAGTAACACAGACGATACTGCTATCAATAACACAGATGAAGTCCGTGAACCGTAACACAGACGAAGTTTGTGAACAGTAACACAGACGATGTCTGTGAATAGTGACACAGAGGATCCTCTTCGACTCTCCTTGCCTCTGTGTTCTGATGTAATCACATAGGATACTTATACTCTTATATCCTCTTTGCCTCTGTTTTGTGACGTCAGCACAGAGGATACTTATACGCTTCTAAGCTTTCCAAGCCTCTGTGTGTGACGTCATCACAGAG
>JANZXR010000006.1:8222729-8235904 GCA_027575705.1 Erythroxylum echinodendron | reverse complement strand
TTCTTCCTAAAATGTCCCTACATGATCTTGTTCTTTTTAATTCTAACTAATACCATATACTTTCTAACTTAATCTTATCTTAATTTCTCCTTTTAAACCATCAATCTAAAAAAAAATTTCTACACCCAAAGACATTTTAATTGATTCCTAACCAAAACAAATTAATCAAAGTTAACCTCAAAAAAAAAAAACTTAACACATGCTTATTAGCAAGAAAAGAATCAGGGTCCAACACGTCATGACGCAGAGGATTTTACAGAAGGAAGATAAAAAATTGAAAGTCTTTTAGAGCACAGTAATTGTAAGTTACAGACGGTAACTTTGAGAAGGTAGTATAAAAAAGAAATCTTCTCAAAAGGTTCAGAACATGACTGACTTTAGAATACTCTTAAAATCTTCTTAAATCAACTTTTGGAGAAGTTCTTGAACAAAACAGTTCATTACTCCTTATTTCAAGCCTTTTTGTTTACATTCTCATCGTCAGAGACAAATCTCATTACCTTGAGAAAGTTCCTACTATCTTAAGATCAAAATGGAGCAAGCTATGATCTATGGAAGACTCGTTGATTTCGACTCCTTGAAGAAGAATCAGATGGACATTAAATCAGAAGTCGATGCAGTGGGATGGAAGAACTTCTTTCAGGTTCGGGAAGCAGTCTATTTGAATGAAGTTTATGAGTTTTGAAAGAATATGAAAGTAGTAGACGATACTATAGTATCAATGGTGGATAGATTATCGGTTATTGTGACATTGGAGCTAATCAAGAAGGTCAGTGGATGTCCATGTGTTAGAGCAGAGGTGTCTCAGAACACTAGATGGATGACTGAAAGGTTTGTAGAGAAGGCACATGTCAATCAACAACTATATGGATGTTGTGACTTAAAGGATAAAAAGGCATCAAATCTTGTTCTGAAGGCTAGGGTTCTATATACGATACTCTTTCACTGTATTCTACCAAGAACAGGATCGAAAAATGTTATGACAAATATAGATGAACAATGCCTGTTCTATCTAGTCAACCATCAGCCCATAAATCTTCCACACCTAATTTTGGGGTATATGATGAAGACAAAAAAGGGATTCCAATGCCTTACCGTATGACATAATGTTAACAAGAGTCTTTAGAGATTCTGGAATTCTTCTAGACAAAGGAAACAGGGTAAAGATGAATATTAAAAGCATTATTAATATGTCGACTATATGTAGAATGGGATTAAAAATTCAAGAAAAGGAGGAGACAATTTCTATAGAGAAAGCAAGCACTGAGGGGGAGTGCACAGTCGACATAGTGTGAGTGGAAATGTTACTCCCACATAGAGGAAGAAACCTCAATCCTCAGGAAGAATGGATATAGAAGAAAAGAAGAATAAATCATCTGAGGTAGCAGTTAAAGATAAGACGATTTTACAAAAAGAAGAAAGCCAGGTGCATCTATCTGAGAAACAAGTGTCGTTGAAAAAAAAAGGAGAGACACTTGATGTTGAGCAAGTTAAGAAATCAAGAAGATCACCAAGGTTACTAACTCTCCGACAATAAAAGCAGAAGAGAGGGAAAGAATTGATCCCTGGTGAAGATTCTAAGAAGGTAGAAAAAGCACGTCAGGCTATTAGGTCTTTGATCTCAATTTTGTAACAATAGCATCCAAAGTTAACAAAAGAGACAGAGATTAAGAGGAAGCTGGAGTTTGAAAGAAAGAGACCCTAACCACAACCACCTTCTAGACTGGTAGAAAAAAATAAGAAATTGAAGACCAGTCAGAAAGAGATTACTTCAACTGGTAGCCAACAAAAAGAAAAATTAGTTGACTCTTATAGTCCTATCAGAAAAGAAGACTTGAAAATGAAGGTGATAGAAGAAATTGTACCTGTTAAAAGCAGAAGCTCAATCATCATAAGAGAACCGCTGAAAAGGCTAATCAAGGTTCAAGTTGAACCTATCTTGGTCAATAATCAGTCTATACGTCTTCTGAATCATGAAGAGAGGAGATTATATAGGATTCTAAGAGATAAGAAATCAGAACCATATCCATTGAAGATGACAAAGGATCGATATACTATCTACCCAGCTACAGGTAGAACATTGATCAAGATTGTACCTAGAGCTTCAAACATTGTACAAAATGTAGAAAAAGGAAAACAGAAGATGTACCTTGAAGGAAAAACATTTGACCTTACAGATTAGCAAATACAAGAAGCAATGAGAAGCATAGATGATGCATGCAATGCCGAACAACCAACAGCCATCTATATTTTCACACCACATTTCAAAAACATCAGGATGTCACCGTGGACACTTCACCACAGATGCAACTTCTCAGGTAGTTGGAAGGGTGACTAAAGGAAGATTCAGAACTATCATGGCCAGAGGTATTAGTTTCAACTTAGAAACTCTTGTGAACCTAGTTATCCACCTTATACCTTTGAGTTCCATATCTTTAATTAAAGATGTCTTTCACCTTCTTGACAAACCAATACCAAAACTACCAAAACTTGATGACCTTGAACTCCCTGAAGGAAAACAATTGTTCAAACCTCCTGTTTTGAAAATCATTGACTTAGATGTTTTACCTTCAGAAACATTTGTTGAAACAAACTTCTATCCATCAAGTGTACCTCAACGAGTTCCTACAATTGCAATGGAAGAAGTTAGACACTCTCAGCAGTGGAGTCAGGAAGTCTTAGTGAAAGAGATTAAAGAAATTCATACTAAGGTTGATGATTTGAAGGACTCCATTGGTGGTCTATATGAGGAAGTCGCTTATCTTCGAGTGATAGTAAAAGAAGACCTCAAGTTAATCAGAACCAACATTCAACGAATATTTTCTGAAATCATGTAGCATCTGAGAAGACCTTTTTGATTAATAACAAATAAAGGGAGAAGAACAGAAAAAAGGGGGAGAAAAGTAAAAGGAAGAAGAAAGAAGGAAAGAATAAGGGGAGAAGAACAGAAGAGAAGCAGAAACAAAAGAAAGAAAAGAAGAACAGATACAAGAAGAAAGCATGTGTGTACATTGCTTAATATCTTCTTATTCATTATTTGAATAAAAATCGTTCATTCACTTTTATTTATCTAAATTATGATTATTTGTTATCATCAAAAAAAGGGGAGATTTTTAAGTCAGGAGGACTTTACGATAATTAATTTTGATGACAATCAAACAATAATAATGTTAGAAATAAATGAACTAGTTTGATAAGTATGTTAAGTGTGGAGAAGAAGTAAAGTATAGAAGAAGTAAAGATACAGAAGAACCGAAACACAGAATAAAAAAAACACAGAAGAAGTAGAAGCACAGAAGAAATAAAGATACAGAAGAAGTAGAAACATAGAAGAAACAAAACACAGAAGATATATATAGAAGAAGCGAAACACAGAAGAAGCACAAAGTACAGAAGAAGCAGAAGATACAGAAGAAAGTAAAACACAGAAGGAAGACATAAAAGAAAAATACAGAAGAAATGGAGAACACAGAAGGAAGCAAAACACAGAAGAAGCGAAATATAGAAGAAACAAATCACAAAAGAAGTAAAAATACAGAAGAAAGAAGTAAAAAACACAGAAGAAGCAGAAGATACAGAAGAAAACATAGACGATACAAAGCAGAAGATACGCTAGTACGTCGAACAGTTAGTTAGTTAGAGTTAGTTACAAAACTTAACTAAATAGCAGTTATCAAGATTCAAGAAGTGGTTATCAAGATTTACAGAAGCAGTTGGAGACTTAGACTATAAATACTAGTCGCAGTCGAAGATTGAACAACTTTACAGCTTTACAATTTTACCTCGTTTCAACTTTTCGAAAAACATTTGATCTTACAACTTTTGAGCGTTCAAGCGTATACTCAGAAAAGAAAAATTCTATAGCACGATGCTGGAGAGCTAAACCTACTGTAACAATAGCTCACGATATCTTTCTAGTGAGAGAAAGAAAAGGCTAAGAGCCTAGAGAGGCTAAGATAGCTAAAAAAACACTCGGTGTAAGAGACCTGAAGAGGCTTTGAAAGGAGAAAGAATACTTGTAATTTTTTAAAGTATAATGAATACTCAAAACAATTCTGAGGACTAGACGTAGCCCACGATTTGGGGGGAACTAGTATAAAATCGCACTGTCTATCTTCTATCTCTCAACTTATTTTGTTCTTAAACAAGTATATAGAAGTTATTTATGATTTATCTACGTAATAATTTTCATATAATGTTAGTGATATTCTTTTAACAAGTTAAGAGAAGTTCATACCAAGAAAAATTAAAGATTTTGTATTTGAGAAAAGAATACACAATTCAACCCCCCTTCCTATGTATTTTGTCTATTATAAGTAATTTCTATATTAACGTGTGATTTACTTCATAGTGGTTCAAGCTAAAAATTTTAAGATCAAGACGGCACTCCTCAACATATTACAGAATAGTGTGCAATTTTATGGGCTTTCCAACAAAGATTCAAATGCCCTTATTGCCAATTATTTGGAGATGTGACACTTTCTGGTTTAATGGAATGTCTGACAATACAGTAAGATTGAGATTATTTTCTTTCAAATTTAAAAGATCGGGTGAAGGCGTTGTACAAATTGTTATATTCAGGGCAGATCACTACTTAGGAGCAGCTAGCTCAAGCATTCCTCGCAAAATATTTTCTATTGACAAAGACGACGAGGATCATAAAGGAGATCACGAATTTTCAGCAGAGTGATCGAAATCTCTTTGTGAAGCTTGTGAGAGATTTAAAGAATTACAAAGAATTTGTTTCCGCCACAACCTTCCAAGGGAGTTTCTGTTGTAAAATTTTACAATGGTGTGAATTCGAGCACGAGAGGAACTATAGATGCAACTCCTAGAGGTTCTTTAATGAGGAAGAATATAAAAGCAGCTTATGAACTTTTGGAGGAGTTAGTGTGCAATAGTTGCATGTGGTCAAATGAAAGGAATAGACAGGGACAAAAGGAGCAAAAAGGTATGATTCCTATTGACTCTGTTACAGCTTTCCAGGCACAGATTACAACCCTTACAAAGCAATTGAGAAGCATGCAAGGAGCATCGTCATCTACGGACAAAGTGATGCAAGTAAAGTGTGAGCTGTGTGGGCAAAGCAATCATGGCTCACCTGAATGTATGTTGTTGGGAGCCAGTGGTACAGAACAGGTAAATTACCTGGGCGAGCCATAAAGAGGTAATAACTCGTACTCAAATACTTATAATATAAGGTGGAAAAACTATCTGAATTTTTTTTGGAACCCTAACAATACAAGTGGTCAAGCAAGATCGCAAGGACCTCTTAAATTTCAGCTAGATCGACTTGGATTGATGGAGAAAAAATGAACAAGTTTATGAAGATTTTTGGATCCAAACTAGCAAGTCAAGAAGATAACCAAAAGAGGATGTTTTCCAGCTAGGAGGAAAATCAGAAGAGGATGAAAGCAAAGTTTGACCAGATTGTGAAGAATCATGCCTCATCCATCCACAACTTGAAGGTCCAAGTAGGTCAACTCGCTAATGCTTTGTCTTCTAGAAGTGCTGATAGTCTACCAAGCAATACTAAGGTCAACCCAAAGGAATATATCATGGCCTTCACTCAGACATAAGAAAAGGAAACTGAACATAAGAAGGAAGATGGAGACAAGAGAGAAGGATAAATAATTTTTGAATTCCTTCCAAGTGAGCTCGTAATTGAGCCAATCAAGGAGCCTTAACCTAGAATTCCATATCTTATTTTTACTCAGTAGAAGTCAAGTTCAAGTAGATCAATGAGGAATTTTAAGGAGGTGAGTCAAACAATATTGAGGATATAACAAATCAACTACAAACAAAGCTCACATTAAAGGAACCAGTCAAGAAAAAGGTGAAGGAGCACATAGTAGAAGGAAACGCTAACATAGCACAACAGAAAGAAGGCCCAGGGGATTTTTTTTATTTCCTTGCATTATCAATGGAGTCAACATAGCCACGACATTTAAGGATTTAGGAGCAAGTATCAATGTAATGCCCTACACTTTTAGTCAGAAGCTGGGGTTAGGAGAGTTAGAGCCCATAAAGATATTAGTGAAAACGATTGACAGAATAATGCATTAACCAAAGGGGATTATTAAGAATGGGCAAGTATAAATTGATAGATTCATCTTCCCTATGGAGTTCTATATATTAGATATTGCAGAAGATATGTCCTTTGACGACCGTTCTTGGCTACTTCTTGCTTGATAATTAACGTTAATGGCGGTGAACTAACTTTGAGGGAAGGAAAGCAATAGATAACCTTCAAAGTTTAAAAGAAAGACAACAATTCCCCTCCACTTCCAACTAATATCAAGGAAACCAAACCTCAAGGACAATGGGAAGAGATTGATAATTTTGGGAATGCATTCAGAAAGCAACGAGCCATAATAGGGTATCGTATGTGCAGATTTTGAGATCAGTGACTGCACTACCACTGCACTGTTCATTTGATCCACCTTAAGCACAAGGAGATTGTTAAGCTATCGATGACAGGAAAGCGTTGCATTGAAGGCAACCCATGGAATTTTATTTTATTTTGTTTGGTTTTTTCTACTTATTTGTTTCATTCATTAAGTATGATTGTGTTTGATTTAAATTTGCTTGGTATTTATTTAGATTTTGTTTGAATTTCAACTTGTTTTCTTTTCAAATTTCATGTTGATAAGATTATTTTTATGTGTTTATAGATTGTAGGATTGTTGAGAATGCATGCTAGGCTTGAAAGAAGGTTTAGAAGTGAAAAATTACACCAACCTGCAATCATCGGAATTGGTAAGTTTCCCACGACCGTGAGAAATCTCTCTAGAAAGTTTCTGGAGTGAAAACCCACGATCGTGGGAATGATGGGGATTCCGACGATCATAGGAATCACATCCAAGGAAAATTTTAAATATCCCCCTTCTTTTCTTCTTTCTTCATTCTTCAAGTTTTAACACTCTCTCTCTTTACAATCACGAAAACCTACTCTCCCACTCTCTTAAATCTTTCATCTTCCTTTATACTCTTGGTATTTTCTTCACTCCTTTCATCAATCTTTCAATCCTTTACATTTTTTTCACATTAACCAGTGAAAAATACATGGCTTTGGTGAGATTTGTTCTCTTTCACTCTAAAAAACCGAACTTATCTCTTCTTCCTTATTTTTGCAGATGTCTCCTTCGCAATGGCTCCAAACAAGATGGTAACTCAGAAACCAATCGATGAATTATGCCTTCAAGTTTCTGGTGATGGTAAACCCGATTTGATGGCCACTTTTCATGCCCCATTCTTAATTTTTTTGGAAGACAAAGGTATGAGATTTCAGGACTTTAGAGATAGAGAATTGATTACTCCTAGATATTTTGACTTTGAACTATTAGAAAATATAGGAGTGAAGTGTAATGTTGAGCGATTAGCTCTGAACAATGGTTGGGGTTAGTTCATTCATTGTGAAGTGTCAATTTACCCTATGATGACTATCAAATGTTTCACTACCGTGCACTATAATCCTAAAAAGGATGTATTTTGGTTTAGGATAGTTGGAGATGTTTATAAACTTGATTATAAAGTCATTTGCATACTTTTCGATTTAGTAAACACAAAAATTTTAGATGATCATGATGACTTTGATATGGATAACTACTAGAAAATTCTAAGGTGAAGCTAATTTTGACTCTAGAAATGCACCAAACACTTTAATTCATAACGTTGAGCATTTACTTCTTTATAAATCTATATGCTTAATGGCTTTCAATAAAACTAAAAGTAATAAATGCTTGACTAAAGAACTTTTCTTCCTTTGGTGTATGGATCAAAAAATCAAAATCAATACTCCTTATTTGATTTTTCAGTCGATAGTAAGTTCTGTTAATAAGAAGAGCTCTTATTTTTTCATGTCTTACATTGTTACTGCTTTGGCTTTGCTTTACAACCTTGTTGTGGATAGTCTACATACGACTCATTATGATATGTTTGACATATCTTATTTAAGGAGCTCTGAAATTTTTGAGCCCCATTCTGTAGAACTCTAAAATCCCTAAACGCGCACTACAGTTAAGAACAAGAAGGGCAAGGATACAACCTCTTCCTAACCATTCACATTCTAAATAGTCCCGGAGTCACAAGAAGAAGCAGTGAAAAAGGAAGCAACTGCACCATTAGGGATCACAAATTTTAGCAAATCCTTTACCAAATGGCCTCTAATCATCAGTAAATGATGTTGTAAATTACTGAGCTTGGCACCCAAATGAGCCAAGTCCATAAGGAATAGTGGTATGTGAAGAAGAAATTCCTCAAGTTCTTTCAGAGGAATAATTTTGAAGCCCCTTCGCTAACACCATCGCCACCATAATCTCCATAAGCCCTTCTTACCTTAAACTTTTAAATTGTATTAATTACTTTGTTAGTTGTTGTTTGTTTTGATTTCTTTTATTTGGTTTTATGTCTTTTGTTTTGTTTGATGTCATTTTTCTTATTTTGTGGTTGCCTTGTCACATTGAGGATAATGTGATCTTTAAGTGAGGGGAGGTGAGACTTGCATTGTCAATTGCATTATTTTAGTCACTATTTGCATTTTGTTAATTAGAATGCATTTTCAGGCATATCATGTTGTTTTGTGTTAAGCAATGGATCCGCTCTTGAATCACTTTGATTTGTTTTGCCATGAGATTCTATCATGCTAGTTAGAACGAAATTGAATGCATACTTGAACTTGGATTAGGCAACTTGAGTAGAAAGTGAACCATGTTGAATAATGAAAAGTAGCATGTTGAATGATGAAAAGTAGTTGGTTACATAAGCTTACTCAAAATTTGACATTTGATCAATGAGGTAGTGTAGAGATACATAATGAATTTTCATTTGAGCCAATGTAAGGATTTAGCCTATATGACTCCATCTATAGTCATTTTATTTCTTTGTTGCATGATACTTCCTTAGGTTATTACCTTTAGAACTTGCTTTGAATTAGTTTGATTTTACTGGATGCATGCTTGATAGAGATGATTAAGGCCTTTTTGGTATTAACCCTTGGCTTAAATGACCTACTTTTAACTATCCCTTGCTACCGCCGTTGAGCCTTAACCATTTTGTTTAACCTACCCATTCACAAGCTTAGTAAAGTATTAAGTAATTCATTAGTTAGGATTGTTATGAAAAAAAATTTTACTGAGATGAGTTGAGGATACTTATGCTTTTAAATCATAGTGTATTTAGTTGCTAATTCATAGTTTCTTCTATGAAAAACAAAAATGAAAAATATATTTTGAAGAAAAGAAAAGAAAAGAAAAGAAAAGAGAATAACACTTGAGTAGCATCAATAAGTGCGGATTAGTAGCATATTTACACTTGTGTATCTCGAAATCATGTTTTGTTATCCCTTTTACCCATTTTTTACTTTACGAATGCTTATGTTAAACCCTTCATCTGTTTTACCCACCTTAACCTTTACCACATTACAACCTGAAACAAGTCCTTTTGATCTATTTATGCATGCAATCATTATAGAGGAGAATTGGTGTATTAGCAAGCCTATGGTAGTGTAGTTTCCTATAGGGAGTTTGACCGAAGCACTAACCGTCAAATACTTGAGAGAAATGAGTGAAATTGTGAGACAGATTCATTTTGCATCTATACTTATCTTTGAGTGATGGTACCATATGTTGAATTTGCTTATGTACAATAATGAAAAGTAGTCATGAAATGCGTAGTAATTTGATATGTAAGTTGGATAAAATTTGAGGGATTGTATGCTTTGATCTTTATGAAAATGAAATGATGGAATTGATTGGTTATGTTTATTTTGCTTTAGGACAAACAAAGATTTAAGTGTGGGGAAGCTAATAGTTGTGCATTAGTGTGTGTTTTTCTAAGTATTTGGCATATGTTTCTTGTATAATAGTTTATTATTGTTGTATCTTAGGATTCATTTTGTATGTTTTCATTTAGCTTGATCTTCATTGTTGTTCTTTTATGTTTGATGTTAATTTAGGGTAAGAATTGATTATTTTGACGTAGGAATAATGATTGAGCAACTTTGCGATTGAACGAGCAAAAGAGAAGACGAGAAGAGGAAGCATTATGATGCAAGAACCCACGATCATGGGAACCATGCAACCCACGATCGTGGGAATCATGCCAATTCCCACAATCATGGGGTGGTTAACCCAAGAACATATACAGTATTCATTTAATGTTTCAGTTTTCTAGACTATATAATATAATAAATCCCTATAAATGAAGAGCAGATGTGATACCTCTGTGTAGAATAGTGTCCTTGAGTGAAAAAAACCCAAGTTTGGAGTCTTGAGAAAGGTGGAGATTCAAGGATCATCAATCACAATTAGGAGAAGAGCTTACCAACACCAAAATTTCCAAAATTTGGTAAAGAAAAGGAGTTCTTTTATTTAATTTTCAGTTGTTTCATCTCTTCTAGTCATTACATGATGGAATGTTCAATTGTTGGGGATGTTATAGACACCATGAGTGACTGATTTATTTTTAGGGATTACTTTTGAACTATCTTGTTAAACTATTATTTTATTGATTTGAATGAAAGATGCCTTGATGAATGTTGAATACATTTATACATTGCAATAGATCAAAAGATTGAGTAAGGTAATCTATATAGGATCGTACAACGAGAGTTGGCATTCTATAGACCTACATTCATCATGTTAATTGATTAGTTGAAAGAGAAATCTTGGCTAATTTAATTGATCACCCATATGATACCTTAATAACTAGTTAAATTGGTGAAGTGATTTCGTAAATTGAGAGATTGCTTAATTATCTTCATTTAATTTGATTAGGGACAATTAATTACAGCTTGAGAGATGGTAGTTAATATATTCGAACATCTTAGGTGATACACAATTCAATTAATAAAATATGAGGGAGACATGATAGGGAAAATTTGATCTTCAGTTGTTAAAATCTTGAACTCTAATTTTCTGCATTTTAGTATTAGCAATTATTTATTATTATTCATTTAATTTTAATTTAATTTTTCAGTTTATTTCCTTAAAATAATTCGAGTCTTAAACAAAGATTGATTTGAATTAAATGGTGCCTAAACACAATCCTTATGGGATCTATATCTACTTTTTAATTACAAGTCACGACCCATATACTTAAAGTTTTTGAGCATAAAACTAGTAGATTGTTTTACAATCAACACCACCCATGATTATCTTTTTTGGGTCCACCCATATTCACCTATATCACTTCTACTGCAGGCTCTTCTCTTAGCTTTTTCACTATTTTTATGGATATTGGAGCTCCCATAAGCTTTTAGAGATGTCGAGTGGAATTAACTAACTACCTTCAAGTCCCCTTTTATATCAGCCTCATTACTGTTAGTAAGGAACTTGATCAATAGTTGATATGGCGATAACATAACCCCGAAGGAATATAGAGGTGGTCTTTCTGAAGTAATATTGTAAGCTAAAAGGCTTATAAACTATGTGAGACTCCACAAATCTTGCCGCCTGCTTACGCTGAAATCTCAAATTTAGCAATAACATGATTTTTTTCCAAGATGTCGATTTTCCCCCCTTTAAATCCAACTAATAACATCATCGTAGGTTTAAGAAGCAACTTTGGAAATCCCAAACTTTAAATAGATCATAAAACAATATGCCGATAGAGCTTCCATTATTGACATGATCCTTCTCACCTCATAATTGGTTAGAGCCATAGTTAAGACCATGGTATCATTGTGATTAATGGACTCATGATCCTTGTTAACAATAATCTACTATGATCTCCTCTTACTCTTTACGTAGCATATTAAGTGGTATTAGGCCAACCTATATATTTCTTTAATGATGTTCCTATCACCTTCGAGTCTCCACTAGCTACAGTGTTGACTTTAACCCTAGGTATTTTATTATTGTAGTAGTATTAGTAGTAGTAGTAGTTATAGTAGTATTAGTGGCAGTAGTTTTAGTGATAGTAGCTGTAGTAGTAGTCATTGTACTAGCAGTAGTGGTAGTAGTAGTAGTGGTGGTGGTGGTGGTAGTGGTAGCAGCAATCGTAGTAGTAGTAGTATGACTAGCTACTACACTAGCTACAATGTTGACTTTAACCTAAGGTATTTAGTAGCAGTAGTAGCAGCAGCAGCAGCAGTAGTAGCAGTAGTAGGAGGAGTAGTAGTAGCAGGAGTAGAAGCAGTATTAGTAGGAGGAGGAGGAGGAGGAGGAGGAAGCGGAGGAGGAGGAGTGGTTGTAGTAGTAGTCGTAGTCGTAATAGGATTAGTAGCAATAATAACAATAGTAGGAGTAGTAATAGTAGTAGTAGGAGGAGGAGGAGTAATAGTAGGAGGAGTAGTAGCAGTAGTAGCAATAGTAGCAGTAGTAGTAGTAGCAGCAACAGCAGCAGCAGCAGTAGTAGTCGTAGTAGTAGTAGTAGTAGTAATAGTAGTAGTAGTAGTAGTAGTAATAGCAGCAGTAGCAGCAGTAGTAGTAGCAGTAGTAGGAATAGGAGGAGTAGCAGTAGGAGGAGGAAGAGAAGGAGGAGTAGTAGTAGTAGCAGTAGGAGAAGGAAGAGAAGGAGGACTAGTAGTAGTAGTAGTAGTAGTAGTAGTAGTAGTAGTAGTAGTAGTAGTAGTAGTACTAGGTGGTGGTGGTGGTGGTGGTGGTGGTGGTGGTGGTAGTGATGGTAGTGGTAGTAATAGTAGCAGTAGTGGTGGTGGTGGTAGTAGTAGTAGTCGTAGTCGTAATAATAGTAGTCGTCATAGTATTGGTTGTGGTAGTAGTAGTAGTAGTAATAGTAGCAGTAGTAGTAGTCGTAGTAGTAGTAATAGTAGTCGTAGTAGTGGTAGTAACGGCAATAGTGGTAGTAGTAGTATTCGTAATAGTAATAATAGTAGTCGTCGTAGTAGTGGTTGTGGCAGAAGTAATGGTAGTAGTATTAGTAGTAGTAGTAATAGTAATAGTAGTAGTAATAGCAGTAGTAGTACTAGTAGTAGGAGGAGGAGTAGGAGTAGTAAGAGGAGGAGGAGGAGTAGTAATAGTATTAGTAATAACCGTAGTAGTGGTAGTTTTAGTAGTAGTACTAGTACTAGCAGTGGTAGTGGTAGTAATAGTATTAGTAGTGGTGGTATTCGTAGTCATAGTCGTAGTTATAGTAATAGTAGTCGTCGTAGTAGTGGTAGTTATATTAGTAGCAGTAGTAGTAGAAATAGCAGCAGTAGTAGTAGTGGTGTTGGT
>JANZXR010000006.1:8185375-8203570 GCA_027575705.1 Erythroxylum echinodendron | reverse complement strand
ATAATTTTAAATTTATATGACTAATAATATATTTTTAATTATTTATACAATAATTAATAGTTTATTAAATCAATGGACTTTTTAGTCATTTTATCTCTTTTCAGTCACCGCAACTGCACTTGCCAAACATCTATTTTCATATTTCAGCAGTTACCAAAACACCAAAACAGCAATCCCAAACACATAAATACTTATTGAGAATAAATACTTATCATTTTAACAAATTATCAACTGCTGCTGCTCCCTCAAATTAAGCCTTGGTGTGCTTCTGACTATTTGTTCAAGATTTAAAGTTCTAGTGAAAATTTGGTGTTTGAGTTACTACTGTGATTGCGAATACCGAAACGTGTCATTATATATATCCACTTCAGGAGCAAAAGAACCCTCCGGATTGTTAATTAGAAGAAATTGATTTGATTCTTCATTATTTTTTCCATTTCACATATACAGTATATATGACTACATTCAGCACTAATCTTGCCTATTTGGGATCAATCCAATTAATGTGATTGATCCTCTTGATTACATGCTATAGACCAGGAGTAAAACACTCCTGACCTCTATAATTAACAACGTTTTTCTCACACTCTCTCTCAAGTTGGGTCATAGGATCCCTGACGCCCAACTTGCCTGATGCCTCAGCAAATGACTTGGCTGGTATAGCTTTGGTCAGAATATCTGCTAACTGCTCCTCAGACTGAACAAATGGAAGACTTATGATCCCATCCTCCATCTTTTCTTTGATAAAGTGTCTGTCAACTTCCACGTGTTTAGTCCGGTCATGTTGCATTGGATTTTCTAATATGCTTATTGCTATCTTGTTGTCACACATCAACTCACAAGTCTCTTTTGGGGGAAAACCAACTTCTGTCAACAATTTTCTTAGCCACAGTACTTCTGCCAATCCCCGAGCAATTCCTCGGAATTCTGCTTCAGCACTAAAAAGTGCTACCACTTTTTGTTTCTTGCTTTTCCGGGTAACCAGGCTGCCTCTGATTAGAGTGAAGTATCTTGAAGTAGATGTTTTGTCGTTTGGATTACCTGCCCAATCAACATCTGTATAGGCTTGTACTTCTAAGTGGCCATTTTTCTGGAACAACACCCCTCTGCCTGGAGAACTTTTCAGATATCTCACAATTCTGAGAGCTGCCTCCATGTGACCAACCTGAGGTTTATGCATAAGTTGGCTTACTACTCCCACAGCATAGGCAATATCAGGCCTAGTGTGTGATAGATATATAAGCTTTCCCACCAGCCTCTGGTACTGTCCTCGATCAACTAACTCAACCCCTTCTGTCATCTGAAGTCTATGATTGACCACCATTGGAGTATCTGCTGGTTTGCAGTCCATCAGTCCCGCTTCTGCAAGGAGATCAAGCACATATTTCCTTTGAGAGATGAAAATTCCCCTCTTTGATCTTAGCACTTCAATCCCCAAAAAATATTTCAGCCTTCTCAGATCTTTCATTTCAAACTCCTGGAAGAGCTTGCCTTTTAATGCTGCTATCTCTTCCCTGTCGCTCCCAGTAATGATCATATTATCCACATATATGATGAGGCACGTCACCAGTTCTCCCCTTTTCTTGAGAAATAGTGTATGATCAGAATTACTCTGGCAATATCCATACCTTCTTATAGCCAAAGTGAATCTCCCGAACCAAGCTCTTGGTGACTTCTTTAGACTATATAATGCCTTCTTCAATCTGCATCCTCTTCCAGTTTTGAATCCTTGTGAGAAGCCTGGAGGAGCTTCCATATAGACCTCTTCCTTCAGATCACCATGCAGGAACGCATTCTTTACATCAAACTGGTGTAAAGGCCAATCATGATTTGTTGCAACCGAGAACAGTACTCTGATATTATCTATTTTGATAACTGGAGAGAATGTCTCGGAGTAGTCAATGCCAAAGGTCTGAGTATATCCCTTGGCCACCAACCTTGCCTTGTAGCTTTCCATTGTCCCATCAGCCTTGTTTTTTATGGTAAAGATCCACCTTCATCCCACTGGTCTCTTTCCTTGAGGTAATTTGCATTCCCAAGTGTTGTTTTTCTCCAGTGCATCCATTTCAATTTGCATGGCTTGTCTCCATTCCGAACTTTCTTGTGCTTCCTCTACTGTTTTTGGGATTGTTGCTTAATACACCACAGTGTTGAAAGCTTTTCCCACTTGGGAGAGACTCCCCCTGACCAAGTTCACCACAAGATATCTTGAGTTCTGAGGATCATATTCTGGTTCATACTTCTTGGTGGAACTCCCCGAGTACTGCGCAGCGGAAGCGTGTATTTTTCCTGTGACTCAACAATTGGTTCTATAGGCACTGTATGGTTAGAAAACTCAATATTGGGATCATTTACACTTTCTTCTTGAGTAATACTAACCTCAGGAATATCGGATGAAGGAGAGGATATTTCCATGTCGAGCTGCTGTCCTGTGTGTTCAGAGGTCGGTTCGGTGGCCCCGCCTACTTGCTCTGTTGGGACAAGTTCTGACAATATTAGACTGATTAGCCAACTTAGTGGGTCTACTATAGGATTCTCCCTCTGACTGCTAAGTTGGGTTTGGAAGTAGAATTCAGTTTTAACGAAATTACGGTCCGTGGTGGTGTACATTTAGTGGTTGACTGGGTCAAAACATCGATATCCCTTTTGGTGAACTCTACACCTGACAAATACGCATTTGACCACGCAAGCATCAAGTTTGTTACGGTTAAGTTTGGGAATATGGACATAGACTGTGCATCCAAAGACACGGGGTGGTAGGGTTAGGGCTGGTGGTATTTTGGTATGGTGGGTGAGGGTTTCAAGAGGTGTTTTGAGGTTTAGAATCTTTATGGGGAGGCTATTTACAAGGTATGTAGCAATAGCCACGGCTTCGGGCCAGAAATATTTTAGAACCCGGGATTTTATCATAAGGGCTAGGGTAATTTCAAGGAGGATACAGTTTTTTCGTTCCGTAACCCCATTCTGTTGTAGAGTATACGGACCGGTCGTTTGGTGTATTAGCCCATGATCCCTAAAAAAGTTTTGCATGTCAGAATTTACAAATTCCCCCCCCCCCCAATTATTAGTTCGAAGTACTTGAATTTGTTTCTGAAATTTGGGTTTGGATAAGGTTATAAAACGAAACAAATTTTTCAAATACCTCATATTTTTTCTTGAGAAAAAATACCCAATTCATACGGGTACAATCATTAATAAATAACAAAAAATGTGAAAAACCATTCTTACTACTTTCAAGAGAAGGACCCCACACATCAGAATGTACCAATGAAAACGGAGTATCAGTTCTAGTATTATTGGGATAAAACGTTTTTCGATGACTCTTAACAAGAATACATGTCTCACAAGAAGAATGACTAGTATGCTAGAAAATTGGGGAAAAAGGCTTTTTAGATACCCAAGAGAAGGATGACCTAATCGTCTGTGCCACAGCCAGAGTTGTCGGTTCACCATCCCGTGAGCTAGCATTGCGTGCCTTATTGATCCAGCTCATCGACATAGTAAAGCCTGCCATGTTCAGAGCCACGCCCAATTATTCTCCCTGTCCGAATATCTTGTAAGAGACAGAAATGAGGATGCATTAGAATAGTGCAATTAAGTTCTTTCGTCACATGACTTATGGACAGTAATTTATGTGACAAGCTAGGAACAAAAAGGCAATTTGAGAGTTTTAAAGTCAGGGAAAACTCAATACTCCTAGCTCCCTCAACCGGTGAACACCTTCCGTTGGCTGTTTGGATATAAGTTTTCTTGGGTTTTGTGGAAGACTGAAAATCTGACGGATCATATGTCATAGTATCTGTTGCCCCACAATCAAAGAGCCATTTATCACAGGTTTCCACATGGGTTTTTGTTACTAGGAAAGTACTAGGGGTATTTTGGGTAATTTGGGTATCGGGGGTATTTTGGGAGTTTCAAAACTGTTTGGGGTGTTTTTGGCTTTTTCTGGATTTTCTGAGGTAGTTTTGGTATTTTTGTACTTCTGCTGGGGTTAATTTGCAAGGAGCAGAAAGTTCGGGGTCATTTCTGAAATTGTGGCCAACTTTTAGGGTGATATTGTCATTCATGCAATCTTGCGGGTCAGAATCATAAGCATAAAAAATTTCGGGATAAAAAAATTTAGGGTTACAAAGTTGGGGGTTTGGGAGCAATTTCCCAAACCTTATACCTAAATTGTTTCCCATCTTTGTATTCATTGTTGTGCCGCCACCCTCTGTTCGCACAACTGCTGCGATTCCAGAGCTTTCCCCCCCTCCTTCATTGCTAGCAGTGATGGCAGTTACCGGATTGCCCACCACCATGGCGACAGCTTCTCCCCTTGTCCCCCTCTTCTTGTTATCTGGCCACCACTCCGGATATCCGATTATTTTGAAACACCCTTCTTTGGTGTGTTTTATGCCTCCACAGTGTGTGCAATTTAAGTGGGATTTATCCCCATCGTCCCTCCGGAATGACGATCTAGCCGCCCCTTTGGCGACCTCTAACTGGCTCTTCATAGTGAGACCACTTCCTATACCGGAGGAAGCCTCTCCCAACGACGATTGCTCTTCTCTGTTCATGATGCCTCGCCTGGCAATTTCCCTCCTTATGGTTGCATATGTGGTCTCGATAGATGGGAGGGGGTCTTCTTTGAGGAGATCCCTTCTATCTTTGTCAAAGCTATCATCAATTCCTTGTAAGAACTGGTACAATCGGTTTTGTTGTAGCAATCTGTTGTGGGTTGTTATATCTTCAGTGCATGTCATTAGATTTGGCATCCTCCTGTCCACCTCCTTCCAGATTGCTTGCAAACTATTGTAGTACTTCTCGATTGTCTGGTTTCCCTGTTTGAGACTATAACCCCTCACTGTGAGGTCGTATATCTACAGTTGATCCCTTCCACTGTGATATGTTGCCTCGATTCCTTTCCACAGTTCTCATGATGTTGGGTAGTCAAGATATTGTGTCAATAAATCGGGCTCAATGTTCTCAATAATCTAGGTGATAATGATTGAATCGGCCTCCTGCCATTTTTGAAATCCTGGATCATCTTCTGGTAGTGGGGAGTCAGTGATATGCCTGAGCCTTCCCCTGCTTTTGATTGCTAGGCTCATAATCCTTGACCACAATGTATAGTTTCGGTCATTTAACTTGGCCGAAAGATGGACTGGTTGATTGTTGCTGGTTTCATTTTGCTGTTTGGTTTGGTTGAAATTTTGGAATAGCTGTAACAGTTGGTTTACAGAGATGGAGGCTTCCCCTGTGGCTGTGCTTTCAAGGTCATCATCTGCCAAGCATTACTTGAGTTGAGTACTTATTAAGAGAGTTATGTGCTAAAGTTTTGCATTTTGATGATTTGGAGAGACTTGAAAAATAAATTCCTTTTACACTTTGTAAATTAGAAAAAATATTTCCTCCATCATTTTTTGACATAATGGTGCATTTAACCATTCATCTTGTGAGTGAGGTTAAACTTGCTAGGCTAGTACAATATTGATGGATGTATCCTATAGAACGATATTTGTGTAGGCTTAAATCATATGTGAGAAATAAGGCGCATCCAGAAGGGTCAATTGCTAAGGCATATATTGTGAAAGAATGCATGCATTTTTGTTCATGTTATTTGCATGGAATTGAAACTAGGTTGAATCGTGTTGGAAGAAATTATAAGGGAAGTGATGCACATTCTCATTCTGGGTTTCAAGTTTTCTCACAAGCTGGGAGGCCTTTGCTCGGGAAAAAATATGATGATTTGAGCTTAGCTGAATGGGCTCAAGCTAGAATGTATGTGCTAGAAAAGTTCTCTTAACTTTTGAAATTAGTCATTTTACATTATTTGTTTTATGGTTTATATATTATTATTAAAGTAACTACAAATATTTTACTTATTTTTAATGTGAAGCATGTGCAAAGAAAAACTCAAGAGCGAGGATCCTAGAAATGTAGAAAGAAGACATCAAAAAGAATTCCTTCAGTGGTTCAAGAAATATGTAAGTACTATTTCTACTATTTTCACCTATAACTTTTTATAAATTATAATTTATATAATATAAATATTTTATGCTCATTACTCATGATAGGTCACCGAATTGCATGATAAAGGAATTCAAATGGTTAGTGATCAATTATTGCATTTAGCTTATGGACCAGACAAGCGAGTTTATCGGTATAAAAGCTTCCTCATCAATGGTTAGAGGTTTAACATAAAGGACAGAGATTTGCAATTAAAATCATAAAACAGAGGAATTTTTGTAAAAGGTGATGTGAATATAGGCAATTTAGATTATTTTGGTGTTTTGATAGAATTATACAATTAAATTATCATGGGGGAAATAGGATCATTTTATTTAAGGCTAACTGGTGGGATTTTTATCATAAAGGTGGATATAAGGTTGATAAGTTTAGGTTTCCTATGGTAAATGTCACTCACAAGTTGAAAACTGATGAACCATATGTTTTAGCTTCTCAAACTGAACAAGTTTACTATGAAAGAGATATTAAAGAGCTCAATTGGCAGGTGGTTATCAAGACAAAGCCTTGTGATTTGTATGATCTTCCTGATGATGATATAGGAGATGAACCATACCAAGAAAATGAAAATTTTGGTTTTACACTTCACAAATGTACTTTAGAAGATGATACTGATACAATATCTTTGGATAGATCTGATCTAGATGCTGCAACTGTTGAAGAAAATTTGTTAAATATTGATACTATGAGTGCTGAAGAAGATGATGAAATTGATTGTGATGAAGATACTTTTATGGATGATGATGAAACAAAATCAATAAGTGAAGATGAGGAAGGCGACGATGACAATGATTGAGCATTGACAAGATTTTTTTTTAATTTTCAATAGGTTAAGAGTTTTGCTTAATATTTTGGAACAAGATTTTTATTTTATTTAAACATTTAATTATTTTGATTTTTTAATGAAATTTCAAAGTTTTGTATACCAAATATCTATTGATATGTAAAATATAACTTTTTGGAATATGAATATATATAGTTTGAATATTTTACCAATACGTTGCATGTCAATATGTTACCTTTGTTACCTTTGGATATTACAATTTCCATAGCTAGAACGATGCTCTTTTACTAATATGTTACACCAAAAAATATAAAAACTTAATTCAAATCGAAATCAGAGAAAGAGACAGAAGATAGGAACAAAAATCTATTATTACTTGGTTGTTATAACAACTAATATAGCAATTGGTGGTAACCAATCAATATAAGTCACGTAAATCATTGCTAAAGAAAATCAATCAAACAAACAAATTGCATCGATCCCTTACTCTGTATATTGTGTACACAAGAAGTGCAACTCAGTACATATTAGACATCTTATAGTATTCATGACTAAGTCAAACGAAAAGAACATGAACTTTGTAGCTGCAAATCTCAACTTCAAAAGACCATCTCTAGTACATTTCCTTACAAGTCAAACCTCACATTTCATCGAACATTCATGTATGCATTCAGAGTCCAATTATTTTCCTTAATCTAAAAATAAGGCACCTGAAAGATAGAGAGAAGAAAAATAACTTATAACACCACATATTTATAACTTATATTAAATTAGAACCAGAGTTAATAAAAGTTAATTTGCAGCTGAAAATAAGAGTCAATTTATCCTGTGAAAATTTTAGAAGTTTTAGACTTTTTTTAATATATATTTTAGAAAAATTTTACCCTCTTAAATAAATGTCTAAAAACTCTACCAATTCTTAGATTATTTAAGACAATTATTAGATGCGTCTAGGTATAAGCGTCTAAAACCCCTTATATTGTTGATGTGAATGTTTTGACATAATTACAATTAATTGCTGCCAAAATTATTTTGGTGCCAAATTTCCCAGGATTTTAGTGACAAAATAAAATTTAACACTATTAATATATTAATAGTTACAATTTAATTGTGAAAGATACTAAATTGTCACAATTACCATTGTATCAGTGACAAAAAAATAAATCATTACAAATAATCCAAAAAATAGTGTCAATCAATTGCTAGAAACCCATTTCTAAAATCAAACGCAATACGTAATTGTTGTATTCTCGATTCATGTATAGCAACTAATGGTTCTGAATCATTAGAGATAACATAACACAGGTTAAATAATCCGAGCTTATGTGATTTACCTAGATTGGTCTATTTTTCTAATTTGTAAGGCGATTGTCTGGATAAACTTAGAGAGCTTATTCTAGGTTTCCCAATAGCTAAGGTTAATTAACGAGCACTTTGTAAATAACTAGGATCTAAGAAAAATCAGGATTAACAGAGCAGATAAAAGAACAATAAATCAATGCATTATGCTTAATTAGAGTGTAGGCCGAGATTGAGCCAAAGAACCTGATCCCTATCAAATTCCCCAATTTTATCATTTTTCATATGTTATCTTTAATTTGTTTTCATTAGGTTTATGTTATTTTATTTTCTTATTAAATTCAAAACCCCATTACTTAAACATCAATTAATTTCATTTCATAAGCTAACCGAACACTTCTATAGGATCAACCTAAACTCACCACCACTATAGTAGTAGTTTAGTTATTTTATTTTGACTAGCGTTACAACGCATCTATCAATTTTGGTGCCATTGTCGGGAGTGCGATGTTTAGTTTTTATTATTGATTTTAATTGGTGTTTTGTATATATTTGTTCATAATTGATTTCTTTTCAGTTATTTCGTAATCTTTTCATTTTTTGTTTTGTTTTTATAAAAAATTTTAAGTTAAATTTGAAATGGATGGGAGTAATTTTTTCTTTAATTCATATTCTCAATCCTATAATAATGTTTGGACTGCTCAACCTAACTTTGGTTATGGATGGGATAATCAGTCGAATTACTTCCATGATAGTTTGCAGAAAGCATAGCAATTCTCGTACATACTAGAAGCTTCCTCTCAAGACTCGGTACATCCTTGGAAGATTAGTTAATGTGTCTATTCCTAACACTTTGCAATTCCAGTAGGAAACAAGTTCCAGAATCCAGAACTTGACAAGCCAGGTGGATCAATTGATGGAAGCTATCAACCACCTAGCATCACAAAGCAAAGAGACGCAACCATATCAACCTGAGGAGTAACCGATAGAAATTAGCACGGGAACCTTATAGAGTGAAGAGGAGCTTGAGAATTTTGAAGTCAATCCTCAACGAATTGCTTGTGTCGAAGAAGCTAAGGTGGAGCTCGAAGCAGAAAAAGATACATCTTTTAGCTCGGAGGTAAGTATTTCATTTTATTATTAAGAATGACTATTCGCCTTTACATAACAGATTGTAGGAATTAAATGACGAAGAAAAAGGCGAAAAGACATTTCAGATCTTTCTAGAGTGTATGAACTCAGTTGAGATTGAGAATCTAAGAATGGGGATGATGCTGAATGGGGATGATGATCAACTAAGGCCCTATCTGGAGCAACCTCGCATGGAAGTGGTGATAACTGTAATACCTAAAGATCATAATTTTGTTATGTAAGGTGAAGTAGGAGTCGAGCCAATGACCCTAAATAAAGGCACTTCTTGAGAGGTAACCTAAGGTAAGTAAAATTCTTTGCTTTTAAATTTTCACTTTTTTCTATGCATGTGTATTTCTTTGTTGGTTTATTTTTGCTTGTTTTTAAGTTTTCAATCAAAATGAGAGAAAGAATAAAACATACAAAGAAACATTTTCTCGTCTTTTATTGCTTCTAGGATTATTTAATCATGAGTAGAGAATGAATTGACTAGAGAATTTTATAGCAGCTTTGGCATGTACATTTGCTCTTGTGATTGGTTGATGTGCATTATCTTTAGAAGAATAGCGACTAGTGGTAGAAAAAGTTGGTGAGATTTTGAGCCTTATTGGACTAAAACATCCATATCAGTCTCATTGTCTTTTGATAATATATGACCTTCATGACATATACACCCCGATTTGCATTGAATTTCTATTGGAGACCACATTTTTATCATATGCATTAATATAGATGTGATTAGGCATTCTTTGTTTTTCATAAACAACATTAGCCAAATAATATGATTTTTCCCTTGATAAACCCCTTTGAGCTTTATACTTTTTCTTTGTGTATTAACCACATTACAAGGTTTATACTTACCCAAATATCCTACCCAAGCCATAAGCTAGTGGAGCATTAGTGATTGTTGAGTTTGTGGATGTACAAAATTCTAAGTGTGTGGGTGTCCATATGTGTGGGTTTGTTATGATGTTGGGATGTTTTATAATTGAAATTCCTATGTTAATGTAGTTTCTTTTAATGTTAAAAAAGGGAAAAGAAAGAAAGAACAGACAAGAGAAAAGAAAGAAAAAAAAGAAAATAAAAGAAAAGAAAAGAAAAGAAAGAAAGAAAAAGAAAAGATTGAAAAAAAATTTGTTTAAATAAATTTATCAAGGAAGCAATGTATACGAGTTTGCAAAGTTATTCACAATTAATGCATCTTCCTAAAGTTGTAATGAGTGTGTTATTTGAGTATGTTGAGCATGAGGTAGATGTTGGCTTGGAAGGTTCACTCTTATGGTTTCAATGTATTCTTGGCATAAATTATATGAGTGATTCCTTCGGATTGGTATATGCTTCATGTGGTTAATATGTGAGAGTTAAATGGGGTTGTGAAATATAAATGTTGCATTCGTCATAGCTGACGGTACCCAGTTTTTAATTGAGCATTACTTTTGTTTTATTAGTTTTGATGGCCTTCGTGCTACTTAGCCCAAACACATCTCACCTTACCTTTAACCACATTACAACCTTAAAAAGTCCTTTGATCCACTATTTTGCATGTGAATTATAGCGGTGGAGAAATGAAATGATATGCAAAGTTATGGATTATCATGATCATGAATGGTGTTGAGTATACCTATAGATATATTTTACTTAAACACATTTTTCGAGTCTACCATTGGATTGCTCAGTTTTCAAAGATGATGCTTGTTGATTGATCATGAGTAGAAGCATTGAATATTGAATTCCTACTGTGATTTTTGAAAGTCATTCTTCTTTGGTTATGATTATATAGTCTTAGGAAATATGGGAATTGAATAAATATTTCGGGTCTTTAAGCTTAATTTGGATGTTTTGCCTGAGGATGGCCAAAAGCTAAGTGTGGGAGAAATTGTTTAATTATTGATAAATTTAATCATTTACACTTATTGATTAATGATACAAAATGGTTAAGATACTCACTTTAATTCATATATGAGTTTAGGTACAATTTGGAAGCAAAGAAATTAAAGTGAGTCGAAAGCACTACATTTGGGCCATTTTTTAAAGATTAATTTTCACTTGTCTTTACAGAGCAAGAAGAAGAAACTTAAAAGGCAAGGAGAAAAAAAAGAGGAAATTTGAATTTAATGGAGTGATGGTTGGATGAAGAAAGGTGGAACAAGCAAGGAAGAAAACGACAACGTATGAGGAGGAAGAGGAGCAGATGAACAAAATTCAGAGCAATCGTAAATGGGAAAAGTTGTGTTAAATGTAATGCATACGTCTATGTTTTGCAGTATGCATTCAATGTAATGCATACGTTTGTGTTTTACGTTAAATGCAAGCGTATGCATTCAACACAATGCATGTGCCTGCATTTCATGCTTAGGTTTAAGAAAAACGTGAGCAGTAGTGGACCACGAAGTTAAATTGTCATATCATAAATAGTAGAGTGAAAACAGAAGAGAGCTACGGGAGAGGAGTGAGGTGTGAATACTAGGCATGACTAATGATGATAAATCAATTCAAGTAAACACTAAGGTATGTGGCATTTTTTTACACCTGTGAATCGAGAAAAGGACTTTTCGTTGTGACTTCTAAGCTCATGGAATTTTTTACTAATAAGCCTCATGGGAGCTGCATCACGGGTTTCTAGCCTATATACCATCATACGACTTTATTATGCATTAAAATCATTTTGAATTTTACGTGACTATACAAGTTACTATTTCTTCAATTTTTTAATTCCATTTTATACACAAAGTTCCAAATACAAAGAAACATAAAGTTCCGTCCTATATAGCATCCTATGTTTCTAAGAATATTACAAACCACAACATAAAACCAACACCTCCTTTGCACTCACACTTTACCCAAGCACAACATCATGTACTGTTAAAAGCAACACATATGTTAGACATTAGTTGGACGACTTACCTAGACAAACAAACAACTGCAGACTACAAAGAAGAATGATCAGGTTGGTCGATTATTAACGCTCTAAAAACAAAACTACAGCCTACAAAAAAGACAATTTCGTATTTCATATAATACACTTGTTCAAAATCTACAATTTTTGGTCATATAACCAGTAACTTACTGTTAATAAAATTGTGGCAATGATGGGATCACGATAGTTTGTGACCGAAGAAAACATCAATCGAGAGTGAGAAGTCAGAGGACCCAATCTGAGAGTGAGATTATTCAAATTGAATTTTAGTCCAACATCTTATAGGCGGTAGTTAAACAAGGTTCCTAACACCAAGATTGCATTTTCAAAGTGAAAATACATGTACAATGAATAAATTTACCAAAAATAGTAAACAATTATAATACATTTTCATCTATACATTTGTGTAAGTTGTCAATGTAACTTAAATTTAATCTAGGGTTCTTGCCAGGCCCATTAATGTCCTACTTTAAAAAGAAACAATTATCTTCAATTCATCCTTTTCTTGCTAACTTTTCCCCTACTCAATTATCTTCACTCTAACATCACCAATGAAATACTGCTCTTTCCAATGACATTTTGCCATAAAGCCTCTTCAGCCTCGCCTCACTTATGTACTACATATCATTAAATACAAAACTTTGAAATTTTATTCTCTTTGGCTAGTTAAATTAGATATGTATGCTTAGCTGGTACATTTGCAGATGTAATACCTTGAAGAACAGTTCTTAATCAACTTTCCACTTCAACTATCTCATTTTGATAATTGTGATAATTTTTTAGTTAAAAGTTAAATAAGGTTAATTAAATTCATATTTTATCAATTGAAAATTCTATAATCGCTTCAAAATCAATCTAAAGCTTATTCCATAGAATTAGAATTTTAGACATACTTAACTTAAATAAACCATAACAAGGAAACACATTTTCTATCCTATGACTCCATCATACAATTTTTGATATATCAAAAGGTATATTGATTTGGTGGAGCTAATGTTTATTTATAAAATAGTTATTAATAGATCAAATTAATCAAAAGTTACAAATAAAGTTCATGAAGCTAAATTATGCATTATTCAATTAAATCATTAATGTTATTCATCAAACAATATGTGAAACAACACATGAATTCAAAACCCAAGAAACAAAAAGAATATAATCTTCGTCAAGAAAGAAGGAAAAGACATCCTAATGTAAACTTTAAACCATGCTTATTAATTAAACACTTCTATAAATAAAAGCCTTTAATTATCTATCACCTAAACACAATGCCTGTAGTTATTTGAATACACCTACATAAGCAGAGCACTCCCATCATTTAACATCAATATAACAGGAAATTCATCAAACACCTTACATACATTAGAAATTCATCCCAACATCGCAACCAAATCAATTCTTTTCCCTTACATCACTAACATTTATACATTTAATTTGTTTTCCAATCATAAAATACCCAAATAAATGAATAAAACTAAATATATTCATCATAAATACATCTACTTCACACAGCCAAGCAAGCAGAAAATAAACACCTGACAACGTACATGAAGAAGAGATGGTAGAACCAGCCCAGAGAATATAGAATCACACCATAAAGAAAAAAGTTGTCCAAAAAAGATGGAAGGTCGTCAGTATAGGGAGAGAATGAACAGCGAGTGGGAGAGGGAAAAGAGTGAGGAAAAAAGAGTGGAACGCGTAGCGTAGAAGGCTTGGTATTTGTTAAACAGATACCAAAAAATGATGTCGTTTGTGGATGGATGTCAAATGTCAGTACATTTAGCAAAGATGCTTTAAAAAGTCACCAAAAGTCAGTACAAATTCAAACTATTGATGAATCTTACACATTTTCGTCAATAAAATGTCATCTTTTGCGACAATTCTAAAAAACGTCACCAAATGTCAATACAGATTCAAACTATTAGCGACTCTCACATTTTCGCTGGTAAATGACATCTTTTGTGACGAGTTCTTAAAGTAGTCACGAAAGCTTTATATTTTGTACATTTTCTATTTTCTTATAATATATAAATAATATATGTAAACAAAATTAATTTTGTGTTGTTAATTTTCCATATAAATTGTTAAAATAACATTATTGTTGCCTGAATTTATTTTTACACTTACAATCATTGTCAATAACATTTAATTATAGTATTAAAAATGAAAATCAATATTTAATATTAGTTTCCATTATTTACATTATTGTGATTTATTTTTAATTACATCGCAATACATATAATTATATATGGTAATTAATACAATGTTATGCTCATGCCATTACCATTTCGTGACGATTATGAACATTAACATGACATTGTTTTTTTACCATGAACATTGCATAATTGAAGATGACGTCTTTTTGTCAACAAGAAACGATGTCATTTTCTACTAGGTTATTAATATAAAAAGAAGCTCTTCTTGTTTTTG
Source organism: Erythroxylum echinodendron (assembly GCA_027575705.1). NCBI lineage: Eukaryota > Viridiplantae > Streptophyta > Magnoliopsida > Malpighiales > Erythroxylaceae > Erythroxylum > Erythroxylum echinodendron. Next base: position 8,189,000 of record JANZXR010000006.1, on the reverse strand, counting down.
TGTTACTTGTCAACATTTCTCTTCATTCAACATCCAATAAGCATTGTCTCCTCTACTATGGTCATCTCTTATGTTCTGGTTGTCACCGTCAAAGAAGCGTCATTGCCTGTGTTGGTACTATTCTTATTTTTTATTTACAAACCCTCCTTCTTGTACTCTGTTGATCTGTTATGTGTAAGAGTTCATTTTGATTATTTGCTTATGGTATATGGGTTTTTGTTTGTGTTTGCATTTTTGGAAGATAGTTTCTTCTATTTCTATGTTAGATGTGTATGTCTTGACATTTTTTACCCACTTCCATATTTGATTGACATACGCCTCCTAACTATTTGATGAAATGCTTTAATGAAGGCTACTTCTGTAACAGATGTAAATGTACATATGTACATTTGATTGTGCCACTTATAGTATGCAAATATAAGTGACTTTATTTGAACGTGTAATGAAGTTGTGATTACAAACACTTAAATGGTCAAAACCAAAAATATGGTGAATTGTGTTTTTTGTTAGACATTACAATTAAAACTAAACACTAGCAACCTATTACTCCTATTCTTAAAGACCGAATCTTTTAGTATACACACATTCCAGAAAAAATATATATAATGCACTTGCTCAAAACTAACAAGTTAATTATTAAGATAATTTAAAGCTAAATCACAACACTTTGTAATGGAGTTACTCAAAACTAGGAAGCTAATTTAAAGCTAAATCCACTAAACATAGTATATACACACTTAACATTCTTAACCTTATTATCATACAAAGTAGTCTCACTTAATATAGCACAAAATTAATAAATTACTAGAGTGTTCAAATATTCAAACAATAATTCTTATATTGACTTCTCATAATTAAATTGTACCATTAATTCAAAGGGAAATGTTGAAATGTAACTAGTTTCTAATGGTGGAAATGAGTTTTATTAGGAGGAATGTGGCAAAATAGTCCAAGGTCAAGAACATATTAATGCAGAACAAATCCCCTCACCAAGCACTAGTCACCCCCTTTTTTATTATGAAGCAATTATATGAACATCTAATTGTATATACTATATGTTATGTTAAGCTTACTCGAATATTCAAGAGAATATAAATGGAAATGGAGGCAGTGGTGATTTGGTTTATTCGAGACCATAGTCAATTTCAAAAACTATTTCTGTTTATCATGAGAATCATGGAGTTTACCAGTTGGGTATGCATGTGTTCAAATTTGACTTCCTAATATTGTTTGATTTACATTTGATTGATCTATTCTTTTTGTTCATTAACTGAAATGGTTAGTACGTGCACTGTCGTGCATGTTCGATCTAGGAAGTCATTCACTATTTCTTCTACAAATTTAGTTAAAGCAAAAAAAGTTGTTGGAAGAGGGTGTCAATTCACTAGACCATGATGGTCAACGATCCTTAACTATTTCAACTAATGGTTTGAAGCGTGCAAGGAGACTTCTTGGGAATCTAGACATTCAAAACCCCTTCACATTTCTACCGACTCTAATGTCAATGGGAATCCAAAAAAATAATTATTTCTTTTCCTTTTTAAGTAAATATTAGGCATCGAACTTTATTTATTATTTTGTCTTTAAGAATTGTTAAACTTCTAATTAACATCCTGCACTACTTCTGATATATATCTCAGTATATTATATTGCTTACCATATTTCAATATTTATATGTACTATTATTTTATTGTTGATCACTATGAATGATCAACAATAATAGTAGTTTACTTAAATTTATGATAATTTGATCCTATATAACATTAAACTTTTAGGTATGATTATCTTTTTAGGTCCAAAATATATTTACTTCGTAAAATTTAAATAACCTACCATGTGTTTTTCAACAATATGTTTAAAACTTTCAAAACATTCTACAATATTTTAGATTTCTGAATAGTAGTTAACTTAAATTTATTATTTTTCTTATTAATATTAAAATTTTATGTATGTTTAGCTTGTCATATCAAAAAAGATAAAATTTTGAGTTTTAATGAATTAACTATATATATTATTTAAACAAATTTGTAAAGAACCCAAATTAAAATATATGAAAAATCAAATATAAATTATAATTATAATTAACCTTAGGATTATTAAGCACACTAACCATCAAAAAATTATCAAACAAAAAATAATTATAAAATGTTACTTTTTGTGACTAAATTAAGTTTCAATCATAAAAAGTAAACATTTTGCAGCACACATTATATATCCTTGCAAAAAATTCAAGTTTTTTTAACGTTTTCAGCTATCATCGTAAAACATGTGACCTTTAGTGACGAAATGATAAAACCATCGCAAAATTTGACGTTTTTGGCATCGACTCCTATTATTCATTGCCAAATAAAATGCTTCAGTGACAATATTTATAACGTCGCAAATAGCCCTACTTTTAGAGACTAATTATTAAATCGTCAACAAAAGTCCACATTTTATGATGAAATTTAGTTTGTTGCAAAATACAATATAGCCAATTATATATTCCGTTGTAGTAATAGCTTTATTTATTCTATAGAGTTAATTGAAAGTACTATAGGAACTTCTTTAGAATTAATTTTTTAAATTTACTACCTATGATGATAAAAGGAGATAAAGTGACATTAAGCTAATATCCTTAAACAATTGTTCTCTAAGCATTTCACTTATATGACTAAAGAATAGATTCATCAAGATGTTATGAAAGTTTACTTTGATTTATGTAAATTATAATGGTTCCAATAGTCTTTAATTTCAAGCATTAGAGTATTTCTTCTTGCTCTTCCAATTAGCTCTCTCTTAAGATAAGTTATAAGTCCATGGGGTCTTTTCATGGTTATTATTGCATTTTACCTTACTAACAATCCGTCTTTATGTTGCACTTGAGTATAAGTTAAGCTAGAAATTCTATTATTGGTAAAATTTATACTACCTTAGGATTTTGTGACCATTGGTTACCTCTACCTATAAGCATCATTTTTATTTTAAAGGATGAGAAAATGACATTGTTTATTATGTATTGCAACCTAATGAAAAAATATGAACTATATCTATGTAGCTTGTTTGTTTGAACTTTGGAAAAGATAACTTTTGATTATACCTTATCATTTCCTTATTAAACAAAACCATTTTCTATTAAAAAATCCTAATTGAACATAACCATTTTATATTACAAGGACCATTTTCCAATACAAAACTTTCATTTTGTTTTTTTTATATTTTATGTGCTTTTTCTTCCAAAATTTTTGAAATACTCTTTTCATAAAGGAACTCCTTTGGCTTCCTTTACAAACATTCATAGTTTACTTAGTACAGCTCTTATTTTGGAATTTGGTTATTCAATCTACTTTTAAGATTAATTTTTAGTTATTGTATTCATTTATTTTCTCAGTTGAAGAAATAAGGACTACAAATTCATCTAACAGTATAACCAACAAGATTAAAGGCCACTTATATTATTGTGATTATGGATTGGTTGTGACACCCCACTCCCGCCGAACCCGAACCCGATATCGATCGTAATACCCGGATTCGTGCCCCGCGAGGGTGGCATGTCACATCACTTAACCAATCACTTGACAAAAGTCGGTATAAAATTTTTTTTTTGAAGCACTTTACACTTAGCACTTATTGTGTGCCCACTTTT
>JANZXR010000006.1:8171140-8185275 GCA_027575705.1 Erythroxylum echinodendron | reverse complement strand
CTAACTTCTCCGATTGACCTCACTTGGGCCTGTTTCTCAGGTCCGACCCGTTCTATGGAAACGGGATGTTACATTGGTAATATCTATAAGGACTTTTTGGACTAGGTTTAACCCCCAAGAAGGGATTATTGATAGATGTATATTATAATATGCTTTCTGGGTATTTAAGTGTGTTTTTAATTGTTTTCTTAGATGATAAAGTTATGTTTATGACTTAGAATTATGTTTTTATTAAGTGTTTTTATATATTTTAATTGTTTGATTGGTTTAGAGTAAGGATTTGATCTTAATTTTTTGTTTCAAAGGATGTTTGGTGTGTTTGTTAGTGAATGAAAGTAGAAATTAAAGAAAATAGAAAGAACGTGGAGAAGGGAAGAAGCCACAATCGTGACAGAGGACGTGAAAGAGGTATGCCACCATCATGGCAGTATGGTTTTCAACACGTGAAATTTTTATATTCTTAACGTTTCGAGGATATTTTGGAACCAAATTAATTGAAAAAACTGGTGAAACAACCCTAGAAGCCTCAAGAAGTATTTAAAGATTAAAAAAAACCCTAAAACCTAGGCAGCATATTAAAATCAATTAGATCAAAGAGAAGGCATTAAGAGAAACTCCTGAATTTCTATATTTCTAGATCAAGACACAAAAATATTTTTCTTTCTTTTCTCTTCATATAATATTTTTCTTTCTTTTATCTTCATATATTTCATTTTCTTGGATGTTGATTTGGATTATTAGGATGTTAACCATGATTATAGGTTTCTAAATCGATATTAGGGATTGTTCTTAATCTGTTTGTTAAACTTGATTCTTGTTTAAATCAATAGATATATCAATGCTTTGTGATATTTATTATGCTTATACTTAGTAATAAATCGAGAGATGGAATCAAGTTATTTTTGTTAAGGTGCACAACGAGAGTTAGTAGCTTAATAGACCTGTAATTATCAAATTAATAAATAATTGAAGAGATATCTTAATTGTGAATTAATTATACTTAAGATTGCTTCAAATCCAATTGAATAGTTAGTAGTAATTTGGTAAATCGAGAGATTGCAATTTTATCATCATCAATTTCAATTGGGATTACTTGACTAGATCTCGAGAGAGGGTAATTAAAACCTTAGGATATCTAGGATCAAGAATAAATTAAATCGACAAAATAAAGGGAAGACAAAACAAAGATAGAATATTTCCTAAATTTCTAGCTTTGATTAACTTTAATCTTATTGGTAGTCTAAATTATTCACTTATTCAGTTATTTAGTTTTATTAATTATTTCAATTATAGATATTTTATTTTAAAATTCAATTGACATCGCGTATTGAGTGCACTATAAAATTTTCCTGACTTTGCACACTAAAATTTGTAGTTATGGTAAGTCAAGATCAAATCTACAGGAAATGTTTAGTTAATTTCTGTAACAAAATTAATTGATTATAGAAAAATATAAAAGGGGGATAAGAAATTTAGAAAATAAAATAAAAGTAAACTAGTGAAAGTAAATTAAAGTAAGCAATAGAAAAGGATTAAGGTGTTGAATATGGGTAAGGAATCGGTTCTAGGGTCAATCTCGACCTAAATACGTAAGCATATTCCATCATCCTAACGTCTTTAAACCTCTCTTTGGACTATTGATCTAAGACTAATAGTATGCTATGCTAATCTTGGTTTTTCGTTAAGTTGTGTTTAATTAAGATATGATCATTAATTAAACCTAACTACTGAATAACCTAGGGTACAATCTCTAGATTCAATTTGGCAGCAGCATTACGAAGTGGAAAATGATCAATATAGACAATAACCTCACACTTTCGAGTTACTAACCTAAGTTACATTGTTCCTAACTATTCAAGACCATTAGATGCTACTAACAAACATCAAATGTAACAATTACAGATTACATTCAACATTATAGAAATAGGTTCATAACAAAACAATAAAAATAACATATTAAGATCATCTACACAAAACCTGATTCAATCAACACAAACAACTCAATAATCTGAAAAGATATTACAACGTTAATAAGATGAAATAGCTTAACCATGACTTGGCATCGATATCCCCATTAAACTGGTGTTAGGAAGTTAACCTTCCATCTCTATCTTCAAACTTTAACCATTGGCCATTGTCAACATAGCCTTTGTCAGTTTTGAAGAATGAAGAGAAATGAGAGAAATGTTTCAGCTAGGGACAGGTGGCACCTCTTACGGGTGTGTAGCCTTGTCATAGTTGTGACACACTTGTCATGGTTGTGACATGCCTCTTACCATGAGAAGCATGGTAATGATTTAGAATGAATCAAATTATAATGAGATATCTCTTTGGATAATCGAAAGAGATAATCCTTTGAGGAATAATAACACATGTCATCGTTGATGGATATCAGTATGTAATCGTAAGAAGCATAACACCTAGGCAGTTGTCACTATAATGCAGCTGGCATCACCGTGAGATGGCAACTAGCTGTTATAAGAATGCATGGGAGCTACCGACAAAGAAGCATGGTAGCTGGCCTATTATGAGCATACATGGGCTATCAAGAAACATACATGGGTGAGAGAAAGTCTCACGCTTATGCAGCTGGCTATCACAGCTGTGAGTCTTTCCTTTTTTCTTCATTTGACATTCTAACTTGTCCCTTCTTCTTTTAATCCTCTTCTTGTTCTTGTTTTATGAATCAATACAGTGTAGATATTGAGAAGATGGCTTCAATGAATATGCTTTTGGATCACTTTAGCTTCTTCAATTCCAAAATGTACCTAAAATCAAATATAAGCTAAATTAAGTATCCTAAGCATTTCTAAGACATTAATCAATAAATGTAGTAAATCAAATGAATCAACATTTAAGCATATATCATCAATCAATCTTTTATCACCTTATACAAAGTTTTATTTAAGTTGTTAGGTGACTAATTAATCCTCGTGGGAATGATACCTTTTATAGTAGGAGTTATAATCCGTATATTTACAATATTAAGGTTTTTTATATAAAACTGACAACAAGTTTTTGGCAACATTTTTGGGGATTGATTTAACATCTTATACAATTTGAATTCTTTTGATTTCAGGACTTTGATAATTTTCTTGTATGATTATAAGAGCATTATATAAGAATCACAAGGAGCAATTGAGCAAATTGCAAACCTTTTCTTCTAAATTGAGCAAATTGCAAACCTTTTCTTCTAACCTAGTGAAGGCATTACATTATAAATAGGATTTACTTAAACTCATATAATTTTTGGCAGTAAAACTACCTAAATTATCCTCGAATTCAAAGTTGGACAAGTTAATGGACGTGTCAAGCTCCAAGCTCGATAGTAAAGATGAAAGTCAGAAGAACAAGGAACTTAATTTTGATCAAATAATGAAAAACCACTCCTCTTCCATTCATAACTTAGAGGTTTAAGTTGGCATGCTTTCTAATGCATTTTTAACAAAGAAGGCATCAAATTATGTATATGAGAATCCATATTGAATGTAAAGTTGGCCTTAGAATACACCATATGAGCACACTGATACTGAGTCAAATACAAACTGTTATTAGAGCCTATTAATGCCTTCAAGTGACAAGAAGAAAAGGGTTGGTGACATGAATGAAGTTGTCGTTCAAGAAGAGAAAGAAGAAAAAGGATAGGGGAAATAAAGGTGGAAACAGAGAAGGGACTCTGTTCAAGAAGAGGATGAAGAAGAGTGGACAAAGAGAATAAGGAAGAAGGAGAGCAGTTCACCTTTATGCAAGACAAACTGTTAGAGTTAACTCAAGATTCAAGAAGTTTCATCATTTCCTATTTTATTGACAGTTTGTTATGGAAAAGGACACTATTAGAATGACTTGGATTTCTCAATTTGACCAATTATGCCCTTTTTATTATCTTTCACCATAGGCTACTAAATTACCATGTGGAGAAATAGATGGAAGCAAGTCACTAATCAGGATGATAGTAAACGTGAAAAGTACATCAAGCTAATGACGATAAACAAGCATTACTTAAGAGGTAACCTAAGAATTAGGATAGCTTTTATATTATGTTATTTCATTTTTTTGCACGTTATATTAGATAGGTTTTTAGTATATTCTTGTATAGGTTTGTTATTTTCTTATTTTCTGAGTGATTTTGATTGTTGAATCTCATATTTAGAAAGTTGTTACAAGTTAGCGAACAAATTCTGGTGGCCACATGACGAAAATAGTGTAAAAACGTGAAAAAATTAGGTGTGCCAGGCATATCATAATCATGTATAGTGAGAGCATGCACTCTTTACGAGAATCAGACTACACTATCGTGACCCACATGCACAATAATAAAAGTCCCATTTTGTCCTTCTTTTTAAATCGTAACTCTTTAGATACTTGTTTTCTCTTCTTCCACCTCTCGTATTCTCTCTCTAACTAACAGCCACATCCATAGCTCCTTACTTTCTCTCAAATATCTGCTCACTTTCACCTAGTTTTCACTCTTTGCTTTCATCTTTCTTCTATATTATCATTATTTCTACACAAATCTAGTGATTCCCACTCAAAATACATCTTTTTAGTGGGTTTTGGAAGGTTTTCTCTCATTTTCTTTCTCCCACATTGTTGGGATTTCTTTTATGTTTTTTCAAGTTCTACTTTCAATCATGTCTCCAAGAATCAAGCAAAAAAGTGAAGGTGTCAGGAAATGGTGTATGTGACTTAGCCAAGGATTTTAGAGCTCTTTTTTTGATCTTCACGTAAGAAGAAGGTAAGAAATTCCAAAAACATTCATTCTAGAATTATTAGAGCAACTCCTTATTTTAATTTTTCAATCTTAGAAAACCATATTTGAAAAGAAAAGTTAAGACTTTGAGTTCTAGAATTCATTAGGACAAATTTATACATTTTGATTATCTTTTGTATGAAGAATTGACCATTGAATTTTACACTACTTTGCATTATGGGTCGCAAAAGTTAGGTAATTTTTTGTTTTGATTGTATGGAAAACCTTATAATGTGGATTACGATGTTATGGAGGAAATATGTAGTTTTCCAAAAATCAAAATTATTGAAAAAAATGAAAACTTTCATGCTGACAAATATTGGAAAAAATTTAATGGGATTGGATGGGTTTAATTCAAAAAATGCACCTAATAATGTTATTCAAAATCCTGAACACTTGTTACTGCATAAATTTATGTGTCAAAATATTTTTAGAATAACTCAAAGTAACAAGTGTTCTATAAAAGATTTATTATTCTTTAATGCATAGATTGTAAGGTTCAAGTTTGTACCTCCACCTACATTTTTCAAACGATAGTTACTTCACTTAATAAGAAAAATAGTCATCTAGGCATGAGTTTTCTGTTGATGAACAATGCACTGCATTGTGTTAATTTTGAATAGGTTAGCAAAATGTAAACATTTAATTACATGATGTGTGCATTGTGTGAATGTGTCAATGTTATGAATTGAATAGAATTGGCTTACTTTCAAACGTGGTCATTTAAATTGTAAAGGCATATTAACTTGTGAATTTTGTGTTTTAAGTGTCTTTGGGACGAATATGCATGTTAATTAGGATATAACACTTATTTTGTTACTTTGTAACATTTGTTTGGATACATTTAATTACACTCATTTAAATTGGTAGGCATCATTAGTAATCCTTTTATGAGAATAATTGAATAACAAGAAATGAGGTGTGCTAAGAAATAAAAAAACAAAAGAAAAAAGTGTGTTAAATTCCTAAACAAAAGAAAAAATATATGTTAAATTCCTATTCCACTGGCCCTTTTTAAGAAAACTAGGTTAAGAGTAAAGTTGGTAGCCAATTGAAAGTTGTGATATGGATGAGTAACCAGTGGCATTCATGACAAAATATTTGTCTTTGCATCAAAAGGATAGAATGACACTCCAACCAAGCTAAATAAAAAATGTAGCCTAGTTGAGTAACCGGGAGATATTCATGACAAGATATTTTCCTTTCCATCAAAAGACTAAGTGATCATTAAAGAAAATCTAAAACGATGGTGCTTACAATAAAATTAAACCTACTGATTTTTTAAAAATAGCAAGAATTTTCATGAAGGGTTATTTAGTGATAGTTTACCTTTTTAATTTGTCAATAATAATAAGTGCATGCTTACAAGTGCCATGGGTGTATGAATAGGGTGTTAATATTTTGATTGATATGCATATTTAAATCAAAGCACTTAAACATTAAAGGAATAAGTTAGTATGTCAACACTTTTTAAGTGGTTGATGTTTGAGGTTAAGTTAATTCCATGAGATTTGATGTCATTGTACCATTATTGCATTCTGTATGATTGTGTGGTCATGTGTTATGTGATTTGTTTTGTTTGTTCGTTTAGCTTGCTTAAGGACAAGCAAAGATTTAAGTGCAGGGATATTGATAGATACATAGTATAGTATGTCTTGTAAGTGTTTAAATGTGTTTTTAAATGTTTTCTTAGATGATAATAATGTGTTTAGGACTTAAAATTGTGTTCTTATTATGTTTTTAATTGTTTGATTAGTTTAGAGTAAGGATTTGGTCTTATTTTTATGTTTTAAAGGGTGTTTATGTGTTTATTAGTGAGTGGAATAATAAATTGAAGAAAAGAGGAAGAATGTGGAGAAGGGAAGAAGCTACGATCATGCACAATGCAACAATCGTGATAGAGGGCATGAACCAGGCATGCCACGATCGTGGCAGGGTGTTTTCTAACAAGTGAAATTTTTGTATTCTTAACATTTTGGGGCTATTTTTGGAACTAAATTAAGTGGATAAACCCTAGAAGCCTCAAGAAGTATTTAAGGATAAGAAAAACACCAAAACTAAGCAACACGTTAAAATTGAAGAGATCAAAGAGGAGACATCAAGAGAAACTCCAAAATTTTCAAATTTCTAAATCAAGATACAACACTATTTTTCTTTCTTTTCTCTTTATATATTTCTTTGTCTTAGATAACAGTCTATGAATTGAAGTGTATTTTATTATATGATGAACTCTGAATTTATACAGATATGTAGGAGTATTATAATCTATTTAAGTGCCTAAACTTAATTTGTATCTTAGTTACAAATCTATATAGTTGACAAATCCAATTAGAAGATTACAATGAATATTCTGTGCAGATATACTAATCTATGATATAGGCTTCATCTATAAGCTCTATTACGGCCCCTGAAGCTGGCGGACATCTACGCAGCCCAAACTTGAATTTGAGCTCGAGGAAGCGCGATTATGGAAGCGGTTTGGTTAAGGTATCAACTGTTTAGTTGCCAGCAGAGATATGAGAGACTCAAAGGGCGCCAGACTAAACTTATTCCCTGACAAAGTGAAAATCTATGGCTAAGTGCTTCATTCATGAATGAAACACCATATTTGAACTTAACTGTGTCACCTCAACATTGTTGCAGTATATCACTAGGGATTATGAAGGAGTTTTGTTGAGTTCAGCTAGGAGTTTGCAAACCCAGTTCAATTCATCAGTGGTGTGAGCCACGAATCTGTATTCAGCTTTGGTGGATGAGCAAGCAACTAATTCCTACTTCTTTAAACTCCAAGAGATAGGGTTGCCGCCTAAGTAAATGATGAATGCTCCAGTCGATTGATAATCAGTCTTATCGCCACCCCAGTCAGCATCAAAGTATGCTTGGAGCGAAGAACTGTGGCTTTGGCCTGCAAAGGCATGAAGGCTGGTGCTTGATCGATGATAGAGTTGTAAGCCATCATCAGCTGTCCCAACTAAGTAGCGAATAAGACATTTGACAGTAGTCTTATAATCGAATGTTGGGTGATTATTGAATTGTGAGTGTTTATTAATAGCAAATGCAACATTAGGCCGAGTCAAAAGTACGTACTATAGACTTCCTACTATTTTTCTGTATTCAGATGGGTCACTTAGTGGTGTTCCTGAATTTAGGGCTAGAATTGGATGACTTGTCATGGGTGTAAGAACTGATTTAGCCTCTACCATTTTTGTATGCTATAGTAAGTCAAGAATATACTTCTTTTGTGAAAGAATTATGCCCTCACTATTTGGAATAACCCCTATGCTCAAAAAATAAGGTAGTGACCTCAAATCTTTGATAGGGAACTTGTTTTCCAAAATAGCAACATAGTTGTCTATAAGTTGTGAATTACTGCCTGTTACAATTATATCATCCACATAAACTATAAGGATAAGACTACATTTAGGTGACTACTGAATGAACAATGAGGCATTTGAGTATGAATTCCGAAAACCTGTGTGTAGAAGAAATTGTTTTAAGGCTTGGTACCACGCCCTTAGTGCTTGTTTCAAGCCATAAATGGCCTTTTGAAGATTACATACATTGTTAGGTCTATCAGCATATTTGAAACCTTATGGCTATATGATGTAAACATTTTCTGTGAGTGGTCCTTGTAGAAAAGCGTTGTTTACATCCAATTGCTTTAATGGCCAGCCACTTGTTAGTACAATGCTCAGAATTATTCTTATTGTCGTTGGTTTTACTACAGGGCTGAACGTTTCTTAGAAATCTATCCTGGACATTGATGAAATCCCTTCACAACTAATTTGACTTTATAACGATGCATCGAGCCATCTTCATTTATTTTGATGCAAAATACCCATTTACAACCAACCAGGTTCTGATTATCTTGAGGAGGCACAAGTTTCCAGGTACCATTTCTTACTAAGGCATCAAATTCTTCTGTGCAAGCTTTCCTCCATTTTGCATCATTCAATGCCTGAGTAATTGTGTTTGGTTCAGATTCTGTACGAGGATGGAGTTCAATAATCAAGATTAAATTTTGAATTGGTTTGCTAATGTTGTTCTTTCCTCATGTGACCATGGGATGTGTATTACATACTATATTGCTTGTTGTCACAGACTCAGTATGTTGTTCCACATGTAACTCAGAATTTGGTAAAGTACTAATGAGAGTTGAATTACCATTTTCAGGGGCAGCTGTTGGAGAAGGAGTGAGTGGTGCTGGTGATGAATTTGTCTGTGCCGGCAGTGAGATAGTTGGTGGAATCCATAGAGTTGCGAAGTAATCAGGTGAGTCAGCTCTTGTTGTGGTTGAGTGCTAAATGGAAATACTGTCTCAACAAACTTGATATGTCTAGAAGCATAGATTTTAGAGGTAGTTTGATCTAAGCAGTAGTAAGCATTTTGTGTAGGAGAATAGCCTAAAAATACACACGGTTTGGATTTTGGTTCAAGTTTGTGAGTGGTGTATGGTCGTAACCAAGGATAACACAAGCATCCAAAAATTCTCAATTTAAAATAGTTGAGCTGAGACTTAAATAGGCAGAAATAGGGATTGGTCATATCTAACTCTGGTGTGGGCATTCTGTTTATTAGATAGACTGCAGTAGCAAAGGCATGTGGCCAATATGAGAATGGAATTGAGGCATGTGATAACAATGTTAGACCTATCTCAACAATATATAGATGTTTTCTCTCTGAAATTCCAATGTATTATGGTGTATGAGGTGGAGTTGTCTGAAATGAAATACCATGTTCTGCTAGAAATTAGGTTAGGGCAATATATTCTCCTCCATTATCTGAATACAATTTTTTTATTGGTTTCTCAAAAAAAAATTCAATAACCTGTTTAAACCAAATAAAGATCTTTTTTACTTCTGATTTTGTTTGAGAGGATAAAGCCAAGTATATCTAGTAAAGTGGTCAACGAATATGATAGTACCGAAAATCATTATAAGATAACTCTGGTGACATCCAAACATCAGAAAAGATTATTTCTAATGGCTGAGTAGATTGAAAAGTAGAGTTTGAAAAGGATAACTTATGACTTTTATTATTGAGATAAGCATTGTAATGAGTAGAGTTAGAGACTGATGAAATTTTATTTTGAGATAGGATAGCTGTTACAATTGGTTTAGCAGGGTGGCCAAGTCGTGCATGCCAATTGGTGGCTGATATTGAGGCAATTAAGAAGGCCAGAATCGGTGGAGATAAGGATGGCCACTCATAAACTCCATTCTTAGGCGTTCCCTAAAGAATGGTACTTCCCTACAAAAGATCCTTCACAAGAAATGAGTAAGGTGAGAATTCAACTTTAACATTGTTTGTTACACAAAACTAATAGACTGAAATTTAATTCTTTTTCATCTCAGGTACACATAGTACATTCTCAAGATTCAGTTTCATATGGTCTGCATTGAGTGAAGCAGTGCCAATATGGCTAATTAATGGATCTGTACCATCACCTATCATCACATCCTCTAAACCATTGTAGGGTTGATGATGTGCCAAATTGGTAAGATCAGCAGTAACGTGGTGAGATGCACCTGTATCCAAAAGTTATGGCTGACTATTCTAAAGATGTGGAGGAGGGATAGCATAGTTGGAAGTCAACTGCCAAGGATGAGAGGGAAAATTAGATGTTGATGCACAAGGCACAATTCTAAAGGTAGTACACCTTTTTGCAGAGTGACCCTGAACATTACAGATCTGACATTTTCCAAGGTAGGGTTGAGATCCTTGAGCATTGGTATTCCAATTCATTTGATTGTTGTGCTGATTTTTTTGATTCTGCTTCTTATGAGAACCTGGATGATGGGTAGTTTGAACAGCTTGTGAGCGCCAATTATTTTGCTTATTAGAATTATTTCTTTTACCAGAATTGCGATTGACATAATTTGTTGTTGTAGGATAGTTGCTAGGGATGGTTGGTGGCATCTTAGACTCAGCAATGATGAGTTTCTCATGCAGCTCATCGAAGGAGATAGGATTTTCACGTGCATTGACATTGGTCTTGACGTCTTTGTAAGTATCATCAAGACCCTCCAATAGTTTATCAGTGATATCTTTAATTTCCATTGGCGCTTTTAATTCAGCTAGCTGATCTATCTTTGTCTTTATTGCTTGCATATACTCTGTTATGGTAGATTGGCCTTTGACAATTTTCTTGAGCTAGGCTTTCACTTGTTTGATCTTACCACGAGTAGATTGTGCATAGGTCTTAGCAAGTGAATCCTAAGCATCTTTAGATGTTGTAGCAGTTGCTATGAATGGGATAATTGATGGGGAAAGAGCACCAATGATTGCATTTAAAATGAGTTGATCTTGTCAAATCCAAAACTGATATTCTGGATTTGGTATAGGTACATCTGCAACTGTGATGGTAGCTGGTGGACAAGCTTTAGTACCGTCAATATACCCCATAAGGTCATATTCAATAAAGAGACTGGGGAACTGTAGCCTCCAGGATTAATAGTTTGTTGATGTTAGTTTCAATGGAGCCTGAGCGATAGCATTGATCATGAACAGATTTGCAGAAATGTTGGATGTTGAAGCAGATAATCTAGACATGATGAACAGGAAGAGAAAAAAATGAATTGTTTGACATATGTCTATAGCTCTGATACCATAACAGACTATGAATTGAAGTGTACTTTATTATATGATGAACTCTGAATTTATACAGATATATAGGGGTATTCTAAGCTATTTAAGTGCTTAAACTTAAGTTGTATCTACAGTTACAAATCTATATGGTTGACAAATCCAATTAGAAGATTACAATGAATTTTCTGTGCAGATATATTGATCTGTGATATGGGCTTCATCTATGGGCTCTGTTATTGGATGTTGATTTAGATTATTAGGATGATAACCATGATTATGGGTTTCTAAATCCATATTAAGAATTATTCTTAATTTGTTTTCTTAAACTTTATTCTTGTTTAATTCAATAGATATATCAATGCTTTATGATATTTGTTATGCTTATACTTGTCAATAAATCAAGAGAGTGAATCAAGTTATTTGTGATAAGGTGCACAACGAGAGTTGATAGATTAATAGACCTGTAAATATCAAATTAATAAACAATTGAAGAGAGTTCTTAATTGGAATTAATCATCATTAGGATGCTTCAATTCTAATTGAATAGTTAGGAGTAGATTTGAGAATCGAGAGATTGCAATTTTATTATTATCAATTTTAATTATGATTACTTGATTAGATCTTAAGAGAGCGTAATAAAAACCTTAGGATATCGAGGATTAAGCATAAATTGAATCAATAAGATAAAGGAAAAACAAAATAAGGATATAATCATTCCTAAGTTTCCAACTTTGATTAACTTTAATCTTATTGCTAATCTCAATTATTCACTTATTTAGTCATTTAGTTTTATTAGTTATTTCAATTTCAGTTATTTTATTTTAATTCAATCAATCTTTTATTACTGTAGACAAAGTTTTATTTAAGTTGTTAGGTGACTAATTAATCCTCGTGCAAACAATATCTTTTCTATTACGAGTTACGATTGGTATACATGTGGTATTGAGATTTTTATATAAAACTGATAACAATTATATGGGTTTTTTCAATTTAGGATAAATTTAAATATAATTTTACTTTATTAAATTAGATTTGAGCTAATGAATTATTAAATTTACTTATATCTATTATTTATAGAGCAAACCATAATATGGTTACTTTATATTGCTTGATGAAAATTTCACAAGAAGTATAAATGTAATCAATGAGCTTTTGGAGATCAATAACAAATTAAAGAATTAATAATACCACTTATTGTTATGGAGGCTATTGATTTGTAATTGGGATATCTTTATTGTCATTTTTTATTGTTATTTAGCAATTTACTTATAAGAAATACATTTACTTTTAGAGATGATATTATGACGTTTGAGTAACTTTGGACTTTGTAGCACATTATGGTCAATTCATAAGGATTAATATTAAATAGTGCTACATCTTTTCATCTTATTCATATTGTCTTAGAATGTTTATATGATTTCTTGCAATATCAAGACTTTGTATTCATTATAATTAAAACTAAATTTCACTTATGATGAAGAATATTGAAGGTGGAATACTTGGAGGAAATTTGACCAAACTATAATTAACTAAGATAAGATTTAAGTAACTACTGATAAAGAGTCTCGTCTATAGATACACTGAACTTGAAATAGAAAAATGGATGAACATCTACTCAATCCAATAATGGTAAACATGGAGTGGTACATTTAGTTATTTTATAAGTATGATCAACAAAGTACATTACAGGTCGTTATAGGTATAAGAAGAGAAAGTTTTGTAGTTAAAAGGCTATTGTATTTCTGAATAAAATCTTAATCCCAAAAGAATGGTATTAAAAAAGATAGCTTCAGATTTATCGTATTCTCTTTCTTTACTTTAACATCTTTATATACTACTTTAACATCATTAGTAGTTTGAAACAATTAAGAACTAAATAAGTTCAGGCAAAGATACAACTATTCTATATGACATGCAATCGTGTAGTGAATTTAAGAAACCGCATAAGGTTGTTTGAGTTTACAAACCATAAAATAAATTTTGTTTTAAATATACATATTATTCAAGTTTTGGACTAGGGCCTTTCTTATATTAACTTCAGTTTTCTCTGATTTTTTGTAGATACACTTATAAGTGTCCAAATAAAGCCTTCACATTAAATGGTTTCAATTATAGGACTTGTCATTAATATTATAAAATTTTGCATACTATTTAACCAGATGTTGAAATGAAATAGATCTAGTCCTGATGGATATATAATCTTATAGTTGAACTTGCTTTCTTGCAAAATAAATGTGAGTGAAAATGAAGAAACCTTTATACATAAGCTTGAGGCTTTATGATACTCCCCTAATTTTCACTTGTATGTTGGGTTAGAAAACAATGTGACTACGTGAGGTTGTCATCAAAATGAAAATGAGCTCCATATACAAATGATCTTTATATGAAAACCATAATTAAAATTCCTATCCAAGAATTAAGATAGCATATATGAAAACCAAAATTCATCATCTAAATCAACCCCATATATAAAAATAGCTAGCCACAATAAGCATGACATATAAAAATAACTAGCTATAATAAGCTCCATATACAAAATAACTAGTCATAATGTGCACCATATACAAAAATAACTAGCCATAATAAGGACCATATAAATAACATAAATAGCAGCAATGACCACCATATACAAAAACAACTTACTATTCAGTTAGTTTATTAATATTTTCTTTTGTCTTTACGTGTAACACCCCATTACCCTAGGGTACGCACCGAGACGACCGTAGGTCATTCCGATACATATCCTAAGATAAGGGAGCGCTACGTGCAATTTCTACAAACTCCACATGGCATCACA
>JANZXR010000006.1:8142579-8160453 GCA_027575705.1 Erythroxylum echinodendron | reverse complement strand
ACACGCCACCCTCGCGGGGCACGGATTCGGGTATCACGATCGATATCGGGTTCGGGTTCGGCGGGAGTGGGGTGTTAAAAAATTGCTTTAAAACATAAATAGAAAGGACATCCACAATCTATTTTGGATGTTCTACACAAAACCATTGATATCCAAAAAGAATGGAAAGGACAATAGCTAGAATCACCTATTATAGAAGAAGTACAACAATCGAAAGAGATGAAAAACCAACCTTTAAACCAAAAAAACTGCAAAAATGGAAACACAATATATATGATCTGCATTCAAAAAACACAATATAATGTTTAAACCCAACAATTAAGATGCCAAATTTACATACCTTTTATAAGTTTTTGAACTCCAACTTCTTCAAGACTCATTTTGCAAGGGTTGACTTCATTCCCAGCCTCACCTCCACTTGTTAATGTCAACCAATTGACTATACAATCAAGTCAACTTTGTTTTTAAACATTTGATAAAAGTAGTAGATGATTCCCTGACAATATGAAAGAATCATATAAAAAATCATACAAATGACTGGAATTCCATCCAAAAGATAATTAAAGAGTTTAATGGCATAGACTAGTAAGAGTAAATGATAACAAAGGAAAAAAACTATCAATAGCTAGAATATAAAGAATAAATGATTAGTAATAGAAATATCGCATTAAGAATCCACAGCATTGCAACGCAAGTGAAAGGACAATGAGATCAAGAATTCGATAAAAGCATACACTTTTATGGTAGAAAAAGAACTTATTTAGCTGATCATACGCATGTATATAGTAAGATAAATGAAGAAAAAGAGGCCTGAGAATCAATAGCTTTGACGAGATGGAGATTGCATGAAACTAGGGATGGCATTTATGCCTGAAGCTTATCCATCTTAAAGTCAACAAGATGGACTCAATTGACCAAAATTTGACCCTTTTGACTCAAGACTAGCTTGACCCAATGTTATCTTTATCGAAGACTTAGAGAAGTAGCAATTTTGAAAGGAGGACATGGAGATGAATGAGTAAAGTCAAAGTAGTAGTGTAGTGTCTGAAGTAGATAAGAGATGATTTCAGTAATGATATGTCTTCTTCAGCTAATTCACTAAGGGATCAGATCTCTTGTACTAGTTATGGTGTTTCTATCATATTCTATTAAATCTCATCCACACATTTCGTGGACCTCACATAAATATATAGATAAGATTTAATAGAATAGGATTGAAACAAATTAAGTGGAACAAAGGATTTGATGGGATTTACTAGTCACCAACAATTCAAACATCTTTTGATTTGGAGGGGGAAAAGAGATTAGTTTATTTAGATATTTAAAGGGTAGGAAAGCCAAGTTATGAGGATTATGTGGGAGTTTTCGGGTTAAGAGAATGAGAGTTTTCAAGTTGGAATTTACATGACTTAAATTTAATTAGTTTACATGGACCAAATTTGTTAATAAAAGTTAAATGTAAGGAATGTTTTTTAAAACTTGGAGAATTTTTAAAAAGTCTTTGAGAAAGGGAAGGATGTCGTTTTTTATCCCCAATGTTATCTCATTAACAATAGAAGATTTTGAAGAAATTTTTGAAACGAGAGATTTTTCATAAGCCCAAAACAAAATTCACATACAAGTGAACGACTTTCAGAAATCATATACCTATTTGACAAATCAGTCCATCCAGGACACGAAACACACTGCCTCAGCATGGGGTTTCATTGTGGCACAACCTTGCACACCCTGAAACTAGCTGCCACTCCCTCATCTTCTTCTCCGTCGCGCTTCATTTTTAAATCGCTTTCCACTACCTTCGTCCCTATTTCATTTTCCCGCCACCGATACTCCCCACCATGTCAACGTCTGCCTCGAGCATTCTCTACGACTGCTGCTGCTGTTCGACTGACGGACAGCAGAGGTGTTGAATTTTATCGCTTTCCTTTTCTTCTTAATCTTTAATTTTGTTCTGAGCTTCATTGAGTTGAGTTTAAAATATTAGTGGTGAAGGCGCAATGGAAAGCAGCAATAGATTTCAAGTGGATAAGAAATAATAAAGATGCTGTCGCTCTCAACATCAAGAATCGCAACTCCGCTGCTAATTTGGATCTTGTGCTTCGCCTCTATAACCAAATGTCGTCCCTCCAAAAGGTCCGTCCTTTTCGGGAAAAAAATATAAAAAGAAAAGAAGGAACTGATTTGCTTCGCATTTCATCTAATTTCAGATTCCCGTATAACAGGAAGTTGAGCGGCTTAGGGAAGAAAGGAATGCGGTTGCCAATAAGATGAAAGGAAAATTAGAGCCCTCAGAGCGTCAAAAACTCGTTGAGGAAGGTATTACTGGAAGATTTAATCTTGTTTTTCTTCTTATTTATCACCTAATAGCTCAAATTTTGTTGTCTTTGTTCTGTATCCAGGAAAGAATCTGAAGGAAGGACTCCTGACTTTGGAAGAAGACCTGCTCAAAGTCACTGATGAACTTCAGCTGGAAGCGCAATGCATTCCTAACATGACACATCCAGATGTTCCCATCGGGGATGAAGATTGTTCCACAGTCAGAAAAATGGTAACACCACCGATCACTTCTCGCTGTGTGTTCTGGGCATGCGGATGTGGTTGTCGTTGTTGAAAGAATTATGCAATGCAGTTAAACTTTTATGTTCTGTTGTAGGTGGGTACTCCACGTGAGTTCAGTTTTCCTGTGAAGGACCATCTTCAAATTGGCAAAGAGTTGGACCTCTTTGATTTTGATTCAGCTGCCGAGGTATTATTTTTATCTGATTTAAGGTGCTACTGCTTCTATTGGATCCATGGTACCAAAGCATTTAATGTAGGTTACTTATAGACTAAAGCTACAGTTTTGGTAACAAGTTTGATCGTATAATAACCTAGATGGCTTCTTATTGACTTATTTGGTCACTTATGTTCATGCAAAGCAAAAGCCATCTTCTTTGCAGGATTCACTAGTTCTCAATTAGGAGAGCACCTTGTTGTTGTCTCTAACATACACCATCTGTACTTTAGTTTGGTTAAGCTGACGTTCCTCAGGAATAATTACAAACTCTTTCTGGTGCAGCAGAAAAGAAAAACAAACACATGCCTCATCATTGTCCCTTTTGAATACATTCATGGTGTCATTATTTTCGATATGTGTATGTAATTGTTCATTAGAGCTCTATTATTCCATTGCTTTGATCAGCCCCTGGAATCTTGAGTTTTGGTTTTTGCATAAGAAGATTGCTTATAATCAGTATGCATATTACTTTTTCTGGCTGAGCAGGTCAGTGGGTCGAAATTCTATTATCTCAAGAATGAAGCTGTTATGCTAGAAATGGGCCTTATCAACTGGACTCTGTCAGAAGTAATGAAAAGGGGCTTCACACCTCTAACAACCCCAGAGATTGTAAGATCCTCAGTTGTTGAAAAATGTGGCTTCCAACCTCGAGGAGATAATACACAGGTTGGTTCCCTGGCTCATTATTTAATGGAATTACTAATTGATTCCAAGTTCATTTGCAATAATTATGTAACTCAACATCTCGACTGTGAAGCTGAGAAACTTTGCACCGCATGGTGGGCACACATGGACCAAACTTTTGCTTGGGATTGCAAATATTTGGTTGTTTGGTTGCATCCTTTATGAAAATTGCTTCAGAGCCCAGGTTACTAGCAAGCAAAGGGCACATCCTTCAAAAGATTGTGTTATTCCTTTTTGTTGTGTATTATAGAACTCTGGTCTTTTCTTTTTGGTACAAATAGGAGCCTAATGGGCTAATGTTCAACCGAAAATAGGGATTAGCCTCTCTTTCTCCTTATTGCACCCTATCTTGAGCCCACTATAAAGCTTTGGTCTTTGAATTCATTGTTACATACTTAGTTCCTTCAGATGATTGACAGGTGAATTCATTGTTACATACTTAGTTGCTTCAGATGATTGACAGGTTTACTCCATTGAATATAGCGACCAATGCCTCATAGGCACGGCTGAGATTCCTGTCTGTGGAATACATATGGATAGCATCCTTGTTGAGTCACAACTACCTTTGAAATATGTTGCCTTTTCCCATTGCTTCCGCACAGAGGCAGGTGCTGCAGGCACTGCAGCTAGGTAATATCTGGCTAATGTTGGTATATTTTAAGTTTTTGTAATTTTGCCCAAAGGGCATCCTGTGAATTATCTGTGTCCAGCATTGTTGTTTGGGAACATCCACTAGCATGACTGAGGTCCTATTCCAGATTTCCTTCGCGCAAACCATGATAAGGTCTTTAGTTAATAGAGGCCAAAGTCGCATTGGGTACAATTCCATATTTATGAGTGTTAGTGGTCTTGGCTATACAGGATTTCGACACTGGATCTATCTGCAGTGAACTTCAGTGTTAAACAATTCTATAAAAACTTGAAATCTTCTTTCAAAGAATGCAGAAAGAAGTTTATATTCTGTAACTTCCATGCATTGTTTTTGCAAGAGTTTCTTCTGATATATATTCTGTTCGTATCAGAAAGGAAATAGTAACTGCTTCTGCTGATGATGAAACTAACCGAAACTTATCTTTAGTAACTGGTGTCAAAATAACTGCTAATAAGTACATGCTTACTAGATACGATGTTATTTGAGAATTATTGATAAAAAAGTACTTCTGTGCATGTATTTATGGTCAAGATAGATGTTAGAATCTAACTTGTACCATTATCATCTGAGACTTATGGCACATAAAGCACATATGTTTACTCACTCGTGAGCTTTTTATTTGTTTTAATACTAGCTTTTTCCTTACGGATTTGGTTTATGTTTTCTGTTGATGTATCCAAATATTGTGTTAGAAATGCTTGGATGAACAATGAAAATGTTGCCATTTGAACAGGGGTCTGTATCGTGTCCACCAATTCAGCAAGGTGGAGATGTTCATATTTTGTCAACCAGAGGAGAGTGAGTTCTACCACGAGGAGCTCATCAAGATTGAAGAAGACCTCTTCTCATCACTTGGTTTACATTACAAGTTGGTGGTTCTGTAATTCTTGGGTGATTGTTTGATTCTAATTATGTTTCCATTCACTTGTTTTAATCTTCATATTCCGTACAGAACTTTGGATATGGCCTCTGTGGATTTAGGTGCACCTGCTTACCGCAAGTTTGATGTGGAGGCATGGATGCCTGGTTTGGGACGGTATGGTGAGGTATTAAACTTATGTCAGTTTCCATTAACTAAGACACCTTTAAATTTGTTCCACTTACTTTCTGAAACTCGTTTTGTCATTGTCTATAGACATCCCTTTTATTTGGTTTGTAACTCTTCCTTTTAACTTAGAATCTTTATTGTTGTTCAATTTTGGTGTTTGACATGATGATGTCCTACGGGATAGATATCAAGTGCATCAAATTGTACTGATTACCAGAGTCGCAGATTAGGAATCCGCTATCGCCCATCAACACCCACCGCAACGAATCCTAAAAAGGGAAAAGGCAACCTTGCTCCACCGGTTTTTGTCCACACCCTAAATGCAACAGCTTGTGCAGTTCCTCGTATGATAGTCTGCCTGCTGGAAAACTACCAGCAGGAAGATGGCAGTGTCATTATCCCTCAGCCGTTGAGACCATTCATGGGTGGGCTGGAGTCTATAGTTCCTAAATCCGCAAGGGGATAATTTGGATCACTTTAGTTGGCTTTGTGCTGGGAATCATTAATGGACGGCACATTTGGATGATTTCTATTGTTTACACATTTTGCCACTTATCAGCAGTGGGAGGATTTACGACCTGAGGGCGTGTCCGTTATTAGTCGGGTGGACTTTCTTGGTACCAAAAGACAAGGAAATACCATGTCTGTTTTGTTACAGAGAAGCACACTGCCGTTTAGTGACAACGTTGAGGAAGAGTAATTGCCCGGGAGAAAGGTCAGGAGAATCCAAGCATTTGTATTGACATTTGGATACTACAAGGTCAGGAGAATCCAAGCATTTGGATAATACCCTTGGCAAATGTATATGACTGTTGTTAAGTGGCGTAGACTGAAGATGACATCAACACTCGAGGTTAAATAAATTGTTTATTGTCTTGTGTATGCCACTTTGTTACCCATGTCTATGAATGTTTTTTACCCCTTAAATACACTAAACTAGACTAGAGAACTTCGATTTGCTAGGGGCCACGGACAGTCATCTCATAGTTGACAACATGCAAATAAAAGAAAATTTAACCATTGCCACAGTTATTGGAATTAGGGACACAGGAATGCCCTCGGGTTAGTGTAGAGTAATTAATACCATCTCCAATGATCTAATGCAATACTTGAGGGTAATTTACATTTAAACAAAAAATTACCTTAAGGTAACTGCTGTTTACAGAGTCTACCGCAGCATAACCATGCCAAAAAAATGCAAAACGAAGATTGCTGATCCTTGAATGCCCATTGCTTCCTCTATAATTTCAGTTTGGTAACATCAATTCTTTGCACGGGATAGGTATACGCTTCATAATTGATTTTTTGGCCCAAGGAACTTAATTTAGTGATTGTAGTTATCAGGTCAACCTGAAATGGAAACCATTTGCACACAAAGAATGAGAAAAAATATAACCAATTCATCAAAGGCACATACTAGGACACGAATGCTTCTACAAACTAGGTGATCTGTGCACCCTCTCAGCAATTATTGCA
The DNA here is from genome assembly GCA_027575705.1 of Erythroxylum echinodendron. NCBI lineage: Eukaryota > Viridiplantae > Streptophyta > Magnoliopsida > Malpighiales > Erythroxylaceae > Erythroxylum > Erythroxylum echinodendron. The sequence continues at coordinate 8,153,817 of JANZXR010000006.1, read as the reverse complement.
CAGACCTCATAATCTGTCTGTGACACCGTCTCCCGACTCCGTTGGTACTTGACAACCCATGGTGCAACATCAGGGTCAGTAGCCAGTAGAGCCTCAGTAGCTGCTTGATCAGGACCCACAAATGCAGACATTACAGCTAACTGGCAAACCATGAAATGCAAGAATAGAGCAAGATTAGTTGCGATAATGCATCTCTTTCTATTGTTGGTACAAGATCTCTGCAGCGTAGGCAACATGTGCTTTCTTTCTATTGAAACAACTCAGAACATACCTGTCGGGGACCAAAACCAACTGCTAAAAATTTGTCTTTCATTTGCTTTACAGTTGCTTTCTCCCACAGGGGGACCCTCCCCTCTGGATCTGGCTCTTGGGCATCGGTCCTCCCGAATTGCTTATCAAACAAACCCCACTGCAGATGAATCAAATATTCATGTTATATGTTGACACCTCTTTGTGTTACACCAAGCAAATCTCGTCCAGTAGTCTTTACGAGTGGTGCAACAATTTCTAGTATAGTCTACAGGGTGCAATTTCCATACGTAAAGCTGCAATTTATACAACTGCATTATAACCCAATCAAATGAAAAAATAAAAAAACCTGTCCATTTGAACCGTAAGCAGTGTATAGTAAGGTTCCCTTCTCTTCATTACCACCACACTTGCGAATGGCAGAAGCAAGAAATGTAGTCTTGATGGCACTTTGTGCTGAAAAGAATAAGAAAAATCAAGGAACTAACTCGCTTCATTTTGTCTTCGTTCAATTGCCTCATATGACAACGTTGTAACTAGGAACACGGAACAAACTTGAGAATATAACCTGCATATTGGATAAGATCTGCATAGGAGATGGGTCCACCCTTGGAATATGAATCTATCTCTTTCTTTGCATCCTCCAACAAATTCATTGCTGCAGAGAGTTCCTTATTTTCAGGTCGGCTTAACTCTGAGCTTCATGCAATCAAGAAGGAACCAAAAAAGGTGAAAAGAAGCACTTAAAGTTGCTGAAATACTAAACCAACTTCCATTATAGCATGAACGTAAAAGGGACCAACTCAGAACTTGTTAAAAAGAGAAAAACTATAAATTTGATACACAATTAAACATCTGATTCCTAGTATCTAATAAATACCTGAATCTTATGGATCCATTTGGACCACCAGATTTTGTAGCCTGCAAACTTAATCAAAGGAGGTCACTGAATTAGGTTCTCTTTTCAACTTTGTTTTTCTTTTTCACTGCAATGAGAGGTAAATGTTTTGTCTGACCTTATCATAAGTCATAGCATCGTTAAGTGCCAATTGAAGTATAGATGGGATGAGTTCAGGTTTCCCCTGAGATTTATGTACAAACAGCGAAATTTAAAGCACAAGGCAAGGATGACGAGATAAATCAAGACTTGCAGACAGGATCTTATCGCTTACCTTTATTGCTGTGTAAAATGTCTGCCTGATATTTGCTGCAGGAAAGAAAAGGAAATTGGGCAGAACTCCAGCTGGTCTTATAACATGGAAAGCTAATCTTTGAAGCACTTACATTGAAATTCAGAGCGTTGTCTACGTTGGACAATATCAGCAGCATTAGCCATTTCGACAAAGGATCCTGAGCTTGATATAATTCCCTAGGATCAAATCACAACTGGCAAAACTCATCATCATATAATTCCAAATTGGATTTCTGAGTTTTCTGAAGAAAATTTTTACATGGTCATAAAGGTTTCTGCATCAACCTGCTTGATCAAGTTATTATATGAGTTAATAGGAAAGAGTACAAAAGAAAAAGATACATTTATGGCTCACATTGTATACGAAAATTTTCTTGCAAAGTTGTGTTTATGCCCTCAAGTTTGCCAACGTTGTGGATATAACTAACAGATTTTTCAGTAATAAAATAAGTCTCTTACCATAACGACGGAGGCACTTAAGAAGGATTTCAAAACATCTCTACGCCGGACTCCGGTTCCGCTAGAGAGATCAGTTTCAATCTTACTGCACCTTATAGCACCCTATTCTCATTCATATAAAGAGAAGCAGAAGTATTTATATATAACTTGCACCAGAAAACTTGCCCACATTTCTATAATGCAGAAGGTTGAGGGAACCAAACTCACAGTCTGGGATTGGGAGGGGCATCGAGTGGTAGCTCCAAGAGATGGGAAGTGAACGAGAGAAGGCATTGTGGACAAGAAAGAAACTCCCATGTTGTTCTTCAACTACTGCTCTCCCCCACAAAAACAGTAACGCAGAGGAGCTCGGAGTTAGTAAACGTTAAGAGCAAAAGAGAAGATAAGTCTATGGCGGTGGAGTGCGCGTGTTTGTCACTGAGATTTGCGTTATCTTTTCCTGATCCTCAAGTTTCTTCGAATTGGGCCATCCATCCACTGATCTTGTTGGTTCTTTTCTATTCTAGGTCCAGCTCATAATCAGTTTTCATAGTACATTAATTGGGTATATCCACTGTAAAAGTTTTATTCCCAATCCAGTTGCAGGTTTGATTTCTAAATGCATCCTGTTTACAAATCTGTAAAATCCAAAATCCGCCCATGTCGCTATCCATGAAATGCTCTCACCAATGGCCGCTTGCTGGTTGCCAATAGGATCGAAGATGATAACAATAGGCATGACTTCTAAATTCTTGGAGTAAACGTCATGGGTGAAGTTGATAGCCTCAGACCCATTCAATTTCAGGATTAGCCCATCAAGTCGTTCTGGTTGAGTTCTTCACGTCTGGTTCAACATTTCACAAGTTACTTATTACAGACATATGGCCAAGGCTTCACGTTAACAACCAAACCTTCGCTTTCGCAAATATAGAAATCATAGAGGGAGAGGGACGAACAACATTATTGAAATAGAACACAGAGTTTGTGAAAAATAGAAATAATAATGATTCCGTCACTTTATGCGCCTTGAATGACTATGAATCATATACATGCACCTTTCTCCCAAAAAAAGAAAAACATGTATACTGTAAAGTTTTAAAGTGTATAGCCAATGAATGAATCACTTATCCCCCACCCCAGTGTGTAAGGCTCTGCTTTCAGATTCGGTTGTCCTATTCTCTCTTCTCCACCTAATCATATTGTCCCTTTTCCTCGGTATTGCTGTATAGGTAGCTAAATATATACATACGCTCCGTGTCCCTTATTCCAGCCAAGTCACGGCCAGCTAGCAGCACCTTCATTGAACTATGACTCGTAGGTTTGCTGCGATTGATGCAGGCCCAGAGATTTTTTTGATGGAAACTTGCACTTACAGCCATCAAAGCCTACTTGATTACCAGAGAAGTGTTCACATTCATTGATGGTCTCTGACATAAACAATCGGGCAAAGGATTTACATAAAATGCTTCTTCTGAACGAAATCTATCCATGCCCTTTGTTCCTGTGATAGGACCCTTTCTCTTCCTTGGAGCACCTTGTCTGAGCAACCAGAGGCAACGGAGGAAATTAAAATTTGCACTTAGCTTAATGTTTACGGAATTGTACATGTTGACTGATTAAAGAAATGGATTCTTTTCTATATCGTGCTCTAAATTGTTTAAAATATCTGTATCATTTGATCAATTACCAATTACATATAAAAATACAAGGCTTGAGAATTTTCAGAATCACATACCTCTTTTTGTGTAGTTCTGTGATCAGATAACATAACTTTTTCCCTTCTCTCAATTTTCCACGGTCAACCTTATCGAACAAACGAACAAGTTCTTTCCTATTGACAATTGGAGATGGTCAAAAGACAACTACAATTCACAGCAGCTGATCGATATAACAGAAAGGGACAATTACCGGTCTGGAGAAATTGTTTTTCTATGTCCCAGAAACCTACGATGACCTTCAACTGCTCTTGCCATGTTTCCAGAGTACGACGGAATGAACACATCACTTTCAATGGACACAATATAGTCAAGAGCAGCCATTTGAGATGCGTGATCAGCAAATGGTTCAAGCTCCTCAACAGAGGCCAACTTTTCCTGAAAAAATAGTGATATGACGGATGTAAATCAACACCGGATGGCCAGTGAGCCACATAAATTTTTTATTGCTTTCGCCCGATGTCTCACAATATCAACAATTGGAGACACAAATGTATCACCCCCTATTGTTTCTTTATGTGGCTTTTTTGTGTGTTAAAAAGTGCAAGAGACAGAGATTTGAATTTATCCTATATCAGACTACAATGGATTTGAAATCAAATATTACCATTTACCATTCAATTTGAGGATTCTTATAGCTTTGGTGATGAAATGAGCAAGAAATTACTAAGTATAATTTAACATGAACAAGGCATTTTTAAACTAAGGGAAACTGAATTCTTTCGAATGACAGCTCTTTTTAGTTGGTATTACAATCTATGGAAGACACATTCTTTTCTTTTTGACAAAAGATAAACTCCAATACAGTAAACAAAAAGGGAAATGCACAACCATCAGTAAGACTAAGTCATCACAAATACAAACCTTACTCATCAAAATGGGATAGCGCGATCTTAGATCAGCCATGTGAGTATCACCTCCATATATCTCTCCAGAAGCAATGTATATGGGTGTGTTTGATGGATATCCGAGAGCAGTGAGAAACATTGCAACCTCTTTGGGCGTCAATGGGCAATAACCCTTAGATCTCTGCTCCCTGGCATCAATCTCCTTCACTTTCCAATGCACAGTTTCTTCTCTGCAAGTATTAATCACCGATATAGAGTCTAGTACAATTTATTGATTTCTAAGGAACTTATAGCACAAATATCAGTACCTTATTGTCTTTAATTCATCCGCTTCAACAGGGGATAAACCATACGTGCATCCACTAAAAGCTAGCATATCCTTCTCGTATCTTAAATGTAGAGCAATATATGGGCCATAGGACCTCATTCGATCTACCAACCACTATAAGGTGAACGTGAAAGAATTCTTAATGATAGTCATCAAGTATGTTGCAAGAGAAACATACACTGCATTAAATCATGAAGAGAAAATTGTATACTCATTTACTTTTCCCATTGCTTCAATTCTAGGCGCAAAGCGTAGGGCTTCATAACATGCACGGCATCGCAGTTTCTGAATGTCTGGAGGAAGATTGTTATTTGCTAGGCGAGAATCAGACTTGGCTGCTCGAATAACCTATTGATTAATTGCAATGACAAAACACTTTTAGACCAAGAAAGCAAAACAGGCTGAACTGTTTCAACAGATATACCGGGTAGTCTTCCCACAGGCTTGCTATCTCATCCTGGTAGTAGTCCAAACCAGACCAGCTTCTAAAATGCTTAACTAGTTTGGCAGAACCAACTATGTCCTTTGGAAGCTTTTTCATAATCTTCACATCATTAGCTAGAGCATTGATAAAGTGATCTTGGTCAAAAACATCTGAGAAATTGCTGCAGAATAAGTGGACAACAAAGTTATGAACTCATTAAGATGGAGAAGATAAAGTGTAATAAAATAATTTTTAGAGAGTCAACAATACCTGGAATCTTGCCAAAATGACCGTTTATCCAACTCTGGGATTATAAGAGTAGCATTTATGATACGGGCAACAGCCACCATGTCACATATCTGCATTTCAGAATGACAACATCTTGAGACTATAAAAACAAAAAGAAGCGAAACTAATTTAAAATTAATAACTAGTCAAGATAATAGTACATATTAATAAAGATCAATTATTATATTGAATATGAAAACAATTTCATGAAACTGAGAACTGCATTTAGGAGAGACGTTGAAGAGCAAGAAATAATGCATATGGAACATGAAAAGAACAAAGATCTAACCAAAATCTGGGCACAGGAAGAAATCATAAATTGTTTCAAGCTGATTATAAAGTATCTAACAATACGAATGCTTGAAGAATTCCACAGAGCGGATATGAAAATGGAAATTCTTAAAACTGCTTGAGAAGCGTAATAAGAAAAGGTGCATGTGGAAAAAAAGCAAAGCAGAAAGAATTAGGAGGCAAGCAGAAATGAATTGTATCTTTTTTCTAACAAGAAAACATGACGGAAAGCTTCAACATTCAGGTGGTTGATAGAACCATAACTACGAGGAAAAGCAAGAAAAGTATTTGTTAAAACAAGAAAGGGTAGATGCTGACCCCAGCTCGCATCTGGTTAAGCCCACCATTTGCATGAACTAGAAGGTAACCTCTCGACTTTGCAGGAGCTGCATGCCCACCAGTAAAAGAATTGTTAAATCACATACAAACTGATTTATCAGGAGCAACACAAGATCATATTTCAAAGAAAAAAACTTACGAGTATATTCACGACTAGGAAGCGAACAGGGGACATAGCCGCGATTATGTGGATTCTTCCATAGCAAAGCGATGCCGGAATACCCAGTAGCACCACCAAACTGTCAAATCTAAAGGAGTGAAAACATGAAAGATGCATGACTGTTTTGTCTTAGTACATACATCCATACTACACCCACGAGCCTCTAGCCAATCAAACATGTACACACGCACACTCAAAACGAAAGATCTCCTTTAGTACATACACATAGTAATTAACATTATCTGTGATTGCTTCCTTTAAAATGAAAGACCTGTTCTATATAAAATGAACTGATGGGTTGTAGGAATAAATAAGACCTTGTGAGAGGGAAGAGGCCCTTTGGACCGGTGAGGCGGAGTGAGCTCGCTCCTCAAGCTTTGCCCTTCCTCGGCTCTTAAGCTCTGTTATTCCAATTCAATTTCATCATAATTAATTAGCTTTCTCATGAAAAATCGCAATTAGGCAAAAACAAATCCATTTTCTTAAACAAGAAAAATGGATTCCTTTTCTAATCGACCATTTTACCAACTCCGAATAGTCTCTGACACCGTATCAATCAAACATTCAAAAACTGGGATTTAAAAAAAAGAGAAAAATAAAAAAACGTTTAAAGACCAAAAAGAAAAATTAAACAAAAATTTCAGGAGGTACAGTGAATAATCAAGCGGCAGCAGAAAGAAGGTCCCAGAGGAAAGTGAATAACGATACACCTAACAGAGATAATCGAAACATACGGTGGCAGTAGGGAGCGTATAAGGATCAAGAAAGTTAGGGACTCTGGAGGAAGGGAACACGTGAAGGTGAACCGACATGAGCGCCACCATGGCTACTGAGCACACGGCGCACGTTATCATCTTCCTCAACACCACCACCGCTCTACGCCGCCGTTTCTGCATCTTCCACAAAACCGAAACAAAGAACACACTTTCCTCTCTCTCTGTTTTAATGTCTTCCAAGTAGATGGTGATTAGAAACCGAGTGAATAAGCGAACAAAGAATGGGACATATCCAAAGAGCAGAGAAAATCACACTTGGTTACTAAGCAATGTATCTGTCGTCTCTGTGTGGGGTTGTTCGTTGTGCCTTTTTAATGGAGAAAGAAGGAGGCTGAATCGGGTCGGTTTCTGTTCTCGGGCTTTGGTTGTTGTTTGCCATAACTGTAGCTACTTTTTTACTCAATTTTCTTTACTATTATCGGTTTCTTGCATTTCATGTAATTAAAAAAGCGAGACAGAGAGAGTAAATGGGTTCTACTTAGATACAAACAAGCAGAGGAATACAATTTACGATAGGTGAGAGGGACGGACAAGACTTAAAACACTGTTACGGTCATAGACGTTATGGTCGGATCCTGAATTTGGGAACTAAAATTAAAATTTGGTATTTGTGAATGTAATAACTACTTACTATAATGTATTTATTTAGGACCACCGTTTGTTGTTTTCTTGGTAATGAAATTCACTCATTTAGCTCGTAAAATTGAGATTTGAAGCCTGAATCTTAGGAAGATTCTAGTTTGAGACCCTAAAACCTAGTGAAAACGTGATTTATTATGTATAGTTAAACACAACATATTTAAATGGACTTCTTGTTTACGTTTGACTTTGATCATTTCCTTTCAGTCCTAAGTTGATGAATTAATGTTTCCCGCATAATTAGTGTGGATCTCAAGGCGTGTGGGCATTGAATTTGCATGTGCTCAGGATTTATAAACATTTAAAACCTCCGTTCGATCTGAAAGGCGAAACATTGTCATGGACGAAGTGTCACATTCCTCAAATATTTATTAGTAGGTTGATTTTTGATTACTCGTAAGATTAAGGTATTATGCATGACGTAAAAAATGGTATGAAATTATTACGGTGTATACTAAATTCAGGTGAGCATTTGGGAAGATAAAAGAAGTGTGTGTGCGAATAAAGTTGAAATTGGTGGAACGAGAAGACGACAAGAGCTATGTGAAGACTGTCTGACTGTGTAGATAGGGAGCTCGTGAACCTCTTCTCGTTTTCTTATGCATATATTGCACTTTTTGCTTAGTAACACCGCCGTATGGATGTGGACCAAAAAGGCATAAAGATTGGGGCTCTCATGTCCTGAACACCTTCAACTTCGAGCGTTTGTAGAGTGATGGAGTCTCGTGTTGCTTGGAACACGGGGCTACATATATGCGATAACTTTGTGCATCTCTTATTATTCCAAATTTTGGAAGAAAGAAAAAGGACAGATTGCATTGCATTGTCGTTTAGAATTCATAGTCGTTGCTTCTCAGTATTCAATTGTAGCTTAGAGTCAAAAGAAACTAAATCCACGGACTCTGCGTTACTCACGCTAACTCCATTTTCACGATGATTGGCTTTCAACTAGATTTTCCGTTAGAAAATGATGGGGTATGTTTAAAAAGCTTCACACTTGGTAAATCCATCTCTATATGTGCTTCATTCATCATTTTATAACGTTCGAAGGGCGCATCCATCCATCTTTTGTAAATTCCCATGTTACTGTCTCATCTTTAATCTCCTAACTCCGAGATCCTTTTGCTTTCGACGTGTTTAATAGGCAAGGCATCAGCATCCCATCCAATCCAGCTCAAATGAAATTTTCCGTGGCATAATATTCTCATTTTTCGAAAAATCATGAGTATGGTTTTCGTTTATATGTCTTTGTGAGCATAATTGGGTTTGAAAACGTGTCAGCAGATCCAGGTGAGATGAAGTGGGTCCAAATGTCTTTATGAACTGAACAGAGCAAGGAAAGAACAAGGGCATGGCGCGTGCATGGGTCCAACCAAAAACTTTAAAAAAGGGCAACTTTCAACATTGAGTCGCGAAGGATGATTGGAACTGTGTCCTTGCATCCGCATGTGACGGTCTGTCTATAAAGATGGCTTATGATGGTTAAGACCATTAAGATTGTACTATTACCGACCACCGTTCAATAAATGAAGCCACCAATTTGCACTTGCTTCGCTCACCGGCGTTTGTTTCAATTTTTGCAGCTTTTCTTTTACAATAAAAAATTAATTCTACTCACAAAAAATGATAATTTAGTCTCTCTCTCTCTCTCTCCCTGGTTGAAATTTTCCTGCAAACGCAAGTTAAGAACAAATATAAATACAACTAAAACACAAACCTTTTCCAACTTGTTCGGTCCGTCAACGTACGTTTACACTTGACCTATTCCTTCTAAATGACCGCTATATTAGGTTGTATACGTTAAGAAAGTCAATTTTCTTATTGACTCACTCAAACATTAGTAGTTGGTATCTACATGTTGGACTTACCTGGTCAACTATATTTATGTGCTTATTATATACGGATATTCGAAGAAAACGTGTAGTAATTTATTTCTCTTTTTCAGATGATTAATTTCTTCTCCTTTGAAACCCTTGTTCTTGACCCAAAACTTGTTTTAATAGAAGTCAACCATATTCTCACCAACGAGGTACAGTACAGGCTTTAAGCTTTTACAACGCTTTGGAATTGGATGCAGAGACTATAACAGAAATTCTTGGTCCGGGACACTTAATCAATATAGAGGTGAAAGGAGACAAGAGGAGTGTTTTTTGATACATCAGCCGTTTTCGCAGATACCGACACACGGCTAGACCACCACACCGCTCGCTGACTGACAATGGGAAGATCCTTTTCTTTAAGACATCAACTAGTAAATTTTTGTCCTTAGGAGTTAAGTGCCACAAAAATAACCCATAAACTTTCATAGATGTAGTGCGCACAAATACGAGTGACACAACATCAGCCCGGACATTAACGGACAACTGTCCGAAAATGACACCCTATTCTGTGGTCTTAATCGGCAGCGATGGCCTCTTCATGTGGCACAGGGGGTCAGATGTAACCGAGAGAACTCGATGGCTGGAAAATGATTACAAGATTTTTAATTATAAATTACAGACATTTATAATAATTAAAATTGAAGAATTGATTTAATAATTACAGGAGTTTTTCTATAAATATAATTATATCTAAAGTGTAATTGTATTTATATATACAGAGAAGATCATTGTTTTACGACAATAAATACATTCAACTACAGTCGTATTATAAATGTTTTATTGCAACTGATGTTGATTTCAGCGTCATCACCCACTTCACCATAAATTTAAAACAGAAAGTTAAAATTTTTTAGGTCCACACACGGCCGCATCTCATCCAGTGCGCACTCACTAGTTGTGAATGTGAAGTCAACCAGAGCACTCATGATCACGCTCGCCTTGCTTTCAAATGCCTCTTTATATTGGAAGCTTGTAATGGAGCAAATATATGCAACCGAAATCTCCACCATATGCCAGCATTGGATAAGGGCTCGAGCATAACAAAAGAAATTGCGTTTAACATTTGTAAATGTTGGTGTCCCATATAGGACAGTAAAAATTTCACATTGTTTTAAGTTAAATTCATAAACGATCAGAGTGCTCAAACTAAACTTCTTTCTATAATTTAATCAACTAATTCCAGAGATGAATATTAATTTTATTTATCGTTTTTAAAGATATTATAAACTTTGTTGTCTTAATAAAAAATAGGACTGCTGTAGCGTCTTTTTCTCTTTTGAAATTTGTGTTTTTAAACTCCTAAATAAAGTACAAACTATGAAATATTAGTTTATATGTTAGGTTTAGATAACATGTTCATGTTATTTTGTGCTTACCCTATTCGACGAGTATTCATCTATTCAATTTCTGTGAATCTCATTTATTAGATTGATGGATGTTTATGGAACATAGTAGGCACAGAATAATAGAAACATGTGATCTGTTCCATGTATGTTTTTATACATATGCATTTACTTTCAAACAAAATGCATATTTTTATAAATGCAGAGTCTATTTTATATGATTAAAATAGTCTACTTTATATGATTTAAACATAATTAGATTTTTTGTTATTTAATTGTAGAATTGTTTAAAGATATATATGTCACTTGTTTCCATAAAAAACAATAA
>JANZXR010000006.1:8130288-8142479 GCA_027575705.1 Erythroxylum echinodendron | reverse complement strand
ATAATTAGATTTTTTGTTATTTAATTGTAGAATTGTTTAAAGATATATATGTCACTTGTTTCCATAAAAAACAATAAAATCAATTACTATCCAGTTATTAACAATAAACTATTAATTATATCAATATTCAATTACAAATATATTTTTCTGCTTCACCAAACACCTTTAATCTTTTTGTGAGAAGAAAAGTGAAAATCTATTTTTTGAGGAAAAAGAAGGAATCCAAGCACGAATAAGTTAGTTAGATTAGTTGTACATAACAATAAAATAATTAGTACAATTACTTAAAGAAGTCATTATTTTAATATAACTTATAACAATTACTCTGTATATATACAACTAAGTGAAAGGAATGAAATAAGAGAGCCTTTCATGATTTTACTCAATCTCTCATTCTTCCTTTTGAATTATTAAAAGTTCAAATATGGTACCAAAGCTACTTGATTATGAGGTTTCAATGATAGCTTGATCAACAATAAAGTTGTATGTTACACTTTTTCAGAGTCCTCGTATCGAATTAGAGCTCAGCTTCGTCACAAACTTCATCACCAATGGAAGACTCGAACTCTCTTTTTTTCATTCATCTAGCAGATAATCACAACATATTGATTACATCTCTAAAACTCAGCGCACTGGATAATGCAACATGGAGTAGATAGTTTATTATGCTCCTTCAATCAGAAATAACATAGATTTCAGTGATGGTATGATTTTTAAACCAGATATCAATGATCCACTTTATGATGAATGGAGATGTAACAATTTAATCACTTCCTAGTTATAGAAATCTACGAGTCAATTTCTAGCTTCAACAACATTTTACATAGATTCAACTGTTAGAATATGGGAACTAATCAAAAAATGCTTTGGTTAACTTGATGATAATCTAATATGCATATTACTCTAATATGCATATTACAATGTGATCTCTCCATGTTAGATCAAGGGAACAAATATGTTGATGTATATTATATATAACTAACCATGATTATTAAGGAACTTAGGTATTATATAGACCTTACCCTCATTGAAGTTACAATCCACAATGTTTCCATCATTTACATGGAACAACAATTAAAGGATGTTGTTGTTAAGTTGTTGAATGGATTAAATGAGACATACTCTCATCAAACTTCGTAGGTCTTATTGATGAAGCTTGTTCAGACCTTAAAAGAGACCTATAATATGGTGTTGAGAGATGAGTCTAGAATATTGATACAAAGTCTATCTTATCCTTGATTAAATCATTTGTTCTAGCATCTCTCAGAGAACATAATAAGAAAGGGAAATAAGAAATCATTCCAGTCATTATGGAAAGAAATGACATACAAAAGAAAATTGTTATAAAATAATTGGTTTTCCTCCTGACTTTAAATTTAGCAAATCAAAAAGACAAGGGAAGACATTGGTTAATGCAGTTAGATCCAATAGAAGTGATTTTGCGAATAGCAAAACTAGTGAATTTACTCAAATACAAGAAACATTTCCAATGACACTAACTAAGAATTGGATGCAAAGATTGTTAGCACTTCTAAGTGGACAAGGAATGGTAGAAGCACAACAAACTATTTCAACTGCTCAATCATTAGCCTCTAACTCAGGTGTATACAATACAAAACCAAGTGGTATAATTAATGAACACTATACCAATTTTGTAGGTATAACTCCCAGACTACCCTTTTCGCTTACCACAAGCACACTTAATGCATTTCAAACTACTATAAGATCATTGCATGATAAATGGGTGTTAGATACAAGTGTTTCTGATTATATGTGCAACATTATTTTACTCTTGTACATTTTCAAGCATGTTAAAGATCTATATGTTTAGATGTGAAATGGAAAAAATACTCAAGTCACACATCTAGGTTTAGTATCACTCTCTTAGTCACTACACATATGCATGTTATGTACATATCCTTTTTCAAGTTCAAGCTCTTATCTTTCAGTAAATTTACAAAAACTCACAAGTTTTCCTTTGTGTTTTCATTAAACATTATGTAATCCAGGGCCAATGTCCCTAGATGACTATTAGTTATGCTAAAGAACATGTAGGCTTGTACTTTCTTCAAAACAACCCAAATTCATCTTATCATACATCTGAAGTCTCTGATACTATACATAAATATGATTTAGTGTTTGTTTCCAATGTAAACACCAATTCAGAGTCGTCATTGTTTGATGTTTGGCATTATAGGCTTATTCATGTTGCTCATGACAGATTAAGTGTTATACATAATTCCAAACTTGATATAATTTCTAATTTCAATAAAGTTCGTGAAATTTGTCCCTTGACAAAACAAAAGAGACTTCCTTTTTCACTTTCATGTCAAAAACACTAAACACCATTTTTAATCACTACTTATTAATGTATGGGGACCATATTCTGATGCTGCAATTATTGGTTATCACTATTTCCTTACATTGGTGAATGATTTCACAAAAGTCACCTAGGTTTATCTTATAAGGCACAAGTCAGATATTCAGTTTATCCTACCTAGATTTTATAATATGATTGAGACTTTATTTGATAGGAAAATTAAGCAAGTAAGATCAAACAATGCCAAAAAATCTTTACATGAAATCATTTTTTGCTAAAAAGGGAATTATACATCATTTATCATGTGTTGAAACTCCTTAGTAACATGTCATTGTTGTTGCTAGAGCTCTTATGTTTCAATCTAAACTTCCTAAAAAGTTATAGGTAGAAGCCATACTCACATCCTATTATATAATCAATAGGATAGCTACAAAAATATTGTAAAATCTAACACCTTATACATAACTCTTTGGTAAACCACCTTTCTATATGCACATAAAGGTCATCAATTCTCTTCTTTTTTTTTTTTGCTTCAACGCTTTATAATCACATACAAAAGTTTTGAAACAATAAAAAAATATGTTTTTATTGCATATCTATTAGCACTAAAAGGTACAAAGTATATGATTTTGATAGTCATGAACACTCTCTTTAGAGATGTTGTTTTTCATAAACATATATTTCCTCTTGATTCCAATTACTCATCTCATATTAATAAGCTTAATGTTCATTATCATTCTCTCCCTGATATTACTTGCTATGACATTCTGCAAAGTACATCACATTTTCATAACAGTGATATTAATGAGCCTGAAAATGGATTGAGATCTTTTACTGATAATGAGCCTGAAAATGGATTGAGATCTTTTACTGATAATATCACTTCATTCCTTGCATCATCCTCAAATGATAATCTTACATCACTAACTCAATCACTTCATATTCAATCATCAATTCAACCCACTATCCTTTCACAATCTTTTAGATGATTAATAAGATAATCAGAACTTCTAAAATACCTTGATATACATCAACATAAACTTAATAAAAAATTCTTTATCTACAACTTAACACCTTATCTCCTATTTTCTCTCAACATCTAACCTCTCCCAAAGACACAATTATTTTGTATATGCACTTTCAACTTTGCAATAACCCACTCATTATCATGAGGTTATGTAAGTGGAAAATTTTAGGAAGGCCATGACTAAAGAACTACATGCTTTGGAAGAGAATGATATATGGGAAGTAGTATGGCTTCCACTTAAACAACACACAGTTGGCTGCAAATGGGCATATAAGACAAAACTAAATTCAGATGGGATAATATAAAAGATTCAAAGCAAGACTTGTAGCAAAAGGGTTTAACCAAAAGGCTAGTTTTGATTATCATGAAACCTTTAATCTACTGGTTAAGCAAACAATAGTGAGATTATTCTTTTTTTTGGTAATTCAGTTAATTTATAAATAAAAAAAATGTATGTACATCGAGAGCTTTCTAAAGATGGCAATCTTTTACCCCATTCTAAAGGAACTTACAAGAAAGCATGAGGAACCTTAAAACTATTCCCTTAGGCCAAACAAACATAATAGAATGCCTAAACCACATCTGGCAACAAAAATGATCATATTAAGGACCATCTTACCAATAATACAACTATTTCCATATAAGAGTCTCAAGTAACAGAAAACTAATCAAGACTTCCTACTAATCCTTCTCATTTGGGTAGTAAGGGCTCTCCTATTGATAAGTTGCCAAAGGAGTGGAACTTGTAGCTTGGGACACCATGCACATTCTTCAATGCTTTTGTAGATTCAGCCATTAATGCATCTTATACCTCTCTTGCTGACGAGGAGGGTGAGTTTCCTTTCATTTTCCTAAAGCTGTAGTGATAATCCATGCCTTACATATATGCTCACATTTATATATTGCCGATTAGTGAGATAAAATTTGCTTTCCCAAACCAACTAGCACACCTATAAAATAAAAATTAGAAGAAACAAGAAAATAAGCCAGAACCATCTATTTACCTTCTCTCAGTGTTTGAGCTGAATTGTTCCATTGCTTGGAAGATCACTTTAGTATTAATGTCCCCCACTTCCATGGTTGCATTTTTGAAGGTTCTAAGGTTTCTCTCAAACCATAAGTTGTACACAATAACAGAAAGTAGAACTATAAATATGTTGAGGTCAATGTTTATATGGCTTTGAGGTTGGTTAAACCAAAGTAGAATGGATTGGAGGTTTAGCAAGTTTGGAATGTTTATCTGAAAGTGGCTGAGGCAGTGTAACCACACTGATTTTAAGAATGAGCATTCAAAGAAAAGGTGGTTGGTAGACTCATTATCCAAGTAGCAAAGGGAGTAATGATTAGGAATATAAGTATAAAGGAGCTGATCCCTTATTTGTAGCTTATTAAAGAAAGATAACCACAAAATAAAGGCATACCTTGGGTTGGAACCTTTATGCCACATTAATTTATGCCAAGGTACTTTTGGCAAAGATGGTCTCATCACAGAGTATGCTGAAGCATTAGTGTAAATTTTTTAGGAGCTTGCAGTCTATTCTAATCTATCAGATTGGGACCAATCAGGTTGGTATATTAAAGACTCGAGCATGCGAATGGTCTCAATTATGGCACCTTGCCAACAACTCATATTGTCTCTAATAATATTCGTTAGTTTTGCATTCATTGGAAATTCTGAACCATTGATAGCTCTAGGCGTTGAGAGATCCTTGAGGATACCTTTAAGGTGCTAAGGGTCTTGCCATAAGAAAGTAGAAATTTCATTTCCTATCTTAAATCAGAAATGGTTCCCAATAATATTTCTAACCTGAATAAGTTTCCTCCAACTCCAAGAACTATTATTAGTCAGTTGAGCACTCCAGAAGTTTTTCCTTATAAGAATAACGGTGTGGACCTACTTTACCCACAAAGCTTCCTTATCATTGAAAAGAACCCAAATCCTTTTACCTAACAAGACATTGTTCCAAGTAGACAAATATTTAATCCCCAGACCACCCTCTATTTTAAGTCTACAAAGGTCATTCCACTTGAATTTTATATGAGTTTTAGACACTACCTTTCCTGACCACAAGAAGTTCCTGAGTTTAGATTCAATTTCTTTAATGATAGAGACAGGAAGCAAGAAAAGGCTAGCCCGGTAGACCTGAAAAGTAGACAAGACAGAAATTACCAATTGAAGTCTGCCAATGTAAGACAAGGCTTTATGAGTCCATTTGTTAACTCTGGAATCAATTTTTTCCAACAGCTAGATACAATCTCTCCTAGTCAATCTACCTGTTAAAAGAGGAACACCTAGATATCTTATAAGAAGATTACCCCTTTTAAGACCAGAAATAGTTTCCAACTGAATGGCCAAATGATCCACATCAGGAGATAAAAATAATTGCATTTTCTAGGCCAGTGAAATTTGAGAAAGTTCGCAAGCATTTAAGCAAGGTATTCACTAAAGTAAGATCAACATGACAAAAAAATAACAGCTTATCAATAAACAAAAGATAGGGCAGTTTAAGAGTTTTGCATCTCCAATGGAATTGAAAAGTAGGATTTTTTGCTATTGTAACATTTAGAGTCCTAGAAAGCACCATCATATAGATAATAAACAAGTACAGAGAGAAAGGATCTCCTTGTCTTAATTCTAATTTCCTACAGAAAAATTTAGTAAGAGAACCATTGATCAAGATAGAGTAGGAAGGTGAGGTTACACACTCTTCGATCCACTTAATAAACATAGGATGAAGCCCTACAACTATCAGCACTTTGAGGAGGAAATCCCATTGAATAGAATCATAAGCTTTAGCCAAATCTTCTTTGAAAGCACATCTCCTATGCTTATTAGAAAGTTGATAGTTCTTAAATATTTCTTAAGCTAAAAGGATGTTATCCCCTATATGACAATTTTTGATGAAAGCACTTTGGTTTAGGCTGATAAGAAGGGGTAAAACTCTCTAAGTCTATTAGAAATGATTTTTATGATCACCTTATAAATCATGTTACAACAGGAGATAGGTCTATAATCCAACACAGTGAAAGGCTGATTCTTCTTAGGGACAAGGGAAATAAAAGTTAAATTAAGCTCTTTGAGGAGCCTCCCATGTTTGAAAAAGTCTTGGATTGCCCTAGTGATTTCATTCTCAATAATATGCCAAGTGTGTTTAAAGAAAAAGCCATTAAAGCCACCCAAGCCAGGGGCTTTATTCGGGTTGAAAGAAAAGAATACTCGCCTAATCTCCTGCGAAGTGACTTTAGCTACAAGGTTATTTCTTAGGTTCTCAGGAATCGGATGGGGAAAAAGAGCTGCCACATACTCGGTTGAAGAACCTAGATCTTTCTTAGTACCAATAGAATCTTGAAAGAAATTCAGAAAATGTTTCTAGGTTTCTTCTAAGTCAGTAATCCTATAGCCATTGCTCATTAACAAAGAGTGAATATTGTTTCTATTCCTATTTGACAAGATAGAATTATGGAAGAATTTGGTGTTCCTATCCCCCTCTCTAAGCCACTTGATATGGGAAAATTGTTTGTAGAAAGATTCTTGGTCATTTAAAGCCTTAAACAAATTGGTCATAGCCTCATGTTCTTCAACTGACAGTTGAGTCCTATTAGGCAAAACTCTCATTTGGTCTTGATGTTATTGAGGGCAGTTTGACAAGTCTCAACTTTGACATTAATATCGCCAATCTGATTTGAGTTTAGGGATTTGAGAGCATTTTTGACTAATTTGAGCTTTCATACTACACAAAACATGGGGGTCTCTCGAATCTGTGAATTCCAAGCCTTTGCTACTACATGAAGGAAATCTGGCTGCGAGACTAGGAAATTTGAAAACCTATAATTGGAAGATATCTTCTTTTAGACAGTTAAAGACCTTATCACTACAGAGGAGTGGTCTGAAATATTTGGATTAAGAATTTCTCCAAAAGATCTATGAAATCGAGAACTCCACTTCGAATTGATGAGCGCTCTATCTAATTTTCTAGCTATGTGGAATTCATCATATTGCTTATTAGACCAAGTAGAATTCGGACCACTAGAGTTTAGATCATACACACCACACTCCTCAACATACTTCCTAAAGTCTCTCATCCCACTAATAGCCGAGAAGCTAAGAGTTTCAGCTACATGCACAAACAAAATTACATTAAAGTCCCTAACTATAAGCCACAGTTAAGTCCCAATAATGAGTTTGATATTGGAAAGGGCTAACCAAAGGTTTTTCCTATGATTTGAATTATTCGCCCAATAAATACAAGAAACAAAAAAACCATAATCACAATTCATAGGGGACACCTCTAAAAGGATCAACTGATCAGTATTAATAAGAGGAGAACTCAAGAATTTATCAGGGTTCCAAGCTACCACTAACCTGCCACACGAAGCTTGATCTAAATTACTACAGAAATGCCATTTAGGAAAAAAGAAAAGCAAATATTGTTCAAGAGGAAATGAGACTTGATCCTAGATTCTATCAAACACACAAAAGAAACCGACATCATTCTAAGATAAGATTTGACAACTAACTTTTTTTTTTGTTGAGACCTCTAATATTCCAAAAACCTAGATCCATAATTCTATACACAAGACAAGACCTATTGTTGTTGTTTTCTTCTAGATTATCTGCTTTTCCTAATGGTAAAAGCCCCCTCTGCCCCTTCCAATAAACCCTGAATCTGAGAATCACTAAAATTATTTGGAACCACGTCAGATTTAGGAGAGGCAATAGAATTACCTGTTTTGCTTACACCAGGACAGTCAGCATCTTCGAGGCTTCCATTAAAATCATCCTGCTTTTGCTGCATTTCTTTGCCTTTGCTTTGCTCATTTAGATTTTCAGCAATTCTGCTCTCCTTAGGACTAAATTGTTCTTTCTCTGGAGTTTTCTCCTGATCTCCCTCCATCTGTTGAGTTTCACCTATAAGAAGTGAGCAATTCTCTTTGCCTAATTCCTATTGAGTCCCAGCCTCAAACATACGACCAGTAGGTTTCCATGTCCTCTTCTGTGTAACTTTCTCAGGCTTCCATTCATATTCGATTGCAATGTCCCTAAATGTCACTTGTCCCTCTTCATTATAGGTAGCCAATTGAAAGGACGATGGCTAGCTCCTCTCCAATTCTAATTCAACATGCATTTTAGCATATAAGATTCTAGACATTTGGGCTATTTGGGAATCCATGGGTAGAGGTTTTCCCACTGCACTAGCAATCCTACTCAATCCCTCATTGTTCCAATATTCATAAGGAATATTATGAAACCTTATCCAGACAGGTGCATACCTAATATTCTCCTGTTCCCTCGCATTCAAACTCCATTTGTGGAAGAAAAATTGCTTCCCTTGGATATGCTAAGGGCCCTTCTCTAGCACCTCATTCATACCACATTCAGAATCAACTTAAATAGAAACTTGTTAAAGCTGGTCACCAGAATTTCTGTCAAACCACATGCTAACCAAGATTTAGAAAGGGCTCTATGAACTACTAGAAAGCAGGTCACTTACCAATGAACAATCCGATCAGATAATGATGAAATTTGGTTGCTCTTTTCAACGCTAACTCAGGCGGCTAGATAACAAGGATTTGTTCATCCTTAACCTCTGGAGGGTAGAAGGCCAATTCCTTGACATTTGATGGTTCCTCCACTAAGTTGGTTATCACAGATTTCTGGGATTTTGAAAGATATTTCACCGAAGTTCTATAGTCTTGAGTGGTTGAGGGAACCTCTGGACCATTTTGCTTATAAATCAAATCAATTTGATGTTTCAAACCTTCAGCTATCTGAACAGGGGAAAGGATTGGGCAGTTTGGGTCAATGTTTTGGGAATAAGGTTTTAAGGAAGGTGAAAAAGGGGGATTTCTGATAGATGGCACGGGGATTTGGGATAGGGGTGTACGAGAAGTAGATGGTGGAGAAGAAGAAGAAGAAGCCATGGAGGAGGGGTCAAAACCACACCTATGATCTTTGAAGTAATAGACTCTTAACTGTCACTCTCTCTCACCAAGAATTTTAATGCAACCATTTTTGTTGTGAGGTTATTCTTTACTTTAGCTACAAATCATGATCAAAAAATGCAATAACTTGACATAAACAATGCTTTCCTAAATGGTGATTTATATGAAGATGTATACACAGATTTACCTCAAGGCTATGAAGTGAAGGGGGAGAAGCATGGAAAATTGTTCATTTAGTATAAAAACTTAAAAAATCACTTCATGGACTCAAGCAGGCTCCTAAACAATGAAACTCCAAGTTCACTGCAACCCTTCTTAAGTTTGGGTTCTCTCAGTCCAGGTCAAATTATTCCTTATTCACTAAAGCTTCTTTGTTTGATGGTTTGGTATCACTACTAGTTTATGTAAATGAGATTATGATTAGATGAAAAACACTTGACGGGATTAATAGAGTACTCAACCTTATGAGTATAAAATTTAGAGTTAAAAACTTAGGACAACCTAAGTTCTTCTTTGAAGTTGAAATTGTAAGGTTAGAGAAAGGTTTAGTGTTGTGTCAAAGGACATATACGTTGGATCTTGCGGAACAATGCAAACTGTTAGGTGTAAAACTAAGTCCAATTCTTATCGACCCAAATCTTGGACTGAGACAAATGGAAGATAATTTTTTGGATGATGCAATAACCTGCAGAAAACTTGTCAGGAAATTGATACTTCTTACCTTTACAAGACAAGAGCTCAACTATTCAATGCATATTTTATCATAATCCATGACTAAGTCTTCTATAGTACATTGGCAGGCAACTTTGAAAGTAGCCAGATATCTAAAGGGAACACCAGGTCAAGGAATTATACTAAACGCTAAAGAAGATACACAGTAAGAATGTTACATAGACTATGATTGGGGAAATGTCTAGATATTGAAAGATTTATATATGGTTTGTGTGTGTTATATAGAGGAGCTGTAATTATTTAAAAGGCCAAAATGCAATCAGTTGTGGCTCAAAGCTCAACTAAAGCTACTAGCCGAAACCCCTTTGACTATTCACTATCGCAGCTCTCTTCTTCTCTTCTCACGTTAATGCTCTCTTCTCTTTGATAAATTAATATGTTAAGACCACCTACTATTTACCTTCACTCTTCTCTGTTTCACGCTACTCACCCCCTCTCTCCACTATAGCTAGTTAATATGTTAGACCACCTACTATTCAACTTCACTCTTCTCTGTTTTACGCTACTCACCCCCTTTCTCCACTGTAGCTGATGTGACGATTTAAGATGAGGGTTTTTCATCCATGCCTCCTGTTCATGTTCTTAACCCTCGCAGATGCCTTTTTTGTGTTAAACGCTAGTGTTTAATGCTAGCTTTCACATTCAACGCCAGCGTTAACACAAGCAACGCTAGTGTTAAAGCATGCAACTCTAATTTCCTTCTGCTTTGTCCGCTATACTGCATTTTATTCATCTTGCACTGTCGTGTTATCCTTTAGTTGCTGTTAATTTTTTTCTTCTTGTCTTTTAATTAACTTATTCTTGCTTCATGAAGACAAACAAAAATTAATTTTTAGAAAACGACCCAAATGTAGTGCTTTCGACTTACCTTAATTTCTTTGCTTCCAAATTACACCTAACTCATATATAAATTAAAGTAAGCCTCTTAAGCATTTTCGTATCATTAATCACTAAGTGTAAATATTTAAATGTATCAACAATTAAACACATATCAATTTTTACCACACTTAGCTTTTGGCTATTCTCGGGCAAAACATCCAAACTAAGCTCAAAAACCTGAAACATTTACTCAATTCCCATATTTTTCAAGACTATAAAATCACAAGCAAAAATGAGTGACTTTCAAATATCATAATAAGAATTAAACATTCAATTCTTCTACTCATGATCAATCAACAATCATATCTTCGAAAACTGAGCAATTTAATGGTAGACTCGAAAAATGTGTTTAAGTAAAATATATCTATAAGTACACTCAACACTATGCATGATCATGACAATCCATAACCTTGCATTTCATTTCATTTCTCCACCACTATAATTCACATGTAAAATCATGAATCAAGTGACTTTTCAAGGTTGTAATATAGGAAAAGGTAAAGTGAGATGTATTTGGGTCAAGTAGCACGAAAGTCATTAAGCTAGAGAAACAAAACAACACTTATAAAAACTGCGTACCGTTAGCTATAACGAATGCAACATTTATATTTCATATTCCCTTTCAACTCTCACACACCAACCATATGAAGCATGTACTAATCTGAAGAAATCACTCATACAATTTATGCCATCAATACAGTGAAATCACAAGAGTAAACCTTCCAAGCCAACATCTACCTTATATTCAACATACTTAAATAACCTATTCATCAGAACTTTAGGAGAATGCATTAATTATAAACAACTTTTCAACACATATGCACTTGCTCCTAGATACATTTATTTAAACATTTTTTCTTTTTCTTCTTTCTTTCTTTTTCATTTTCTTTTCTTTTCTCTCTTTTTTTCTTTTTTCTTTCTCTCTTTCTTTTCCTTGTAAAAATTAAAATAAACTACAACAACATGAGAATTTCAATAATAAGACATAACAAAACATCGCAACATTAATACACATATGTACACCCCCACATTTACACTTTTGTACACCCATAAACTCACCAATCAAAACTGTTCCACAAGCTTGATGGCTTGGCTAGGACATTTGGTTAAGTATAAAGCATGTAATGTTGTTGATACAAAAAGAAAGGCTAATGAGGCTCAAAGGGGCTTATAAAAAAAGGAAAATCATATAATAGGTAGGCTATTTGGCTAATGTAGTTCGAAAAAGTAAAGAATGCCTAATCATATCCATGTTAATGCATGTGATAAAAATGTAGTCTCAAATAGAAA
>JANZXR010000006.1:8113186-8130188 GCA_027575705.1 Erythroxylum echinodendron | reverse complement strand
ACCCTCGCGGGGCACGGACTCGGGTATCACTGTCGATATCGGGTTCGGGTTCAGCGGGAGTGGGGTGTTACAAAAACAAATTAAAATTAATTTTCAAAAAACGGCTCAAATTTAATGCTTTAGACTCGCTTTAATTTCTTTTTTCCAAATTGTCCCTAAAATCATATATGAATTAAAATGAGTATCTTAAGTATTTTCGTATCATTAATCGCTAAGTGTAAATGATTAAATGTATCAACAATTAAACACATACCAATGGGTCTCTAAATAGAGTAGCTTGTAAATGTCAATTTGACCATAAAGTTGTTTCTACCGTCTATAACTAATGGCTCTTATACCACTTTGATGAGGTCCAATTATAACTCCCACATTTTCAATTCAGAACAATCAACTAATCTCAAGAAACTCATTCACAAAGCCAAACAACCAAGCAACATAGACAATAAGAAAATAAATCGAATACTAGATATACGTGAAAAACCATCCAGTATAGAGGAAAAAACAAATGCTAAACCAATAAGCAAATCTACTAAGGACTCTCAAGAGTTTAAAGATTATAAGCTATTGGCCCTTATTTGTAACTATATCACAATACAACCACAAATAACTCCCATCACAATTGATATCCCAAATCAACAACACTTTCAATTTAATCCTGAAACCACCATTCAAAGACAACTTGTTGCTAAAACCACCGATTATAGAGTGAGAAAAACTTATATGTTCACACTCTTTGCTTTTTTTTTGTTGTCCCTTTCACTTATACCGATGAACCCCTATCTTTTTTCCTTTTATACTCAAAAGAAAAAGGTTTTAAAATTGGACATATTCACTTACACAATTATGTAAGCGACTGTATCCTAACCAGATTTCATGAAATTGTGGATAAACACAGCCTCAATTAGTTATATGGTCTACTTACGTAGGATTTCTATTTCCACACTGTCGCGAATGTCTTCAACTCTTACCATCCACTCGTACACGTGTGCAATCATTTACATAGTTTTCGCATACGATCGTATATGAAGTTAACATAGGCATGTCTAATCTTACACAGTCATGTAGGTCATCATCCAACTTCTATATGTTCATTGTCTCTTACATAGCTTTTGCATACTCTCGTGCAAGTTATGGACATAAGCATGATATACTCTACACGACCGTTCTCTCAGAAATGGTTTTAAATAAACCATTATTTGTCTAAACTTCACTCGTTCACTATTCTGACGGTTCACAAGAGTATTCAGGATCACCGAAACTCATATTTGATTCTAATAGGTTGGAGACTCCACACCCTTTTCATCTATGATAATGATTTATTTTTAGACAAAACACTTTGTTTTGAGTCCATAAAGTCTTTGACGAAATTAGGGGTGACAAGCATAAAGTTGACAAGCTAGTTAATGTTGAAGTAGTTGAAGTAGTAGCGGTTGGAATAGAAATTGAAAGTAGTGGAAGGTTTAAACTTGGTTAGTGGGTTGACGACTTGATGACCTATTGAAAGAGGCAAACATTTTCTTACTTGGAATCATAACTGAGAGTCTATAAGTGACAACACTTCCTGGTCCTAAGCTCACCTAACCCTAAGCATTTAATAAACACTGAAAGTAGTTTAAAACAATATTAAACAGAGCATGTGCAGAAACAAAACATAAAAGAAAAAGAATGGTCAATGGCTGAGACTGTAGAAGGAAAATCCCGAGATGGAAAGTGCGGTTGGTTAATTTCGTTTTCGGTGAAACTTCAACATCTCCTTTAATGGCTGTGTTCGGCTTTAAATTTGCCAGCCAACCCAGCCGCAAGGTCCGGGACCAAATTGATTTATTAAGTCGATATCATGTGTTTACGACTTAAAACCAAACAGTTGTTTTTGTATTGGTAGCATATTTAATTGAGTAAACGACCACTTCAAATCACACTTGATTATTGAACCCACTAGTGAATACAAATCTGTGGAGCAGGAAAATTATATCATACACATTTATAATTATCGTCAAAATTATTTCATTAACATCATTTATTAACTCTTTTTTTTCTTAAATAGAGCATATGTTGACTCTTTACTTCTTAATGAATTATTATTAATTTTGGAATTGAGAGTGGATAATTCAGAAGTTTATATGAGATAGTTATGATTATGGGATCACTCATATCTCCATGTATAAGTGGCCTTAATCCTTTGTTCTTTCATAAAATAAAGGACTTAGTGGGAATGAAGACAATAAAATTGTCTAGAGAGGCTCTTGAACTCGATTGTATAGTAGAATAGCTAAACAAAATACTAATCACTTTAATTCCCAAAGTTCCTAAACCTAAACTAATCCAATATCTTGGACCGATCTCTTTATACAACATGGTTCTTAAGATCTCATCTAAAATTTTGGTCAATAGGATCAAACCTTTTTGATTAAAATAATATGACCTTATTAATTTAGTTTTCATTCTTAAGGGAATTGGTGTTATTAAAATTATAATTACTTGATAGATCGTTTATTCTTTGAAGAGAAAGAAAGGTTAGAATGGTTTCATGATCATCAAAATCAATCTTGAAAAGGCATATGACAGAGTTATATAAGAGTTTATCATGACAGTTTAGAGGACCTTTGAATTTTGTATAAACTCAAGAAACTTATTAGTACATCGTATTTTCCAAGTCATTTTCAACATATTGTGGGATGGGAGTAAACTCTAAAATTTTAAGCCCTCGTGAGGATTGTTCTATGGACACTTTCTTTCCCCTTATTTATATTTGCTTTGTCTAGAAAAACTCGAATCATGTAATCATCAGTGAAAGAAAAGTTAAGCATTAGAAACTTTTTAAGAGAAGTAAAAATAACTTGGTCGTCTATCATTTGTTCTTCACAAATGATCTCATTCTTTTTGAGAAAACCCCTTCATCTTAATTGAAGACTACACTAAAATGTCTCCATGATTGTTATCTTTACTCGAGACCTAGAGTCAATTTCAAGAATCCAAAGTTCGGTTATCTTTGAACATTGCAAAACAAACTAAGAATAGTTTAAGCTCTAAAATGAAGATTTAAGCTATTGATGACCTAGGATATTATATGGGAGTTCCTTTACTCCAGTCATGAGTTATAAAAGGCATTTACAATATGTTGATAGAAAGAGTTAAAAAATAGATTGTCAGGATGATGAGCAAGTTGTTTATCTATAAATACTAACAAAATCATCCTTGGTTACCATATCTCTCTAAATCGATCGAAAAATTTGTCAATTTCTTTGGGTAAAAACTAAATCAAATAAGAAAATTCACCTTAATGCTTAAGATGTTTGTAAATCAATTGTAAATCACTAATTAGCAAAAACGAATGTGATTAGATTTAAAAGAGTAAACACCTATTTCATACTTTAAGTCCCTAGGTCCAATCTAAACATGGGATGACGAAAGAATATATTATATATTATAAATATACATAGATGGATTAACTCAAATCATTTTGGCATTTTTAATATTTAGATGGTTATGATATACTGCTAGACATCAATTTTGACTTATGATCATAAATTGTTTAATTGTAGAATTAAAAAATAAAAAGAATTTTAATTTATATAATTCTAATTATGAATTATAATTTTAATTTATAATCATTGCTAATATATTAGAAATTTAGTAGGTCATACATAAAGCGTAGTTTAAAAGAAAATTTTTAATTCAAATTAAATTAGATTTAATTGTAAAGTTTAAAAAACTTTATGGATCAAATATGTGATATTTGATTTTATTAAAATTAAATCGTAATCATAATTAGAGTTAGAATTTAATTATAATTAGAATATTTATTTTTAATTAGAAAGAATTTTTATAAATAGGGAAAAATATAAGGGAGCTAGTACTTCTATTTTTTTTCCGTCTCAAGTGTTGAGTTCCTTTTTTTTAGTTATGTGGATATCCTTAGAGATTGAACATATAGGCAACTTATAGTTGACACATAGAGAAGAAAATTTTAGGAATACAAATTAAGGGCAATTCAACTCTTTTATTTATGATTCTTATTTTCTAAATTATTTAATTAAGTAGATTTGATCAACAAATTATAAAATTTATCTTTTTACTATGCTCATGATCAGGTATATGAATATCGTAACTTATCAGCATCGAACAAAATAGTTTTGTATTGAACTTTGGTACTGATCAATACTAGCTATTTCAGTTAGTATCAACTAGTACATAACGGTAACTAAAATAGCAGTTAAAATTACAATTTAAAAGTAATTCTAGAAGTAAATTGAAAAGCTTAAATTTTCTCCTAAATAAAATAACAATTACATATACATGAAAAGGATGACTTTATAAAATTGTGTCCAATTTATTTGACAAATAACAAGGATGCAAATAATAATGTATTCAATAAATTTTTTTATATAGTGAGACTTGTACGAAGTGACTATAGGTTATATAACTAAATATTCAGTTTAACATAATTTAAATATTTTTAAATTTTATATATTTCATACTAACATTGTATTATTTTTTAGTATATATGTGAGAAAATTTTCATTGGGGAAACATCCTTTCTAATAGTTAGCGGTAAGGGTGTGTATACCGAACCTTCCCAATAGCGAGATTTTATTGAATCATTATTGTTGTTTACATGTGAAAATTTATTATAATGACTTTTGAAATATCTAAAGATAGCATGTGAAATTAAATTTACTTATTATAAATGTAGATTTGTTTACTTTATATTATTCTTATTTTTAATTTAAATATATGTATTTATTGTAAGCCAATTTATCATACATTCAATAGTAATATACGTTATAATCATGAATAAACTAAATGTAGAAGAAACTGATGTATCTCTTGCCATTGATGTTCTTTCTTGGAAAATTTTGAAAATTCTGTATTTGCTATTTAACATACATTCAACAGTAATATATGTTATAATCATGAATAAACTAATTACAGAAGAAACTGATGTATCTCTTGCCGTTGATGTTCTTTCTTGGAAAATTTTGAAAGTTCTATATTTTAGAATTCTTCTAGGCTCTCAGTCACCAATTAATGGTCTATTTTAGAAGGATAAAGGACCTAACTCTTCACGTGTGAAAAATATATCAATGTGCTCCTATCAAGCACATTAAAGCTTACTATAAAATCAATAAATTATTATCCATTAATCACTCAACGTTAGACCATTTATGGGTATTTAAACTACTCAAAATATGGAAAATTATCTCATATTCTCCCACTTGGTCCATATAAAATCTTGGGGATAGGTCCTCTAGTAATCAAGTATTATCTTCCATTTATTAGAATGTACTACATTTTATATCAATCTAATGTGTAACATTACTTAATAACAAACCTTATGTTTATTCTAGGTCCAAAATAATCAATTTCTCAAAATTTAATAATTTGCACCATAATATGAGAAAATATTATAAGAGCTTTACAAATACAACGTCTATACAATGAAAACTACATAATGGAGCCCAATCTCATTCTAACAACATAATCCTTGACTTTCATTAGTGGCATGCCCTTTTTAAAGGATCAGCTATCATTAATTAAGTACTAACGTTTTCAATGACCACTTTCTTTTTTTAAATACATTCCCTTATAGATAAAAACTTAATGTCAAGGTGTTTATTCTGCCTACCACTCTTATTGTTTTAATTAGAAAATAGCAATTAAATTGTCACAATACATTCTTAATGGCCTAGAAATGGAATCCATGAGTTTAATCCCATAGATAAAACTAGTTTTCCATACATCATATGATGTAACCTCAAAATAAGAAATAAACACAGCCTTTATAGTGGAAGTAGCAGTTAAAGACTACTTAACACTCCTCCAAGATATGGCTCCATAGGCAAATATGAAGATATAACCTGATGTTATTTTTTGTAAATCAACACACCTAGCAAAATCTGGATATGAGAACCATGTTACCTTCATATTACT
The DNA here is from genome assembly GCA_027575705.1 of Erythroxylum echinodendron. Taxonomy (NCBI): domain Eukaryota; kingdom Viridiplantae; phylum Streptophyta; class Magnoliopsida; order Malpighiales; family Erythroxylaceae; genus Erythroxylum; species Erythroxylum echinodendron. The sequence goes on along the minus strand of JANZXR010000006.1, from coordinate 8,124,257 downwards.
AGTTAGCCTATACATGAACATGCAATCTTTATCCCTTTAAAGGCACCTTAATACTTTCTTTACAGCTCTCCAATGATCTAGTCTTGGTTTACTCTGATATTTGCCTAACAATTCAACAATAAATGTAGTGTCACGTCTTGTACAAACCTGCACATACATCAGGCTTCTGATTGTAGAAGCATACAGAATTTTTTTCTTTCAAAATCATTTTTCAGGCGTTGGTCCAAATTGAAACTATCACCTTTCACAATAGGAGCTACACTTAGTGAAAAATCTTTCATTTGAATTCTCTCTAAAACTTTATTAATATAAGTTTCTTGAGATAAACACAAAAGTTGTCTTAATAGATCTTAATTTCAATGACATAATAAGCTTACCTACATCTTTCATTTCAAAATTTTTAGAGAGAAATTGTTTCATGTCATAGAACAAACCCTTATCACTATTTATAAGTAATATATCATCCACATATAATATAAGAAAAAAAATTTTACCCCCACTAACTTTCTAGTATATACATTGATCCATGATATTTTCTTCAAACCCAAATGACGAGATAACATTATGGAACTTCAAACACCATTGGTGGAATGGTTATTTCAATCCATATATGGATATTTTAAACTTTTAAACCAAATGCTCACCATTATTAGTGGAGAATCCTTTTGATTGTTTCACATAAACTTCTTCCTCTAAGTTGTCATTTAAAAAGGCCACTTTCATAACCATTTGATGTAATTCTTTGTCAAAATGAGCAACTAATGACAAAATTATATGGAGAGAATCTTTTTTAGACATAGAAGAAGATGTATCTATGTAATCAATTCCTTCCTTTTGAGTGAATCCTTTAGCAATAAATCTTGCCTTGTATCTCTCAATGTTACCTAATGAGTCTTTCTTTGTTCTAAATACCTATTTGCACCATATAGGTTTTGCTTCTTTAGGCAACTCAGCAAGATCCCAAACATTGTTATTCTTCTTGGAATTTATATATTCCTTTATAACATTGTACCATAAATTTAATTCTTTGCAACTTATAGCTTGTGAAAAGGTTTCAAGATCATTCTCAACTTGTATATTATAGTCAAATGCTTGTAGATATATAACATAATCACTAATAATGGTTGATTTCCTTATTCTAGTATATCTCCTTAATGTTGCACCAACATCCCTATATGGAGTCTGTTGGTTGACTGTGTATTGAATTCCTTCAAGTAATTCCCTAATAACTGGATCTACTAAATTATCATAAACTTGTGGATTTTTTTAATTGTCATTTGTATTGGTCATAGGCTGTTGAATTTCAACAATTGGTTGTACAACATTTATTTAAACCTAAGGAGCATTGTGAATGAAAATCACCTTATTGTTTAAGGTGGAAGGTTGAGTATCTAAATGATCATTATTAGAAACTATATCTTGAAATTGATCCCTCCCGCTAATCAAGTCATTCTTAAGAAATTTTATATTTCTTAATTCCACAATTCTAGTTTGATGTAATGGACAATAGAACATATATCTTTTAAAACTTTCGACATATCCAATGAAATACCCACTTATTATCCTTAGGTCTGATTTCTTCTCTCGTGGACTATAAATTCTTATTTTATACAGACATACTTAAACACGTATATGTCGCAAACTCTATTTCTAGCCTTTAAATAACTTAAATGGCATCTTTGGAATAGTATTGGTTGGAACCTGGTTTAATATATACACTACCATCTTAAGAGCTTCAATCTATAAAGACTTAGAAAAGTTGGAGCTACTCAGCATGCTCTGTACTACGTCCAATAATGTTCAGTTTCTTCTATCTACCACATCATTCTAGTCCAGAGATCCAGGTATAGTATATTGAGCTACTATCCCATGTTTTGAAGATACCTTCCAAATAGACTAAGCCTTTGTCTACCTTTAATATATCTACCATAATATTCCCTATCTATATCAGACCTCACAATCTTAATTTGCTTATAGTATTGTTTCTCTAATCAGCTTTGAATATTTTGAAAATATATAGTGTTTCATTCTTGTTGTGAAGCAAGTAGAGATACATATATCGTGAGTAATAATCCACAAATAAGATAAAGTATTTCTGACCATACGAGTCCATATCTAGACTAGAAATATATGTAGGTATGATCTCTAATATGTCAAAATTTCTATTAGCACCTTTATTTAATTTATTGGTCTGCTTTCCCTTTATGCAGTCCATAAAAGTTTCAAAAGAAATAAAATCCAAAGTACTCCATTATTCATCAATCTTTTAATCCTTTTTATAGAGATATGTCCTAATCTGGTGCCACAACATAGAGGAATTTTCATTCAAAATGCTTCATTTTGTTCCAACATGAGCATGTGTTGCATTGTAACAAGTATTCTCTTGCAAATTAAAATGGAAAAGACCATCATATAATTTATAATTTACAACAAATTTAAATTTATTATTTAACTTCAAAGATTCATCTGAAAAATGAAAAGAATATCCAAATGGTACATATCTTGAAACTAAAATCAATTTTCTAGAGAAATTGAGAATATAAAATTTATTTTCTAATTTTAAAACAAAACCAATACTTAAAATTAAATTGCAATCCCAATAGCCTTTACACATGAATGCATCTTGTTTTGGATAAGATATATTATTCATTTCCCACTGGCTTCTTTAGGTTTTACAAATTCTGTAACTGATTTGTAATATGGATTGTACAACTATAATCAATCCACCATGTGTCATGACAAACTTTACCCATGTTAGATTCAAAGAAAACCAGTGAAATTAAACTATCTTTCTTTTTAAGTTATTTCTTATATTTGACACAATCCTTCTTCATGTGTCCTTTATTCTTGTAAAAGAAGCACTTGGATCAAACATCTCAACCTCAAGTTTCTTTAACTGAGCTGCAATGTCCTTTATCTTCATAATGAGCTCATACACACCTAGACACCAGCAAGCCTCATAGATGAAAACTTCGCAATCAAGGCATTGGCAAGTGTTTTCTTTTTAAGTTTTGAATTGTTTATCAAAAGCCTTCAGTAGAGCACGAACATTGTCATACTATTCTACAGAACCATGAATGCCAACAAAAATTTTGGGTTTTATGAACATCACACTTAGGCGATTAGATTGCTCCTAATGTTCAAAAAGAGCAAATTTAGCTCCAGTGTTAGCCTCAGTTACCTTAGATGGTTCATCTTCCCAAATAGCATAATCAATATCCATCCATCACAGATGAAGAAGAATTATCTCCTTCCAAATCTTATAGTTTTCACCCCTTAATTGGGTAATTTCACAACTTGTATAAGAAAAACTAATAGTTTGAAAAGTTGCATAATTTAAACATCTATGCTACTTATTAATAAATTGAGGCTAACAAACTATATTTATGTGTTACCAATGTAAAATCTATCTTAAAAGACATAAATCAAATGATATAAAAATTGCCTGTGAGATAAATTTTTAATTCAAAGAGATTTATATTAAACTTTATGATAAAACTATCAAATTATATTCTAATTAATAATTCAAATATAATAAAATTCTTGTGGAATAAATTTTATTTTACTAAAATTATTAACTACAATAAAATATCTCAACACTTTATGTATTAAGTACATAAATATATAATTTTAATACACAGTGAACCCTAATAATTAATCATTAAAACATTTTATCCAAAATTTTATTCACAATATAAAAATATGGACATAACAATTATGTGAATAAAACTTAATTAACTTATAGAAGCTTTTCCTCAATAATTTATTAAAATAAAAGTCAAATTATAACTTGTTAGGTTATCACCTTTAGTTCAGTTGACAAAGGCTTATCGTGTGCCTCATATGGACGCGCGTTCGAGCCTTTGCAACTTCATAATTGATTTACATGAATTTTTCCTTAATGTTTTATATAAATGTAATTTCAATGCTTATAAGGTTATCACCTTTAGTTCAATTGGCAAAGGCTCATCATCTGCTCCATATGGGCGCGGGTATGTTGGTCTACAACTACATCAGATTTCTTTCAATAAACAAATGACACCGTTTGATAAAAGGGTCTGTTTTAACCTTCATGACCCGTTAGATACTAAGCAAAATCAAATCAGAAAAGCACTACAAATACTTCCAAAACACTTAATTGAAGATTTCTACCTTTAATGAAAAATTCCAAAAATGACTAAAATGTAAAATTTTGAATACAAAAAATTTTTATAGTTCAAAATTCTCCAAAAATTAGAGCAAGGCAGAGGTTATTATCGCTTTGATACTAAATATAAATCAATTTAACATATATTTAATAGTAATATATGCTATGATCATAAATAAATTGAATACAGAAGATACTGATATACCTCCTGACATTCATGTTCTTGCTCGGAAAATTTTGAAAATTCTACATTTTGAAATTCTTCTAAGCCCTCGATCACTAATTGATGGTGTATTTTAGAAGGATAAAAGGAACTTAGGGATTCAAAACTCTACAAGCGTAAAAATATATCAATATGCTCTCATTAAGTACATTGTCAGTTACCACAAAATGAGAAAATTATTATCTATTAATTACTAAATGCTGGACCAGTTAAGAATATTAAGACTACCCATAATATGAAAAATTATTTCCTATATATACCAAAAGGAATTGGCTTAAAGGAGTCTTACATCAAAACTCCAAAAAAAAATCAAAATAATTAAGACAACATCATAAGAGCATTTGACAAATCTATCTCTACTTATACAAGAGATGCAGTTAGCCTGAACTTGTGTAGAATTTGATTGACTGGTTTGCATCGCATTCCCCGTCTTCTTTTTTCCATATCATTTATGCAGTTGGCCTAAACTTTTATGGAATTATTCTTAGTTTTATGTTTATATGATAGTTAAACGATCTTTTTCTTTTTTTAATTGTTGTGGTTGTTGTTTATACAATATATATATATATATATATATATAATATTAACAAAAATAAAATAATTATTATATCAATTTTATATTATTATAATTTCTTGAATCATAGTTGTAGTAAGATAAAAATGATATAATAATATACTGAAAAATTATTTTGTCATCTTATAAAAATTTAGAAACTCTTTTATAATTTTAAAAAATCATTCAAAACAATATCGATATTAATTGATACTAATATCATACCGTATCAAAATCAAATTTAATACAATATTCATAACTTTGCTTTCTCTATAATGATGACTAATAATCTTGTATATTTGAGACCGTCCTTATTCAACTTTTATATAAAGAGATCTGGTACCAACCCATTATAGACCCCCTTTTTCCTGATTAACATTTTACTTCTATTGAAAGTAAATCTAAATCGATCTGGATGATTGACATAAGAATTCCTTGGAAGATAGTGCTTGCTGAATCTTTAAGGCTTAATTGGTTTTAGACGGAAGAAGTAAGTTAATGAGAAAAAATTTAGATGGCCACAGCAAACTGACAAAGCGCTGACGTTATTATCCAAAAAGCGGTGGAAATAAACGGAAGAGACAATTACGCCGAATAAGTTACAGATGTGCCGATCAATACAACTAGTCATATTTCTCTATTCTGATGTCTATGTAGAATCAAGATATATGAATTAAGCTTGGCACTACATGTTTGATTGTTGTCAGAAGAGGATTGGGATATCTAAACGAACGAATGAGAGAAAGAATTAAAGACACTTTAAGAATTAAACTCAAAAATGTTTAATGCGATGTTAACTATGATAGAAGGATGTGATATTTCGATAAGTTTGGCATCTTCGTTGAAAGGATTTTGGGCCTGGGTGACAATTTCCTATGGGTTTCATCCAATCAACTCATTGTAACCTATATATGCGAAGGGTCAATTAGGTCACAGCTTTGATTGGCGCTGGACGGACCAGCCTACTAGATCCATTGCATATGCTTTTTCTTTTTTGTCTTTGTACTTTGAAAGTCGTGTTCTTACAGAACTTATTAGTGCATTGCGGCCATACCAACTCCTAAAATTTTAGATGTTACATCAATTAACACAAAGCACTATTATCCGAAACTATTATTCTTAAGACATCACAAACCACGTAACAAGTTGTGGGGCTTCTGCGCAGTTCGTTGATGTACTCAATGAACTTGTGATATAAAAGAGCTGTGACAAATCTTTTGTGATAAATAAGATCATAACAATCTCAATCAATTTTCAGTAATCAAGTTCATTGATTAAGCGATATAATAAAACAGTAGAGTATTGTATACCTACAGCCTATAATATCGTACATTTGAGTATAAGGGCAAAAACTGATGTGGCCCTTGCTTCTTCACTCTCAGCTTCAAGCAATAACCTTAACGGAATGTTGAACATATATAGCAGGGGCAAGAAATGCCACAATATTTAAAAGGACAGTAGGTTCTTGACGAATCTTGACTCCGTCACTGCACGTGTTTGAGCTTGTGGAATTTTTGTGAAGTCCCTAATTTTCTTTTTCAATTTACGGAAGACTTTGTGTAGCCACCTTTAATAGTCCGTCCTAACTTGAGTATGCGTGATTCCGTGTGCTCTTCTCACGCTTTCACTACTTATTCAGTTAACGAATAGTTAAGTTTAGGTCCGTTTACCCTAACAAAAGTTACAAAGAAGACCATTTTACTATCTAAATGATGGTTTAAGATCTTTTTGGGATAAAAAATTATAAATTTGAAGATGTTAAAACTTAAAACTGTTCCTCACTATTAAACTGACTTTGGACAGTAAAATAACTGAAAAGTACTTACAGTTAAAACTTCTATCTCCGCAATTAGCAATTACATCCTGCCCTCAATTTTCAAATCATAATTTGCTGTTTTTGCAATTAATAAACACAAAGATTATGTGGGAATTTCTGATGTTGCCATCTGTTAAGAATACTCACATGTGACTGTTTCACTTCAAAGAAAGAGAAAAAAGAAGACTAACATATTAGCTTAGTAGCCTACTCTACTTATTGTCAATTAATTTTAGAATGGAACCTCAATTAAACTTGTGTGTTGTCTAACTTTCCTTCTCATATGAGCCCGTAGATCTATTGCAAATTTTAGCATAGTATTAGAACCACTAAAGATCTTGGCCTACTGTTTGCCTTAGAAGGGAGTCTATCATTTAAGCAATTGGAGAAGGATTTGAAGTTTGTATGGAACAAGTAGCCTAGCAGTAGTTTATTCCAAGAGAGGGCATATTTGACCTCAATCAAAAGTCCAACCCTTATGAAGATTGTTTACGTACCCCTTTAGATTATTTAAGTAAAAAAGTGACTCAAATGTGAGAGAGGATATTAAGAATACCCATATGTGAGTGTCCCATATTAAAAAAAGAGAAGAAAAAAGACTAACATATAAGGTGAGCTACTCCACTTATTGTCAATTAGTTTTAAGAAGGAACTTAGCTTTAGCTTGTATGTGATGTGAATTTCTTTGTCAGGACATTGCAAATTCCAACATCACCTCGTTTTCAAGTTTGTTGTGCCAGCTTAAGAGATTTGAACATTTTAGGCACAGGAAGTTGCCTGGAATGTGGGAGGTTGTACACACACTGGGACTCCTTCAAAATAATCAAAGTAAACTGGTTGAACTTTGAAGTTCTTACGCTAAGAAATTTCCTACGACGAGGAAGAGGAACTAGAATATCATTGGCCCAAAATAGTATCGTAGCCTGCGTTGCCAGCATGTTTCCTCGTTGTCAAAATTTTAAAGTTTGTCTTATCGGCGGACAGAGACAGAATTGGACGATTTGTCGTAGAATTTCAAAAACATATAAATTGGGCTCGCATGATACAAAGAATAAGCAACATTAATTACCGCAAGGAAACGGCAACTCATGAAACAATCTGCAGCTATCGATGTTGGCTGTAGGATAAGATTAACATTCGATTCATAATCATATCCTTCTTGATTCTGTTGTTTCAGTGATATTCTTTTCTTTCTGTTTATACAACTATATGTTCTGATCTGATGATTACAGAGAACTTTGAAGAAAAACTAAAGAACAAATGACGAGTTGAGCACAACTAGTCTCATTAACCCTAGTTGGTGACGATGATAACCCTCTCTCTCGTGCTCCTAGAATGAATCAAACCTTCGTCTGTTCTCTTGTGTCTTGGACGTAGCAACCTGGAAAAGAACCCACCTTTCTTTTGATTATCATCATCACATACTTTATCTCTTCTCATTCTCGAAGTAAAAGCCAGTGATCTACTTTTAGTGAGCGCATTCTTGCCTCCGAACAAATACGAAAATGATGAGCCTTTTCCATTTGGGAAATATCGATACTGGTGCATTGGAGTCGAATAAGAAGAATCGGAGCAAGACGAATAGTAAGAAGACAAAGAAGAAGAAGAAGATGAAGAGTAACCCTTTCTGGTACCCCTACCACGAGAGCTTGCAGTTAACAGGTGAGAGAGCTTTTCATTGAGACAAAGTGAACAAACCCCCGGTGCCTGCTGGTGCTTTGGGTGCTTCTTGCACCTACCATCCGGCTTTACACGACCCATGATAAGATGTTCTTTTGATCTCTTAAACTTTTCCATTGTTGGAGCTCTTGTCTTTTTTGTGTTCAGAGAGGGTGTGCTGGTATATATAAAGAGGGAGCTCAGGGTGTTCTTCCATGATACTTCATGGGAGGTTTCGTTGGGGACTTCTTAAAATAGCTTTTTTGACGGTTGACATGGAATTTGACAAGTTGGCTGTCAGGACCAAACGCACGGTTGTGATAAGGAGTGTAGTTTGTGGGGTCCGCCTCCGTCGGTGGCTGTGATCTTTATGCGTAGATTAAGTTAAGTGGTGTGGAATGCAAGTAAACAAGTCTAAGGAGGGCGGCTTGGATAATCTCCCTTTGCTTCTTTTTATTTACTTTATCCAAGACAAATGAAAAAAATTAAGCTTTTGCTTCTTTTTATTTACTTTATCCAAGAAAAATGAAAAAAAATTAAGCAATTTTTGAATAATAAATAATAAATAAATAAATAAATTGTAAATATTAGACATTTACTTTTAATACGAAGTCAATCCATAATTTTTGGCGTGTGCAAATTAACTGTATCAATTTTAAATTATGGTATTAAACAACGAATTAAATTTCTATAATTAATATGATTATCTATCTCAGAACAAAATTAAAAATAAGCAAAAGCACCAATACAGTTTTGCCCGCGATTGTGCATATAAAGTAAAATTTGATCACTGAGATACTTAAATGGGACAGTCTGCATGACATAAAAATACGCATCAATTTTTTCAAGTATGAACTTTTAATATGAATTCTGACCAATTTATTATCTAAATAATATACTTATGCCGTGTCAAACATTAACAGCGGGCAGAAAATGCGACACCTGGTTTTTGCTCTTTTCTACTATTTCTTCGGGGTCTAGTCTTCTTTTTAGTTGGTGAACTTATGATGTAGTCTTTTTATGGCGTCGTAGTGTTCACGCATGCCCTGTCTATCGGGGACTTGCAGAGAAATTTTATTGTGGAATACCGAAATTTACAATTGGAAAGAGGAAAAGTCAAGTTTGAAACCATCATGCACGCAATCACTCGTGAGTTCGGTAACATATGTTCGGGTTACCCAAAAAACAGAAAAGGATAAAACTTTCTAACTATATATGTCTCGTTGGTACAAATTAATTAAGTTGGAATGAGATTCAATGTTGTTAGAAACTGAGGAGCAGATACAAAATCCAAGAGTGTGAACACAGCAAAGGCATTTTTTAAAAAAATGTCACACTTCCCATGGAGACGGTGGCCAGATCACTTGTAAGAACTCCCATGGTTCCAGCTAAGTCACAAATTAAAAAGAAAAGAAAAGAAAAAAAGGGGTTGTTAGACTCTATAAATGTGTCCTAATTAAGTTTGGTGAGAAATAAAAATTGGACAGCAATAAAACAGGATGCGCTTGACAGTTGATCGGAAGGCTAGGAATATTTTACAGCTCACGGCTCCAGTTAGGTTTCAGTAAGCGTACCGATGTTCAGAAGCTTCATTGCTCCCTGCTAGCTGCCCAAACAAGCCCTTAGTTGCAGCCACCTCTGGCCTTAAGACTTGGCCAAAAGTTGTCGCAAAGCATTTCTGTTGCTTTGTAGCAGAAGAAAAGCATTTCTAGCTTTAGCTATCAAAATTATCGAAGAAAAAGTCATCCCATAAGTTCAGAATAAACAACGTCTGTCCAGCAATTAAAGAAAATCAGCATTCACCTCTATTGAAGATTCCCGTCAAAGAAAAAAAAAATCTTACAAACCGATACTACTAAAGATTTCTCTTATATTAACTTTGTTTTCCTTTTTACTATTTACCTTTTACTTTTCACTTTTTAAACTCAAACAGATTATTTTTGTTCAATTAAAGTTTCTTAATTTTTATAATAGAATAGTTTTGATTTTTCCATTATAAGATTTTATTACTAACTCAATAAATATCAGTTAGGGACGGAAAATACCGACGGAAATGACAAATATTCCGTCGGTATCTAAAATTACCGACAGAAAAAACCGACGGCCAAAAACGTCAGAGATTTGGCCGTAACTAAATTTACCGACGGAAAGTTTCTTTACTGTCGGCAACATTATCGACAGACAAAAATAAACCATCGGTAACTTCAACCAAAAAGTTACCGACCGTAACTTTACCGACGGTAAGGAGCTTACCCGTATGTAAATTTAGCATCGGAATGTTTCTAATACGGTCGGTAAAGTTATCGACAGTAACATTTTGTCCATCGGTAAATTCTGAACTATTACCGACGGAACTTATTGTCCGTCGATATAGTATGTAGACAATTACCGATGGAAATCTTGTATATTTCCGTCGGTAAAACTTTTATTAAATTTTTTTGAAAAAATATATTTCCATTATATTTAAATTATAACGGTCGAAAATTTTTATTAATAATATATATTTAATTATATATAAATAATTACTTTATTTATAATTAAATATATATTATTAATAAAATTTTTATATAACGTTGTAGACTGTCGCTCAATAGTTTGCTATATTTGGTCCTATAAAAAAGCAATGTTATATATTAGTAAGTGATAATGATGAAGAATATTATTAATATTAAA
>JANZXR010000006.1:8077726-8102604 GCA_027575705.1 Erythroxylum echinodendron | reverse complement strand
TAATAATAATAATAATAATAATAATAATAATAATAATAATAATAATAATAATAATAATAATAATAATAATAATTGGTCTTTTTGTTAGTTATTCCTTTGTTATTTCAAGTTTATATTTTCAAACCAAACACTGGTATAGAATTTCTTATCTATTCCATTTCTTGAACCGAACAAAGTAATACTTATTCTATTCTATTACTAATCTTTTCTATTTCTAAAAATAATTATTATATTGCTTATCTGTTCCATTCCTTGAATCAAACAACCCATTAGTCAAATTGGAAAATTTTAACATAAGTAAGATTTTTTAAATCAGTAGTTAATGTTATAAAAGGACTATCACTTAAATGAAAATTTTATAAGATTAAGTACCAAATTAAATTTTTTCAAAAAATTTAGCAATTTAGAATGTATTATACTTTAATACTTTAAATGAGAAAATAAACCAAAAGCACCAACTAAATAAGTGATAATAAGAAAAAACTTTGCATTGATTTTACCAATCTTTGTTTTGTCATAAATATATACACATATATATAATAACAATCTCATTTGTGACAATATATATATATATATAAGTTTTTGATATAATGCATATATCAAAAACTTATATATATTACATAATGGTCCTATAGCCGGATTTTTGATGCCTGGCATAAAGCAGCCGTGCAGATAGTTGGACATTCTAGTATCATTCATAAAAGTTTCTCCACCAGATCTGAAGCAGAAAAATCATTGGCCGAATACAAACAAAATAATCCAGCACTAAGACCTCAGTATAGCCAGGTACTTCAATCACCACCTCCTACACCATCCAATGCAAAAATGTAGGTTCTTGGCAAACCAGTCAATATCGATCGAATTAACTCCATTCCATCCATAAGTTTACAAATCGAAGCAAAAAGATTAACGTCAGAAATGTTTCTTGACTGTTTTCAAAATATCAACACTTAATCCACAAAATCGAGGACGCTTTGGTCTAAAAACTATTGTTTTACCCGAAGTAGAACCATTGACCACTTATCTACTTTTTCAAAGTGGATTAATAGACACTCTTTATATAACTAATACTCAGATACTCTCTGAGTTTCCACCAGGATTTATCCAAGTAGTTAGAAACTACAAGGATTGGTTTGCAAAGGATAGAGAAATGTATCTCAAAATATGGAGAAGCTATCCCATCTTTAAAGCACAAGATACCATCAAAGATGCAGATATCATTGTACCAAGAATTGCATTTATCACCATTGGGATCAGTCATGGTACCTACCCTCTAATTGACGCACCACCAAATCATCCAGTCAATTGGGATCTAATCTATCAATTTAATCTCAATTGCTTGGAGGGAGTATACATGTAAGCATCCAGGATTGATGAGCAATCAATTATTCGAATCAACTACAAAGGACACCAATTGTTAATGACCTCAGTTTACAAGCAACCACTTCAAAAAGATTCTCTACTAATCATTCAACAATTTATTCATCCATTTCATCAATTGGACGGAAGTTTCTCTGCATTAATTGCCAGCTGGAAAGAAGCCCTCTGCAAACAGATGCAAGGACATAAACAACACCGGTGTAATTATTGTCTGTCCATCTCACAAAGGAAGAGTCCAGAGATTGAGTCAATTGAAGCCATCATTGAAGAATAACAACAAAGTAAAAAGAATCTCTTTTAAAAGATGTAGGCCCTAGTGGCTAAGAAAGCAGATGCTTCTGCTTTCACTGTACATTACTTTTTCTTTTTCTTTGTAAAAGTTGTCGGCCATCTGTCTGGCCAGCTGTCCTTTACTATGTTTTTTTTTTCTTGAGTCTGTAAGTCTATATAAGGAGGCTCTTATGCCTTCTGAATTCACGGTTAAATAAACTTTCTTTCTCTTACGATTCTCTCTAGCCATTCAAGTCAAAGAAGACGTTAAGGCGTTCGAGATCAGGTATGATTAAGTTTGTTTTTTAATCGTCACTTTTTCTTTAATCCAGTTTTATTCTTTTCTTTTATTTATTCTTTTTCTCTTCAGCTATGTCTTTCAGTTATTTCAAATACAAACAACTCATAAAAAATGCAATCAATGATACTTACAAAAGAGAAGATGAATTAGAAGATCTACTTCGAGTATATCATGCACAAAATAAAAGAGCATAAAAAAGCAGAGATGCTAGACGATATAAAGAGATGTATGAATCAGCCACTCGTATCAGTCAACAAATCAGTTACTAAAAGCAACCAAGAGAGCTAGAATATGTTATTGTAAAATGATGCAGAAACTTATTAATTAAATAAATTCTGTTTCTCTTCAATACATATTTTTGTTTTCCATTCCAGATGCATTATTTTGATCTAAAACAACATTTAAAAGACCAGATTACCATAGATAGAAAAGCAGCAGACAATCATCAACAATGGACTAATAAAATAAAGATGAAATTATATCAAGCAATTGCAACCAAGCAAACAAATAAAATAAGTTGATATCAATATAATCTTATGATAATCAATCATGTGCAAAAGAATAATAAACAAAATCTAAAACGCAATCTCAACGATATTTCTAGATTAATCTGTTAAAATGGAAGATCACTTTATTGAGCAAATAGGTGAAGGTATTTATATGACAGAACTTGAAGGACCAAGAAATAAAATCTTAGTATTAAAAAGATCTTTAGATAATTATATAGAACACCTTAATATTGATCTTTTAGCACCCTATAATAGATCTCATATAATAGAATGTGAAAGAAAAATTGAACTCCTAATTCATATAATTGAAAAATTAAATGAATTTATCAGTAGAGATAAAAATGGTTAATTTAATTTTCTTTATTCATATCTGTGTATATATTCTTTTACCATTTATTTTAATTTTCCAATATCTTCTTGTTTTAGTAAAGTTTTATCTGTTAAGCTGTATTCATTGTTTATCTTCTGTTGAATTAATTGATTATTTTTATGCCTGTTATACTTATGGTTTCCGTTTTATTATGTTTCAATATATCCTAGATAAGTTATTTACATCTAATAGTGATTATTAATATGGATATATCATCTTTATTATTGCTCTATTTGTCAAACCTCTAATTGTTGCATCTGTCAACAATTAGAAAAACAGATAGAAGATTTAATTTACATGAAAAATCTACATTTTAGAAAGATTTACGAATTAGAAAGATAATATAATCATCTTCGGATAATTATCACTGCTCTTAGTACCTTACAACCAATCGTAGAGGAGTTAACATTAGAAAAACAATTTCACCAACTGTATGCAAGAGATTTAGCTAATTATGAAAAACTATTGTTCGATAATCAACAAAACCCTTGGCGTAAATGACTAATACAAATTCAGATATTCTTGATGTAGATAATTTAGAATTACATGAAGCAGATGGAATCTTTCAAATAGATTCTTTATTATCTAATGAAAAAAATTAAACAAATAGTAAAAACTCAACTAAATTTAAAAGAAGGACAAGATATTCATAAAACTACTATTTTAATAGAATAATTAATCAAAAAATATCATTTATTTTGGAAAAATTATTTATGAAACCCCTATCAACATAGAACAATGTAATGGTCATATACGTATCAATTTAATTAATCAAGAACAAATTTTTAAACATTTACAAAAAATCTCTCCGGAGAAACGAACTAAAATTGGTTATATTCATCTTTCAACTATTCAAATACTCTTAAAATCCACTTTCCAAGAAGGAATTGATTCACCAATAAGAATGGCCATTTTAGATGAACAAATGACAAATTTAAATAATCAAATTATTGGAATAATGAATGGTAACTTAGCCTATGGAAAAATAAAATTTAATACTCTATTAAAATTAGGATTACCTTTAAAATCAAAAGATTTAGAAGGAACATTAACAATTGCTTCTAAATTCTATAATCAAAATTTGATGAGATCAGGACAATATCCTTTTTCTATTACGTATTAAATCAGTTATGCTCTTACAAACTCACACCATAGTATCGAATTTAAAAATACAGACAATATATATATATATATTAACTTTTTAATGATGTAGCAAAGGTAGGCACTAATTTTCGAACAAAAATTAGAACTTTACCCCTATACAGTATCCTATTACCTCTAGACATTCTTTTTCGGAAATACTTCCTGCACCAAATTTAGCACCAACATTAGTAAGATCTCAATCTTCAAAAATTGAAAGACCTATTCGAATAAATAAAAATGAAGATTCAGAGATACCTATTACAGATCCAACAATTTTCCACTCCGCTTTAGACACCTCAAGGAAGATAGATGCACTACAATTTCAACTCTCTGAATTAACTACCTATTTAAAACAAACCTTATGAGTATTAGCCAAGAATTACATGAAATAAAAGAACATTATAAACAAATAGAATATCATCTATATGAAGTAATTCAAAAATAAACAACATTAGTTGAACTATTTTCTAAAATAGTAACAGAAACAAAAGAACAAAAATAAATCTTCAGAGAACAAAATCAAATAATTAAAAAGATAGAGGAAAAGGTACAAATGGTATCAAAGCCTAAAACCAAACCAAATCCACCTACTGTAATTTTAAGACCATGGAAGACACTACTTTAGAAGAATCGTTAGCTCTTAATATAGAATCTTTAGAAATTGTTGAAAGAAATATACAAAATCAATTGGAAGAAATCACTCAATTAATGCAAAAACTAACTTTTCATCAAATAAATCAAATAACTGATAAAGATGAAATAATACATGCATATGAATCTGATGAAGAAATTTTTGTCGAAGAAGAACCAGAAAGTAGTAAAAATAGAGAAAATCTCAAAAGAGAACATGTAAGTGGAGATAAAAGAAAAAAGGATAAACAAGATGAAGATTCTTATACTTGGTAATGGACATGAGATGACTTTTTAAATAGACAAGGTTATTATAGAAAGGGTCCAAAACTTAAAAAATATCCTATGGAATATACTCCAAAACATATATCAATAGGATCAGAAACAACACTTAATATTGATTGTGTTACAAATCCAGAAGAATTAATTTTAGATTGGGTAAATAAAATGCAACTTTTATTACAAATTGAAAAACCTTTTGGAGATGTTATAAACAAAAATTCACTTTGGAATTTTATTACTTATAAAACTATAGGTGTAGTGCAACAATTTTTACTAGACAATGAAGAACATTTAAAAAATACCTCTGATTATAAAGAAGCCATGAACGATAGTACAACTTTTCATGCAATAGCAATTGAAATTTTTTAAAGAATTTATAGGAAAAGATTTAATAGACCATCGACAAACAGTAGCAAATGCAAAAAGAATAACAGCTCTTAAACATCTTAATAATATGAGAATATATGACCTTTGTTATTTAGGATATTATATTTGTGAATTTAAAAAATATTATTATAATCTGGCAAGATCTGAACAAGAAATTTATACACATATTTTTATCCAAAACTTACCTTATCCTTTTAGCCAAAAGGTAGAAGAAAAATTTCAATTCTTAATTAGTGAAAATAAAATAGCAAACAATTTAGGTGGAGCTATTTATAGATCATAACAATACTTAGCCGACCAATGTTTAGAAAGCCAATTAAGAAAAACTTTAAAATATAATAAACTTCAACTCTGTTGTTCAAAAAATGCAAATGTTCCACAACAATATGGATATCCAAATTCTATAAAAAGACAACAAAAATATAAAACTTTTCGAAAATATTAATGAAAAAGATACCCTAAAAGATATTATAAACAAAGACCTTTTAAACCATATAAACGATATTTTAGAAAAAGAAAATATAGAGAATTAAACCTAAAAGAACAGATTGTCCACAAAGGAAAAGGAACTGTAAATGTTGGATATGTAAAGAAAAAAGGACATTATGCAAATGAATCTCCAAACAAGAAAAATACTAAATTCAAAGAAAAGGTCAATATGTTGAATTCTGCTCTAGAAAATGATCTAGAACCTATAGAATCTGAATATAATACAGACTCAACAATTTCTTCAATTTATCAGTATGAATCATATACAGAAAGTTCAGAATCCTTAAGCAAATCTCAACACTACTTTTATTCAAGTAACAATTCAGAATAAAACAATAAATGCTTATATTGATACAAGAGCAACCATCTGTATAGCTTCTAGAAAATTATTAAATAATTGTAAAAAATTAGACAAACCATTACAAATAAGAATAGCAGACGTTAGCTTTAAAGATATTTGTTATGTAAATTATTACAATAATATTCTTTTAGAAAAATATACTTTTCCAATACCTACAATCTATCAACAAGAATCAGGATTATCGTTAATCTTAGGCAATAATTTTCTTAAACTTTATAATCCATTTTGTCAATATTTAGATTTTATTACATTAAGAACTCCTTTAATTAAGTCAATAAATCAATAATCAATAATTTTAAAAATTCCTATTTACCATACAAATTATTATCAACAATTACAACATCTTACTTCTCAATTAGATTTTCTTCACTTTTATCTTTTAAATAACATGACTATTCGAACTGAAATAGATACACTTTTATATCAAGTTTGTAGTGAAAACCCTTTAGACCCAATAAAAAACCATAATAATCAACCGATTGAAATAAAACTTAAAGACCCAACACAAGAAGTTAATGTTCATAACAATATTCCCTACTCACAAATTGATGTACAAGAATTTCTCACTGAATGTAATGATTTACTTACAAAAGGATTAATTACTCCTAGCATTAGTAAGCATTCTGCCCCTGCTTTTTATGTAAATAATGCAGCAGAACAAAAAAGAGGAAAAAGAAGAATGGTTATCAATTATAAAAAAAATGAATGAAGCCACGATAGGAGATGCATACAAATTACCTAGAAAAGATTATATTATTAATAAACTTAAAGGACATACATGGTTTTCTACTTTAGATGCAAAATCAGGATATTGGCAATTAAGATTGCATGATAATACAAAATATTTAACAACATTTACTTGTCCTCCACAAAAACATTATCAATGAAATGTTTTACCTTTTGGATTAAAATAAGCACCTAGTATTTATCAACGATTTACGAATAATAATCTTGCTGGGTTAGAAGAATTTACTTTTGTTTATATTGATGATATTATTATTTACTCCAATCAAGACAAAATTGATCATTTAAAAAAGGTTAAAATAGTATTACAAAGATGTAGTGACAGGATTAATCTTAAGCAAGAAAAAGGCAAAAATAACACAACAAAACATTGAATATTTAGGCATAGCATTTCAAAATGGTTATTTAAAATTACAACCAAATATTTTAGAAAAAATAAAGAATTTCCAGGTCATTTAACAAACATAACTCAAATCCAACAATTTTTAAGAATTTTAAATTATATTTGTGATCAAGGATTTTTACATAATTTAGCAAAAGAAAGAAATAGTTTACAGCTTAAATGCAGTACTAAAAAGTAAAGGAATTGGACTGATGCAGATACCAAAGTAAAAAGGAAACTCAAAGCTTTATGTACACAATTACCTTCTTTATATAACTATCTTCCTCAAGATGCACTCATTGTACAAATTGATGCAAGCAACGGTACGTGGGCTCGCTGCCTTTTGGTAAAACCTCCACATTAAAAGCAATTACATTTATGCTATTATATCAATGGGACTTTTACTCCCACAGAATGTAGATATCCTATTGATGAAAAAGAGACACTTGCTTGTCTCAAGACTTTAAGAAATGAAAAATCGATTTATTACCTGTTACTTTTACAGTACAGACAGATTCAAAATATTTAGTCGGATTTCTAAAATATAATATTCGAGCAAATCTTAATCAAGGATGATTAATTCGATGGCAACTCGAATTAAACCAATACCAATTTTTTATACATTATATAAAATCTACTGACAATTTTCTTGCACATATATTAACTCGAGAATGGAAGCAGTTTTAACCAGTTTAGAAGATGCATTAGCTCAAAAGGAGATTGAATTAATTAACCAACAGCAACTTATTGGCACCATCACTCGAGACATCAACCAATTAAAAATCATTATCTAAGTCCTCAAACAAAACATTAAACCCGAAACCAGTTCTTCAAGCCCTTCTTTGCCTACAGTCACTACCACTGAATCTAAACCTCCTCCACCTACCCTTATCACTCCTCAACAATTCAGCCAACAACCAGTTCAATCTCAAAAGCAAGCAAATTCCGACGAGAGGAGGGTGTATGTAATATAATAGATTTATAAGATTTGATTCCGCCCTAACCCTAACACATGTTTTCGTTAGTAAAGTGATGTCAGAGCTTATAGGTCATCCTCACAGTTCTAGTTTCGAATCGCACCAACAACCTGGTAGCTTTCGCGGAACTATGGGAAGATAAAGCTATAGCCTGTGGTGTCGTAATGATCTTGCGTCCGCAGAAACGTGGTGGATTTATAAGATTTGATTCCGCCCTAACCTATATATATATATAAGTTTTTGATATATGCATTAAAAAAGATGTATTTAAGAGAAATAGAAAAATATAATTATTTGGTTATCAAAATATTAAACATGTTTAAATAGATATTCTTTTTCTTGTCAAGTGTTAAAATAAGATTAAAATTTTTTAAATCAATATTTTAAAATTAAAATAAAATACAGATCATCAATTTATATTTTTCTATCTGATTTTTTTATCATGAAATTTTTATTGTAAAGAAAGATTATGAGTTCGGAGTTTCTATTAAATAGAATCATGTAAAATGTAGAAGCATGAATCTAAATAGGCTAGGTAATTACAAAAGGTTAGTGGGGGGCGGAGTCAGGAGTGGGCAGAAGCCGTACGAGGTGGGGTCTCTGCATCAGTAAAACTGGAACAGTACAGTGGGGAATCGGTTGACGGTTCATAGGGATTGCTGTATACTAACGTCATTGCAATTTACAAGGCTAGTAGCTAGATTCCCGTAGATCTATATTTAGAGTCAAACACTGGGGGGCCCCATTTTTTTCTGCCAACACAAAGCGACTTGACGGAGATAAGAGTCGCAGCAGCTTTTGCCTCTGTCTCTTTCCCACTCAGTCAATCAAAGGAAAAGACCGAAAACGACATCTTTCCTTCCCAGTCCCCACCTCCACTCCATTTCTCCATTAACCCACCATATCTCTTTCTCATCACATCTTTTCTTTTCTACTCGCACTGTTTTTTATCCCTTGGCTTAATTCAGCATGTGCTCTAACTAGTTAGACACAATAGTATCTACATGTAATGTAAAAAGGTAAGGAGATTATTATGTAATATTGTAGTAGACAGAGAACAGAAATGGGATATGGGGAATGTGTCGTTGAAGACAACCATTTTTGAAATAGGGAATTGGATGGATGACAATCTTCTTTCGCGAGAACGTGGAGATGGTGCACTCTTTTAGGTGAGTCCTATAGTTTCTAGACGCTGGAAGGAAGAACATCTCTGGGCATAATCTTGACACTGAATATAGTTAGCTACGGCTTTTTACCAACCACATGCTCTGATAACAGCTAATCATAAAGCCAACGACAAAAGTGAAACTCATCAATCGGAAAAGCAGCCCCAGAAGACGCTCCCCTTTCGTTTCGTCAGCTTTGGGTTTTGGATATTTTGTGTCAATGCCTTGGTATTGTTTGGCCAGAGCACCTTCTATTTATCCTGTAGCGTTGGCATTTTGTATTGTAGTAGGGCTTCCAGTTTCCTGAAGTTGACACTACTCCAAGTATCCAAGCGGACAAAACCTTTTCTTTCTGTTGTAATTTGATCGGAGAGGCTGAAGTCCTAAACCAGTAAGTTACCCAACTATTCAATATTCGACTAGTTCTTAGGTCAGTTCAGTTAAGTATTGGAAGACAGCCAACGGCAAAGGACGAAAATGCTTGACTTACA
Source organism: Erythroxylum echinodendron (assembly GCA_027575705.1). Classification (NCBI taxonomy): domain Eukaryota; kingdom Viridiplantae; phylum Streptophyta; class Magnoliopsida; order Malpighiales; family Erythroxylaceae; genus Erythroxylum; species Erythroxylum echinodendron. The sequence goes on along the minus strand of JANZXR010000006.1, from coordinate 8,092,722 downwards.
ATCCTTCACCAGGACTGTTAGATAAGCAATTCAAACTTACAGGGACAGGGTTTCGCAGATTGTACAAGAGCTCACATTAATCCACCATATGTCCTATCCCTACTTTGATTCATTGATCTAATCAGGCATGCTAATCTTTCGAGTGGCTCAGTAGTCAGTTCACACATCGGACCATCGAATTAGTCACAATCGGAGTTATTCGTAATTGAGTACATAAAATGGAACCATACCAATTCTGACCAACTGTTGTGTAATATGTACTGGCTAACCAACTCTTTATAATCCAATACACAAGAACTTAACAAAACTATATCTTCTAACAGTACGGCAGTACTTATTATCGTCTTAACGTCCTGAATTTTGGTCCAAGTCCCTAGAAAAATGACTTCGATAAGATTTTCTTAACGGACGGCCAATGAACAGCAAATTATATACAATGATACAATTTAACTCTTTGGATACGATAGGAGAGTCAAAATGAAGCTCAAATTAAAAGTGATTCTGAAACAAACTTACTAATTTTTTTACCATAACTGGTAAATATACTAATTATGCTGCTCAGGGAAGTACCAGTGAAGAGTGGGAGCTTGATCAACTGAAAAGAAATTGCAAGAGCCCTCTGCACTAAACAAACTCTGCTCTTCCAATTTCACAACATGAGGTTGATGGTAAACATGATACCCATTATTCATCATCGTTCTGGGATCCGGTAATTGGAACCAATTCATTAAACCATGTGAAGAGGAGAAATTATTGTGGTCTGTAACGAGTTCGTTGGAGTTGTTATTGTCACAGAAGTCGTGACTCCTACTCTGCACTGAAGCATTGTTCTCAGACTCTTCCTTAACAGAGTGTCGGCTCTCTGCGTTATCATCACCGAACTTGGCTTTCAGTTCTTTGAGCTGAAATTGAGGCACCAAACAACACAATCAGGAACTCAAAGTTTTACAGAAAAAAAAAAAAATCAAACCAAATGAATTCATTACTTAACTACTACGATTAAAAGAAATTAAAAAGGCAATTTTACTATGACAAACCTTTAGAAGTAGAGCCTCATTCTGTTGTTCAAGATTATTGTATTCAAGTTTCAGAGCTTCGTAACCGGCCTTAAGGGCTACATACTCTTTCTCCAATTGCTTAGTCTTCCAACGGGCACGGCGGTTTTGAAACCAAATAGCCACTTGTCGTGGTTGGAGACCTAATTCTTCTGCTAACCTCAGCTTCCTCTCAGGTTCAAGCTTGTTTTCAACCTCAAAATTCTTCTCCAAGGACTTCACTTGCTCCAAGCTCAGTCTTCGTTTCTTCTCAATTGTATGGCTGGCTTCCTCAGCGTAGTCTTCCTCTTCTATACTATCCAACATTGCTTGGAATTCCCTACTATAACCTCTGTTTGCCTTTTGCGTCTTCTCTTCTATATATGCAAGGTTAGTGGAAGTTTATTGTCAGGAATACTACCTACAAAACAGTCTTTGCATGATAAAAGGAAAAACGAACAAAAAACTTTGGTTTTTCATTGCCTTTGAATGTAAATTCCATATCACAATTAGCTTCACAAAACTAGTGATAGACATAGCCATGCTTGAACTCATCACCTTCAAGTATAAGTCTTTCTTACCGGAAATGGCGACAAAAGCAGCCAGGGAATCTGAGGAAGAACTAGAACTGAACCGTTTCATTACTCCACGAAAACAGCTCAGCCGTTAAATTAGCAAGGGATTGTATGTGACCTCAAAATTATGTCTCCTGTTTTTCTCCCTCGATGTACAGAAACTACAAACTAATTGATGAGAAGGAAAAATGTCTTCCCCAGCGCTGAAGTTTCTCAGTGGTCAGAAATATTGGAACTTTCCTGGAGTCTAAACCAAGAGCAGGCAAAGCTTTTAATCAAGCGGAAAAAAGAAACAGTAAAGAAAGATTAGCCTTACTCTAGCTAATTATTGTTTAATAATGCAACTAACTTGCATAAAAAAAGAGAGTGGTACAAATAACCAGGAGACACTGAACCTCCTTCACCACGCACACTTGTATAAAGTCATACATCTTTTACTATTGCGAGCTGTGAAGTTGACATGATGTTGACAGAAATTCATATTCTGTTTCATTTTTCATTTGAAATTTGGGGCTTTGCAACGAGTCACCTCTTCCATGATTGTTCTGATTGATATGGATATGCAATTATACGTCAATCATATACCTTAAGTTATAAGTCTTAACTAAGACCACATTCCACTGATCTTGATTAATTGTATGCGATGTTCAGGAATTTTCCACTATACTTATTACGTTCGTAAGTCTTGCCATTTCCCAGTTATGTCAACATAGAACCACTTATCTCATTCTACATGACAAACTGGAGCAGACACCTTATCTAGCCTCTTGCCCTTTGGATGAGGGAAGTGCTTACTTTGTGTATCGATGAGTGCAAGAAAGGTTACAATGTGTGAATTAAGCCAGCTGTAGTTGAAAATCGTTACGAGAAACAGGGGAAGTTCCACGTATGCTACAAACTGAGAAATTGGAGAACTGTATGAAGGATCCAAAATTATGAATCAATTATGTGATAGGGAAAATCAAGAATCAATTATGTAATAGAGAACACAGATACTTATTGAAGACATGATTGTCAAATTATGAGAGCACCGTGCAAGCATTTGGTGATGGTCAGGGCTTCCACTACAGCTCCAATCCCTTTAGAAAGTATAGCTCTGAATGGGACAAATTGTATATACATAATGTACATGTGCTATACATGTGTATATATACGGAATGCGATGGGGACCTAGCTACAATAAGCAATTCTAGGCCTGTCCATCATAGGCCTTAGAGTTAGGCCAACACTATTAACTACACTAACGGTATAAAATGATTAAGTCCAATAAGAATCATAATAATAGTGGACCATAGGCATCTCAATAGGGATCATATCATTAACTTATTTTTAATAAAACCAAAACAACAGTTGATTGTAGCCTATAAAATATATTCTAACATTCTCCCACTTAAGCAAAATCAATTGTTTAATTTTATTTTTGAAAAAATTTGAAAACGACTCTCAGGCTAATAAACTAAATTTTGTGTAATGTGGCCACATTTTTTAAAAGATATATGATCCGAGATGCAGCACTTCAATAGGACTAAGTCCGATCAAAGTCAAATGACATTAAACTATAGCACCCGTTACATCCTTTATTGATATAACCTCGATATATAATTACATATATCATCAACCTTGTCGACCAGCCATTAATGTGTAGTGTAGCATGAAAATAGCAGACAAAGGTGATGCAATAATTAATGTAAGGTGCTACTTTCAATAGGCTTAAAGCAAGGGAAATTGTATAGTTTATTATGAACTATAATGCCTTGAACTCCAATATGGTGTCAACCTCCGACACGATGATTGAAAAGGCTCCGGGTTCTGTAATAGTGTCTGTAGACTCAAATATGGTGTTGAGTAGGAGGCATTCTGATCTAATAAAACACCGAGTCCAAAACTTTTGCAACATGCTCTAACTCTGAGTTGATATGAATCAGGAGACTTGATGATATAAAAGGACACCGAGTTATATATATATATATATATACAAAATAGTAATAAGAGAATAATTCAAATCAATTGCATTAAAATAACATAATCCATGCGAAATGAACATTCAAGTATCTAACAATAAAGGTCGAACAAGACAAAGAAAGATCACATACATTTTAAAACTCCTACTAATCAAGCGCATTAAAAAATCTCCATATCTTTAACGTGCTTTTGGAACACTCAGCTAGCATGAACTTTATAACTATATGCTCGATGACTATCTCTTTATTCTTCACTAGGTCTCTGACAGTCAGATACTTTGATTCCATGTGCTTAGAACCATTAGAATTCTTGTTATTGTTAGTGTAAAACACTGCTGCACTATTATCACAATAGATTCTGAGAGGTCTAGTAATTGAATCCATAATGCGAAGTCCAGTCACCAAGTTTCTCTACCAAACAGCATGAGTAGCAATTGCATAACAAGCAATAAATTCAGCCTGCATAGTAGAAGACGCAACTATAGTCTGCTTCTTGCTCTTCTAAGATATCGCACCCTTAGTCAACATAAAGATGTAACCAGAAGTCGATTTCATATCATCAAGGCACCCAGCTAGATCTGAGTCACTATACCCTATTATCTCTAAGTTGTCAACTCTTCTATACAAAAGCATATACTCATTGGTTTCTGCAAGTATCTTATCACTTTTTTAGCAGCTACCCAATGAGCATTACCAGGATTAGACTGGTACCTACCCAAAATGCCAATTATATAACTAATGTCAGGCCTAGTGCAAACTTGAGCTTATATCAAACTCCCCAACACATTATCAAATAGTCTGTTCTTCATCTCTGTCTTTTCAATTTCTTTCTTAGGACATCGATTTTTATTGAATTTGTCATCCTTAACAATTGGTACATCTCCAGGTTTATAGTTTTGCATGTCAAATCTCTTCAGACTTTATTAATATAAGCCTTTTGAGTCAATCTAAGCAAGTTACGAGACCTATCCCTGTGAATTTCAATTCCTAGCACGAAACTTGCCTCACCAAGATCCTTCATCTCAAATGCTTCATTAGCATTTGCTTAGTTTCATTCAACAAGCCAAGAACACTACTAGCAAGTAAAATGTCATTAATGTATAAAACGAGAAAAATGAAAAAGATCACTACTAGCAAGTAGAATGTCATCAACGTATAAAACGAGAAAAATGAACTTACTCCCACTGACCTTTAGCTATATACACTGATCAACTTTATTTTCTTCAAAATCCAAGGAGGTAATGACTTCATCAAATTTCAGGTACCACTGCTTAGAAACCTATTTCAGACCATAAATGGATTTCTTCAATTTGTGCACTAAATGCTCATTACCATTTAACTAAAAACCTTCAAGTTGTTGTATGTATACTTCCTCAAGGAAATCATCATTCAAAGAAGTTGTCTTGACATCCATTTGATATAACTCCATATCGAAATGTGCTACAAGAGCCATGACAACTCTAAATGAATCTTTACTAGACACGAGGAAAAAAGTTTTAGTGAAGTCAATGCCCTCTCTTTGCTTGAAACCTTTCGCTACTAGCCTATCTTTATATCTCTTAACTTGACCCTTCGAGTCCTTCTTGGTTTTAAAAACCCATTTACAACCAATCACCCTACAATTTTTAGGCAATTCAATAAGTTCCCACACTTCATTATTAGCCATAGACTGTATTTCTTCTTTTATAACATCTAACCACATATTAGAATGAGCATAAGATGTCTCCTCTTGATCATTATCCATAATATCATACATGTCCTCACTCAGATAAACAAAGTAGGAGTTGGAAATAGTTGGTCTTTTCTGTCTAACTAACTTCCGAAGAGGCACTTGAACAATAGGTTCAATGGATTGAAGAGTATCAACTAGTGCAGGAGGGTTAGCAACATTATTAGGAGGATCAACCGGAGCAGGGGAATCAAACACATTTTCAACTAAAGGAGCATCAACCAAGTTTTCGACTGGAACAGTAACTATAGGCATGTTATGAATGACAACAGGCAAAGAAACCATCTCACGCACATTAGCAGTGGAATCAACAGCAGGAATAACAGCTTTAGCCTTGTCCAATTCTAAAAATTTTGCATTCATAGATTCCACAATTCTAGGACCACTTCTAGGACAATAGAACCTATATCCTTTTGCATGTTCTAGATATCCAATGAAGTAACAATGGGTAGTTTTAGGGTAAGTTTTTTTCTCTAAGGGATTATAGATCCTAACTTCTGCAAGACAACCCCACAAACGAAAATGGTTTAAACTGGGTTTTCTACCTATCCAAAGTTCAAAAGGTGTTTTTGGAATGGATTTACTAGGAACTCAGTTAAGGATGTAAGGGGCAGTTTTTAAAGCTTCTCCCCCTAAAAAATCTAGCAAATTAGTTCTACTCATCATATCTTTTAAAGTGTAGTTTTCCTTTTTGGCTACACCATTCTATTCAGGACTACCAAGCATGGTATATTTTGGAACAATTCCACAAGCTTCCAAAAATTTAGCAAATGGTCCTATATGTTGCTGTCCAGCATCAAATATACCATAATACTCACTACCACTGCTTAGAAACCTGTTTTAGACCATAAATGGATTTCTTCAATTTGTACACTAAATGCTCATTACCTTTTGACTGAAAACCTTTAGGTTGTTGCATGTATACTTCTTCAAGGAAATCACCGTTCAAAGAAGTTGTATTGACATCCATTTGATATAAATCCATATCGAAATGTGCTACAAGAGCCATGACAACTCGAAATGAATCTTTACTAGACACTAGGGAAAAAGTTTTAGTTAAGTCAATGCCCTCTCTTTACTTGAAACCTTTCGCTACTAGCCTATCTTTATATCTCTCAACTTGACCCTTCTAGTCCTTCTTGGTTTTAAAAACCCATTTACAACCAATCGCCCTACAATTTTTAGGCAATTCAATAAGTTCCCACACTTCATTATTAGCCATAGACTGCATTTCTTCTTTGATGACATCTACCCACATATTAGAATGAGCATAAGATGTCTCCTCTTGATCATTATCCACAATATCATACATGTCCTCACTCAAATAAACAAAGTAGGAGTTGAGAATAGTCGGTCTTCTTTGTCTAACTAACTTCCGAAGAGGCACTTGCACAATAGGTTCAATGGATTGAAGAGTATCAACTAGTGTAGGAGGGTTAGCAGCATTATTAGGAGGATCAACTGGAGCAAGGGAGTCAACCACATTTTCAACTAAAGGAGCATCAACCAAGTTTTCGATGGGAACAGTAGCTATAGGCATGTTATCAATGACAACAGGCAAAGAAACCATTTCAAGCACATTAGCAGTGGAATCAACAGCAGGAATAACAGCTTTAGCCTTATCCAATTCTAAAAATTTTGCATTCATAGATTCCACAATTCTAGGACCACTTCTAGGACAATAAAACCTATATCCTTTTGCATGTTTTAGATATCCAATGAAGTAACAATATGTAGTTTTAGGGTAAGTTTTTTTCTCTAAGGGATTATAAATCCTAACTTCTGCAGGACAACCCCACACATGAAAGGTATTTTTGGAATGGATTTACTAGGAACTCAGTTAAGGATGTAAAGGGTATTTTTTAAAGCTTCTCCCCCTAAAAAGTCTGGTAAATTAGTTCTACTTATCATATCTTTTAAAGTGTAGTTTTCCTTTTTGGCTACACCATTCTATTCAGGACTACCAAGCATGGTATATTGTGGAACAATTCCACAAGCTTGCAAAAATTTAGCAAATGTTCCTATATGTTGCTGTCCAGCATCAAATCTACCATAATACCCACCACCACGATCAGATCTCATGACCTTGATGACTTTTTGTAATTGCTTACCAACTACAATTTTAAAAATTTTGAATTTCTTAAGTGCATCATATTTTTCTTTAACTAAATAAAGATAGCCAAATCGAAAAAAGTCATTAATTAAGGTAATAAAGTACTTGTTACCACAAATAGTAGGAGATAAAAGTCCACTAATGTCTGCGTGAATGATTTCTAAGAGACTTAGACTTCTATTTGCATCTTTCTTTTTGGTCTTAGTAAATTTTACTCTAATGCAATCTACACATGTCCCCAAATCATTAAAGTCTAAGGAAGGTAAAATGTTATATGTTATTAATCACTCTATCCTTTCCCTAGAGATGTGACCTAAGCATTTGTGCCACAATAACAAGGATTTCTCTTTTATCCTTGACCGCTTAGTAAGTGTAGTCTTAACATTGAAAGATGTAGAAAAATTATTGGAAGTTAAAGACAATTTATATAAACCATCCACTAAAAAACCAAATCCTATTATTGCAAAATTAAAAAGCAATTTTTTTCCACTACCAAAAGAAAAAGTAAAACCAAGTTTATCTAAGCAAGAAACTGAAATCAGATTCCTTCAAAAGGAAGGTACATAAAAGGTATTCTTTAAATTAAGTTCATGCCCTGAATCTAAAACTAAAGTAACATCTTCAACACACTCCACTGCTACTTTAAGATCATTTCTTACCCTCAGCTTGCTTTCTTTCAGACTTGGCTTGCTCATGTTTATTAACCCCTCCAGATTTCTTCTTCTTTGCTAACCAAGCCTTGAATTTACGACATTCTCCTCTATGATGTCCTTTGAGCTTACATAAGATGCACTAAGGACCTTTCTTGAAGGTAGTTTGCCTAGGACCTCCATCATTGTGATAGTTAGTATTCCTAAATTTCTTATAGTCCTGATTTTTATTATGAGCACTATAAGAGTATTTCTTATGTTTCATATGACTCTTTCTAGAATAGGGTTTAACATGAATGGTCAGGGGGGCTAAATCACTCTTTTCTTTCCTAAGTTTCTCTTCCTCAGCCACACATTTGGTAATAAGGTCATTAACACTCCACTTCTCACCAATGGTATTATTTCTGATTTGGTTAAATTCAATAGGGAGACAGTTTAAGGCATGGTGAACAATGAAATTTTCATTCAGGTCAATGGATTGTACTTTCAGTTTAGTTTGAAGGTGAACCATTCTCAGGATAAATTCCCTAACACCCATGTTATGGTCATACCTCATATCCATAAAATCTTTCATTAAATATCCAGACTCAATATTATTGGATACTTGGTATCTATCTCCTATGGCAGTGAGAAAATCCTTAGCAGATGCTGTGTCAGGCAAACCACTCAATAGGTGTTTAACAATGGTCCTCTTAATTGCAGCCAAGCTAAGTTAGTTTGATTTCTCCCACATAGCCAGACTCTCTCTGTGTTCAGGTGTGCTTCCTTCATTAGGTACGACAGGCAAGTCTTCCCTTAGTACCATATCTAAATCAGCTATTCCTAAGGAAAATTTTATGTCCTGCCTCCATTTCTTGTAATTTGAGCCAGTTAAAATTTCTACGGTTACTTGACTATTATTCATAACGAAGGAAACTGTGTATGACAAAACAGAATGCATTAATAATAATAATAAGGGCATAAAAATAATAGTGAGGCCCAACTAAGAATCACACATTCCCCTTTGAGCAGAATGTGCAACCAAAATCAGAACTTCAAAGATAAGCTATGAAAATGAGGGTACACTAATCTTGAAATTCCATCTAATTTCATCTCCTTTGGGCACACAGATCTCCAAGGCTATTGTAATCCTCAATAACTCTATTTGAAATTAGGTCTTCAACTAAAACACTTAACTACCCCTTTGGGTTGGCAATTATATGCATTAATCAGAAACGTTCCTAAAAAATTATAAAAAATCTCGCAAACTACTATAATTGATCCCACTTTGGAGGTAATCACCTATAGTAATTCATTAAACTCTTCATACATATATTGACCAACGCCATAATTCAATTCAAAAGAAGATGTAACAATAAAGGCACCTCAACTGATCATAGATTACATTAAATTGCATTCTAAAATAGGTTTTGAACTTATACAATTGACTAAACAAGCAAATATCACATGCAATTTAATAAATACATATAAGATATGATTGAGAGAGAGTAACTACTATACACATATCCAAAATAGGGTAATAATAATTTCCAGTGTATCATGTTAAATTAAAAAGCTGGAAAATGCATAAAATCTACTATGTAATATAATATTTTTTTATAAAAATATTAAATGCAGATGAAAAATTATGAAATATATATAGAAAAATCAGACTCAAAAAATGGAGCAGAATAGAAAAACGAAGCACAAAAACAAGTTTTGTAGACTCACATGCGCCTTCATGCACCACAAGTGAGAGTGAGCGTGTGCAGGATGTGTCATTTTCTTTCTTTGGTGGGTTGGAGTTGCAGAAAAACGGATCGAGCGTCAGAAAAATTGGTCACGATCGAAAGCCTTATATTTTTGTTTGTTTTTCATGCTTAATCCGAAAAGAAACTTGTTTAAATCTAGTTTCAATAAAAATCCCTTAAGAAATTTCAAGAATCGAGATGATTTTATGGATCAAAACCGAGTCTAAATCAGTTTTCAAAACTTAAAAATGGTTTTTCGAAAAACAACCCCCGAAAACTCAATCTTTCTTCAATTTGAACACATATCATCACTGAGAAACATGAAGGAAAACGTGAATCAACAAAACAAGTAATATTTCATGTGAATTTGGGAAAATTCGAATTGGGTTGAAGAATTGTGGTTTGTGTTGCAAAATTCTAAATGTACAGTGCATGAAAAATAAAAAATCATACATAAATAGACTCATGAGATTAGGATCTACAAAAGCCTTAAGGTTTTACGGATCAATTTTATGAATTTACAATAACACGAAAATCACACATATGATCATATAAAAGTGCAAATTATGATCCTAATTCTCAGTCATCAACAATAATTATCATATTCCTTATCATATAATTCCTTTGCCCTGATAACAAATTAAAGGGGCCAAATCATGAATCAATTATGTGATAGAGAACACAGATATTTACTTGTTGAAGACATGATCGTCAAATTATGAGAGCACTGCGCAAGCGTTTGGTGACAGCTAAGACTTCTACTACAACTCCGATCTCTTTAGAAAGTATATTTTTCAATGGAACAAATTGTATATAGATAGTATACATGCGCTATACATGTGAATATATACGGAGTAATGTGGGGACCTAGCCACAGCTAGTAACCCTAGACCTGCCCATCATGGGCCTTAGGATTAGGCCTACAACATTAACCACACTAACGGTATAAAGTGTTTAAGTTTAATAGGGATCACAATAATAATGGATCATAGGCATCTCAATAGGGATAATTTCATTAACCTGTCTTTAATAAAACCAAAACGACAATTGATTATAGCTCATAAAATATATTCTAACATTATATGTGCTAGTTCGCATTTGATTAAATGTTGAATTGCATTTAGTTAGGGGATGCGTTCTTAGTTTATTGCCTTAAAGTTAAAGGGGTCCTTGGCTGTAAGAAGAAATTATTTTCCATTACACTTGGCTACACATTCAGTCCAACTCTCAATAGTTTTTCCTTTTGTCTGTGGAATCAGTAAAAAGTAAGTGATATCGGAGATTATGTACTGTAAGAAGTGCGATGTCTCTGTAAAAATTAAGAGACATTTGGAATCAACGTGATAAGGGAGGATCTGTGGGATTTGTCTTAGATGGTTGTTTAATAAAAGATTGACGTCATCATAAAGACTTGAATGAAGCAGCCAAAAATCAATCTCAAGCCTTGGCCTTTCCAGAAATTGGATTGTGACGGGTGAAGTAACTAGGACTAGCACAATAGTCTTTAGCCATCATTTTCCATGGATGACCTTGTAAGCAACTAGATCAGCTGCTTGGAGGTTGTTACACTGTCAATTAATCCCGACATCGAAATGCTCTTACATGTATGCTATCCAACCAACAATTATGACCATATGACATTATCAGATTTCATTTAAAATCTCTCCCCATTTCTCTCTCTCTCTCTCACCACCATATGTGTCATACAAAAATTATAGAAATAAGTTAACATCTTCTTAATTCAATTTATTTCAATTTCTAAAATTTTTATAATATTAAAAGGAATATTCTATTGAATTTCTTTCTAGTTACTTTAATATTGAAGATTATTTGAATAACTGTTAAACTTATAATAGAGTCTTTGTAATTGTTATCACCTAACTTGAACGATAAATTATATTAAGGTAACTATATAAAAATTAGTAAAAAGGTTCATTTTTTAATAATTCTAATATTAAAAAATATTTTAAAAAGTAGTTTTGAATTATTTAAAGTAAATAAAATTTTTTCTTTTAAAAAAATTACCTTATAATTTTAACTTCTTCATAAATTATGGGCTTAAGTGTGAAGCTACACTCACGTCTACAGGGCGATGGTGAATTCATAAATGCTTGTACGGCGGTTAATTTTGCTTTTACTTTTCTTTATTGAGGAGCAACACGTAACGTAAACCCGGGGGAACTCGTTGTTTCTTCGTCCACTAACAGTAATTGATAGCCTCAATCTATATGTCAATTGATTTTTTAATAACTAAATTAATCTTATACAATAATAAAAATATTTGTTATATAATGTTTAATGATAATTATAAAGACTACTAAATTTATGATCCAAATTATGAAGAATCTTAATTCTTGTCTGTCTCACCAAATAGCAATGGTCTTCAAACAAATCCAAATGATTTTCACGTAAGACTTGTGTTCCGTCCTAGATCTGGTTTACGTTAATTAATTTTTGGTTCCAGCAGATGGACACCAAAATATCCACAAGTAAGAAGTTACGTCAGAGCCATTACAGTTTTGAATAAACATTTATGACATTAGTAACAAAGAAAGTAGTAGCAACAAGGAAACCATCTAATCAAGCAGCATTCACAATCACCAGTGTCAAAACCTAGAGCCGAAGAGATTGTCAAGTTTCAACTGAATTGAATAATACCCAATTTGCATTGGTTACTCGATGCACTGTTCATCAACTTTTCGTGTATGATATGCCTTCTTAATTTGGTAGTATTCTTGTGCCGAAAGAGTCCGCTAAGTTTCTTCACTTTAAATCCTTTTTCGGAGACTTTGAGTCATCCTCACATATTACAGGATAAGTTCAACAATTATATCTTAAATAAAATTAACTACGTTATTATTATTATTATTTAATAATTTGTATTATAAATATTTTTAATTGTTTATAATATCAAAATTTAAGGATAGAGAATGAGTTTTAGAACAATTGGTAAAGTTGTTCCTTTGTGACCATACAATTATAAATTCAAGTTACGGAAGCAATCATTTTGTAAAGATACAAAAGAAAAATTGTGGTTATTATAACCCTCCTTAAATTTTTGTAAAGTAAAAAACGTTGTGCACTGAATGCATTGACTAAAAAAAATTACGGATAGTTAAACTTTACTCCCGAATAATATATACTGCATATCTTCCTTTCTTTTTTACTTTCACAGCCCACTACCATTGGCATCGTACTCTATTTAAACAGTTGCTTCACCGAACCTTGGCAAGCTATCCAAGTTTATGTGAAATACCATCAGAATGAGTACTTCTGTGCTATTCATGATTTCTTTTCTGACAATGCAAAGGTTAACATTCCAAATTCCAATTCAATTAAAGGCTGCTAACTAAAATAAAATAAAGAGTACCTCTCAAATAATTTCCCCAAGAACATTAGTTACTCTATGATTACGCTAGTTCAAAGAAGTAGCAATAACATATGTTGCTCCGTACAAGAGCGTCTCTGCGACTTCCCCACCCACTTTGTTCTGCTAGAGAAGAATATATGGCACAAAAGACAAAAGCTACCCGACTCTCGATGCAAAATTTGACGATTTAAAGTTGATGGCAAGAATACATCCATATTGGCAGCTCACTTTCTGGCACCGACCTCTGTACCTAAGCAAGCAACAGGCTGTGGAATATTTGAACATCAATCAAGGATTTCCAACATGTAGGTGTTGTCCAAGTTTCCACCACAAAGGAGAGGAAGGCCACGTAATCGTATGAGGCCTCATTTCTCACATTTCTTTATCTCTAGGTCAGTTCGAGAATTATTAAATTTTCTTCAGTTCTGTCTTTAAACAAAGAGAAATTCCATGAGTTCTTATTACTCTCCTCATCAAAATCGTCGAGAATTAAGAAACCGGCTGACATAGATGCGGAGGATTTTTTAGGTATACGTCCCTTTTAACGTACGTAAAAAAAAAAAGCAAAGACCACATCAAGTCATCGTCATAGTCACATGGGCTCTTAATTCAACGTCCTTCTGAATATCTAGAGAAGTTTGTTCAAGGGGAGTTTCAAAAATGGTGAATAGCGCTTCTTTCGCGTGAAATCATGGATGTTTACTGTACCAGAAGAAGCAAAGTGATGCGTCTTCTTCTGCCATTTATCAGGCAGCTCACAGATTCCATGTAAGAGATGCTCCAAAATTACATGCATTAGAGATTTAACGGCATGAAAATGCTGTACTACTTTACCCAAAAAATACAAAGAAAGACACAGCTTTTGTACAGTTGATTAGACATCAATGATTTGAAGGGAAAGTTTACTCTTTTTTGTTGATGTTCTGTGTTTTCAAGAAATCTTTCTAAACAAGAGGTTGGAAAGTGAGAAATGGAATATATTTTGTATTTTGCTCTGGTGAGCAATCTAATCACGCGAACTAATTGGTTATTTTTTAGAGATTGGATGGTTTCCTGTTTCAAAAGATTGTTTGGTTTCATCCATTGAAGACATGACTGCGAAGCCTTGTCTTAGGCTTTGCTTTTCTCATAATAAACAGTTCTATTATTACTATTTAGGGCATTTAGAATCGAAAATTGACATTAAAGTTACAAAGGAATAGATTTTCACGTTAGAGACGATCAATGGTCCTGTTTGTAAAATGGAAGGCACATCATACTATGGACATCTAATGTGGAGAAATTTACAGTAGAGAAGCATTCATACGTTTGGGTTTTTGGAACTAAAAGAAAGACAAAACAAACGTTTTTTTAATAAAAATACTCCACACAAAATTTATTCATTAATTGAAAATATATGGAAAATTTTTAAAATATCTTCATTAAACTTGATCATTATACATTCTATTTTATGTAAATTAACCTAACCTTATTTAATTTAAACTAATGATAATTAATTTTAATCTAACTCGAATTTAATCTAAAGGGCAAATCTCAGTACACAAGGCTCCCCGTTTTATAATGATCGAAGGAGTCAATTGCCCCAAGGCCTGCCTTCTTATTTAATATAATCAATAAAATAAAATTTAAAATATGTCGATCTAAAAAAAAATGATTGAATATCATATGTCTAACATTTCTTGAGAAGTTCACTGTGCATTGAACTTGGTCGGGTCGGTCGTGCTGGGCCCGAGCCCAGTCGTAATGACCCACAGGCTGATCGGTCCAATCTTCAAAGATCAGTCTCATACCGATTGGCTATTCCAAGCCCAGGACCATTCCGCGTTCTCCTTGG
>JANZXR010000006.1:8027979-8066231 GCA_027575705.1 Erythroxylum echinodendron | reverse complement strand
GCCTTTATGGCTTTGTGAAAACTCTTATATTTTGATGTTAATGAATTATGATTTATGTATGGATGAATTTGAGTGGATATATGAATTTACGTATGGATAAGATTGAGTATCGATTAGAGATGATGAATTTTGAACAGGAATTATGGTTACATATAAGTAAGATGCGTTATAGGATAAAAGCATGATGATGAATTAGTAATGGTTAAGGTATTTTCATTGGATTACGCCCACATTATGGTAATAAGCTCATGTTTTATGACCTCTGAGTTGGACTCTAGAAACGGAGCCCAACATTATCACAATATATCCGTATTGGTCTAGCTGTCGAATCCACTGTAGATAACTCATAAATCAAGTTTCTGAGCTAAACTACCCATGTAGCAGCCCCATAGTATGCAACAAACTCTGCGTGCATAGTCGAGGATGTCACCAGTGTCTGCTTGACACTCTTCCGCAATATCGCACCATCTGCCAATATGAAAATGTATCCTGAAGTGGACATGCAATCATATAGGCACCTAGAAAAATTGGAGTTTGTATACCCTGTGAGCTTCAAATCGTTGACTTTTCTATATGCCAACATATATAAGGATGTCAATGGGTTGGGCTGTGGCTTGTGGTCTTTTTTAAATAAAAATGTTCAAAATGTCATCGTTTTGAAAATAACTGATCCATTTCAGCCCGTGGCCCGTGGCTTACCAGTGACCAGGGCCAAAAGCGGGCTCGACTAGACTGGCCGACCCACTTTTGACATACCTTAACGTATAATACTTGGTACCCTTTAGGTATCTCAACACCCGTTTAACTGCATTATAATGGTTCACACCTGGGTTAGCTAGATATTGACGTAGCAGTCCAACAGAAAGCGCAATGTCTAATCCAGTGCACACCTGGGCATATGTTTTAGCCCCCTAGTCTTGGTTTTTATTTTGCAATGACGTAACACCAAAATTATGGGACTTTTTAAAATAAAAGTGTATATATATATATATATATATATATAACTAACATCAAGATAAAAAGAATTAAATTCTCAGTGGGAGTAAAAACAAACAAACAAATAAACAAACAAAATAAAAAAAATAAAAATATGCAAGGTATGCCCAAAAAATGCACAGCGGGAATTTGAGAATGCACTACCGTGCATATCATGGCTGTGCATTAGAAAGGCACGGCTAATTGGAACGAAGAGTTGGTATCGTGCAAGTGCACGTTCGTAACATTTATTAAATAGTAGTGGTTCATCAAGATCGTGCATGTGCACGATTGCAACATTCATGCACGATCACGACAACCCCGACTACACACTACTACTTTAATTTATCATAACTTTCAATCTTGAAGTCTAAAAATTATAAACTTTATGTCGTTAGAAAGCTAAGAGAAAGGGTACAACTTTCATGAAGACAAATTTGTCTAATTATGCTTAGATCAATTCATTTTATTCATTAATGATTCGAAACACATTTTTTATCCCCTTTTTCTCTCATTTGTCAATGTACATTCTTACAAAAACAAAATACCTGAATCCAACAAACTCAATTCATACATATAAGACTCCCACTAAAAATTACTGCTTTAGAAAAATCTATTCAAAAGTCTTCTACATTTATCAATTTCATTCTCAACCAAAAAAATATAGCAATTTAACAGAAGAGTAATTTGGATATGAATAGATGAATATTTCTTCTAACTCTTACTATCATTCATTTCTCAAATAAAACAGAGTATGTACATTGCTCCAATTACAAACAAAAGCCACATCCGTAGCATAATACAAAATTACAATCATGAATACTCATGTTTGATATGCTTCTAAAGTACCAAAAGTCTCTGAACTAACTTAGTTACAAAAGAAATAGAAATTCTTGGAGTTAACCAAAGTTTGCAAGGTTCAATATTGATCTACTGATTCTTGCACCTAAGAAGTGGAAAATGATAGGGTAAGCTACGAAACTTAGTGGCTAATACATTTATAGCCATCAGTGATGAGCCCCACACACACACACAACCAAGCATATTTATATACACCAATCTAGTTCATAGAACACTTAATTTAAATTAGAGTCACGTAATCCATATCATATATTTTACAATCATCAAACAAAGCATTCAATTAGAAATCATGCTTAGCAAATCACAATAAAGTACACAATAATATGGCTCGCGAGAATCCCATAAAACAGAATGGCGAAACCGAAGTTTACATCATGAAAAAAAATGAGTCCATTTTTCTAAGCTCATATGCCACAAGCGGACATCCAGAAGAAGGTGTTAGGTTATCGTGCACATGACAAACAGAATGGTATCTCTCTTACCCACACAAGCAAATTTCCAATGCTTACATATTTCATATCATATTCATATTTCATGCTTCCTAAATTTTCTTTTTTTCATTAACATCAAAGCAGCAGAATTCTTGCAAAGAAAGCATGATATTAAATTTACAGAACATTTTTCCCACATTCACAATGATAAAAAGGCAAGCATTTAAGTACACATAAAGCAAATAATTCAGCTCATCAACATAACAACTATAAACGTATTATTCACCTATTTACTTATAAATCCAAGCTCAAGTTTGTCTTTCCTCTTATTCTTACCTTTTACTTTCGTGGTTCCCTTCAATCAAACATCATATACGAATAGAATTTTCATAAAGCTCTATTATCCAAAAATGAGCTTAAACTTGTTCTACTCTTAGTTTATCTAAGCTAGAATAACTAAGATCTAGTTAAAAGTTTATGAAAATCTAAGAACATAAATCTCTTGTTCTTCTTCTTTCTCTCTTCGTTTTCAGCACATAAAAACCTAGGTTCTCTTCTTTCTTCTTCTATCAAAACAAGAAAATAGATAAAGGAATACTTAAAACTCAGTTGAGCCTTCTTCTTCCACTTCTTATCGCCTTTATCTTTCTTTCCTTCTTCTTCTTTTCTAGTTTAGTTTCTGCTTCTCTTCTTTTACTTCTTTCTACATTTTTCTTCTCCCTTTCTTTCTTATTTTATACGACTCTCTTTTTTTTCCTTAACCTCTCAAACATGTATCTCCCTTTTCTCCTATTGTTACGCGACTCTCTTCCTTTTCTCTAGTTTCTTCTAGGTTCTTCTTTTCTTTCTTTTTTAACCTCACGAACACGTCTCTTTCTTTCTTCACTCACACACCCTTCATTTTTTCTTCTCTTATTAATCTGAAACAAACTTTAATCTTCCAAACTCACCCTTCCATATTTACTCTAATACCTTCTAACTCCTTAACTTAATTCTAACACTTCCATTTAATCCATACAACCATATGTAATTAAAAAATATTCATAAATAAACTTTATAAATTTCTAATTCAAGAAATTCTGAATTTTACTCTTGACTAAACGCCAACAATTTCTTATTTAATAATTCTAACTTTTAAGAAAAGTTCTGGGTCTAACAATTCTCTCCCCCCCTAAAGAATTTCATCCTCGAAATTCTTACCTGAGTGCTCAAACAAATAGGGGTAATGTTGTCTTATGTTTTCCTCAGTCTCCCAAGTAACTTCTTCACTCGAATGATATCTTCCAAACAACTATATCTAACGGAATCACTCGATTTAGTTGCTTATTCAAATACCCTACTATTTTAACTGGTTCTTCAATATATCTCAGGTTTCTCGCAACTTCACTCCCTTTTTCATCGAACTGCAACCCACCTTATCAAGGTGATACGATACTTTAAAATACTTTTATGTTTTACTTGCTATTCCATATCTTTTCAGCGTTGATCCACTTAACTCTTCTGTTTTTCTTGAGTCGCACAGATTCTACTACATATCAATTTTCACGTCATATGTAATCATTCACTTGCATTTATCATATACAATTTCTTTCACATTTCAATTCTGTCAGACTTAAATGCCTTTAACAATAACAACAACATAGCCTCAAATTCATAAACCTAATAATATAGGCATGCTACTCACCTCAAATTCATAAACCTAATAATATAGGCATGCTACTTTATATTAAACAAAATTCATACACTCTCTATAGCATAGTCAACTTCTTATTCTTGACTCCTATTTCTAACTGACTCTAATAGTCACTTCTAATTTGTTTAATAGTCATTCATTCCTAGAAATGGAACATTTAATTTACGTAATATGATTCGACAAAACATCTCTATTACAAAAAGGTTTCTCACCTCAATCATCTACACTGTTTCTATAATCTTTTTCAATTAATTATATTTATCATTGCTGTTTTAACCATTCTTAATACCTCAATAAGATCACTTTCAACTGTTCATGATATTTAAATAAATTCAATTATTGTCACACTTTACATGATCAGATTATTCTTTATAATAAAATTCAATGAGATAAGAGGCATATTCATCTACTCTTATATTTTGATATGTATTATCAAAATCGTTACATCTTATATAGAAATGTATTTTTGACAGGTCACCAATTAATATCTCATGCTAATGATAATTAAATCATAATTAATTCTGAACAACATTTGAATATTCTATGACTATTCAAAAGTTACTTCTCTATAGTAGTTTCCTTTTCAATATAACCACCTAATCCCATAATTCCATTGCGTTACTCTGATTCATCTCATGATTTTATCTATAAGGATCATAGATTACCTCCTATACCATATCCAAATATAGATTTCATATGTGCTCATTCACATTTTCCATAAATGTAGCCATATTATCAAATATGCACTCGTATTAACTGGTCAACTAATTCGTTTCAAGAGAAAAGCAAAAGTCTGCTTACCGTTTTCATTGCCTACCTTTATTATTCTAGTTATAATAATAAAAGTTAATTTCAGACACTTAAATGTCGTATTAGTTGGCTACCATTTTAATTTAAATTTATTTACTAATGAGAAGGAGGAGCACGTATTCTAAATACAAAAGCTATAATTGGACATAGAGAAGAGCTTCTATACCATTTGAAAGGAGGAGTCCATTCTCTATGCTTTGGCTCTTGTGTAACTTGAAGTTCCTGGCTTAACATTGTTCAAATGCTAAATACTATTCAAAAATTACCCAACGGAGAAGGAAAAGAGTACACTGAAGTGGAAACCTTGAAAACTTCTACATATATCACTATCATTTATTTCATCTTCCATACGTATGTTCTTAATCATTTTAGAATTATAAACACATAACCATCTTGAAATTCTGATCTCAAATCCACTAATACAATCTTATACCAGATCATAACTCTTATCACATTAATTAAAAAATCATTTTAAATTCCAAGTTCAACCTTTCAATTCCACTTTGCTTGTACACTTTAAATCTTGTCATTTCTACCTATGTCTCTATGTCTTGCTCAGTCAATTTATAAAAATATATTCACATCCATATCAATTCAAGTACATATCTACAACAAAATTCTGTTACCATATTCTCTGACATAACCACAAATCACCATTCTTCTCATTGTTTCTAATAGCTCAAACTCTTAACGAAAGTTCATACGTGTGACTCTTGCAGTTGCAATTAATAGGATTCTATACTCATCCTAATGGTATGGAATCAGATGCAGCAGATCCTTGCAAAACTTCTCGTGCTATTCCACGATGTTGATTTTAATCCTTTTAATAAGACATTATCTTTTAGCTTACTTTTCATTTTAATCTTATTTCCTACATATATGCATGTCACTTAATGCATTCAATAAACTCAAAAATGCAAACAAGTGCTTTAGCAATACAAACACCTTATCACACATCATATGTTTCATAGTATATCATATTCTAAGCCTAGGAATCCTTAAAAACTATGAGTTCTGATACCGAAGATGTTCACCCTGGGTCTCGGTTCTTATTTCGTGGCAACGTAACATCTAAATTAAGGGACTTTTAAAATAAAAGTATATATATATATATATAACTAACATCGAGATAAAAAGAATTAAATTATCGGTGGGAGTAAAAACAAACAAACAAACAAAATAAAATAAATAAATAAAAATATGCAAGGTTTGCCCCAAAAATAGACGAGCGTGCATTTTAGAAGACACGACCATGCATTTCTCACAGCTGCTCATAGATAATGCATAGTCGTGCATTAGAAAATGCACGGCTAATGGAAAAGAAGAGTCGCGATTGTGCATGTGGACGATCGTGACATTTGTTAAATAGTAGTAGTTCGTCACGATCGTGCAAGTACACAATCGCGACATTTATGAAAAACTAGGGTTGTCACGATCGTGCAACCCTAACTGCACACTAATACTTTAATTTATCATAACTTTCAATCTCAAAGTCCAAAAATTATAAACTTTATGTTGTTAGAAAGCTAAGAGAAAGAACTACAACTTTCATGAGGACAATTTTATCTAATTTTGCTTAGATCAATATAGTTTATTCATTAAAGATTTGGAATAGATTTTTATTCCCTCTTTCTCCCATTTGTCAATGTACATTCTTACAAAAACAAAATACTTGAATCCAACAAAAACAATTCATACATATAAGACTTCCACTAAAAATAATTGCTTTAGAAAAATCTATTCAAAGTCTTCAACATTTAACAATTTCATTCGCAACCAAAAAAGAAAAGTAATTTAACAGAAGAGGAATTTGGATATAAATAGACGAATATTTCTTCTAACTTTTACTATCATTCATTTCTCAAATAAAATAGAGTATGTACATTGCTCCAACTACAAACAAAAGCCATATTAGTAGAATAATAAAAAAATATAATTATGAATGCTCATGTTTGATATGCTTCTAAAGTACTAAAAGTTTCTGAACTAATTTAGTTACAAAAGAAATAGAAATTCTAGGAGCCAGTCGAAGTTTCTAAGGTTCAATATTGATCTCCTGATTCTTGCACCTGAGAAGTGAAAAATGATGGGGTGAGCTGCAAAGCTCAATGGCTAATACATTTATAGCCATCGGTGATGAGCCACACATACATAACCAAGCATATTTATATACATCAATCCAATTCACATAACACTTAATTTAAATTACACTCATATAATCCATATCATATATTTTACAATCATCAAACAAAGCATTCAATTATAAATCATGCTCAACAAATCACAATAAAGTACACAACAATGCGGCTCAAGAGAATCCCATAAAACATAATGGTGAAACTGAAGTTTACACAATGAATAGAATGAGTCCATTTTTTGAAGCTCATATGCCACAAGCGGGCAGCAGGGAGAAGACTTTAGGTCAACGTGCATATGGCAAACAAAATGGTATATCTCTTACTCACACAAGCAAATTTCCAATGCTTACATATTTCATATCATATTCATTTTTTCATGCTTCTTAAATTTTCTATTTTTCATTAACATCAAAGCAGCAAAATTCTTGCAAAGCAAACATGATATTAAATTCACAGAACATTTTTCCCACATTCACAATGATAAAATGGCAAGCATTTAAGTACACATACAAGTAAATAATTCAGCTCATCAACATAACAACTATAAACATATTACCTACCTATTTATTTATAAATCCAAGCTCAATTTTGTCTTTCCTTTTGTTCTTGCGTTCGACCTTTTTGGTTCCCTTCAATTAAACATATTTTGATTCAAACATCATAAATGAATAGAACTTCCATAAAGCTCTATTATTGAAAAATGAGCTTAGACGTAATTTACTCTTATTTTATCTAAGCTAAAAGAACTAAGATCTAGTTAAAAGTTCATGAAAATCTAAGAACATAAATGTCTTGCTCCTCTTATTTCTCTCTTCATTTTCAGCATATAAAAACCTAGTTTCTCTACTTTCATCTTCTATCAAAACAAGAAAATAGATAAAGGGTTACCTAAAACTCAGCTGAACCTTCTTCTTCTACTTCTTTTCACATTTTTCTTCTCTTCTTTCTTATTTTACACGACTCTCTCTTTTTCCCTAAGCTCTCAAACATGTCTCTCCCTTTTCTCTTATTGTTACACGACTCTCTTCCTCTTTCTCTAGTTTCTTCTAGGTTGTTCTTTTCTTTCTTTCTTAACCTCATAAACACGTTTCTTTCTTTCTTCACTCACACATCCTTCATTTGTTCTTCTCTTATTAATCTAAGACAAAATCTAGTCTTCCAAACTTACCCTTCCATATTTACTCTAATACCTTCCTACTCCTTAACTTAATTCTAACACTTCCATTTAATCCATGCAACCATATATAATTAAAAAAATATTCATAAGTAAAATCCATAAATTTCTAATTCAAGAAATTCTAATTTTTACTGATGACTAAAACAATTTCTCATTTTATAATTCTAACTTCCAAGAAAAGTTTAGGGTCTAACAACATATATCAGGTTACAAACAACACTAGAGTATGAAAAATTCCTCATAGTCTCTCCCTTAACCTCATTCTTTGGACACTGTGCCAAAGATAATCTCTCTTCATGAGAGATAGGTGCTACAATAGGTCTAAATTTAGCCATATTAAACCTTTATAGCACTATCTCAACATATGCGCTTTGCGAGAGCCTCAACGAGTGCTAAAATCTATCCTAGTGAATCTGTATATCAAGGACAAAAGATGCTTCACCCAGATCCTTTATGTCAAAATTTTTGGCCAAAAGTTTCTTAACTTCATACAACATGGTCAAATCATTTGACGCGAGCAAGATGTCATCGACATACAGTAAAATGAAGATGACCTTGCTCCCCCTGACCTTATAGCATAAGCATCTTTCGACTTTGTTCTCCACAAAGCTGAATGAGGTTAAAACCTCATCAAACTTTAGGTACCACTGTCTGGAAGCTTTTTAAACCATATATTGATTTATTCAACTTGTAAACCTTGTCAATTGTATCCTGATTCTGAAATCCCTCAGGCTGCTCCATATAAACCTCCTCATAAAGGTCACTATTTAAGAAAGCAGTCTTAACATCCATCTGATGTAGCTCCATATCATAATGAGCTACTAATGCCATAATCGCTCTAAATGCATCCTTTGAGGACACTAGAGAGAACGTAATATTGAAGTCAAATCCTTCTCTCTGAGTGAATCCCCTGACAACTAGATGTGCCTTAAACCGCTCAACTTGACCGTGTATGTCTTTCTTGGTCTTAAATAGCCACTTGCAACTAACAAAACCACAATGTTAAGGTAAATCAATGAGCTCATATACCTTATTATACCTTATAGATTGCATCTCGTCCTTCATTGCTTCCCATCACATATCCGCATGGGGTCCAAAAATGACTTTTGAAAAAGTAACTGGATCCACAACATCTCTAATGTCATAATCTTACTCACCCAAATAGACTATATAATTTGATGAGACAGTAAGTCGCCTCTCTCTGGTGGATTTGCGAAACTACACAGGCTTTTGTACCTCAAAAACCTCTTCCTAAATAGGTGTAAGTTCCTATGCCTATATAGGCACCGTACTTGGGCCTTCATCCACTGGAGCTGACTGTATGAGAGGCAGATACTAAATGATCTTAGTATCTATCCTGCTAACTTCTGGATGATGTGAGGATTCTCCCTCATCATAGATATTGTATTCCAGGAACTTCGCCATTTGTGATTCCACTATTCTTGCCCCTCCCTCTCTACATTAAAATTTGTAGCCCTTAGAATGGTCGGGATAACCCATTAAACAATAATGAGTTGAATGAAGTTGTAATTTGCTCTCTTAAGGATTATATAACCTCACTTTAGCAGGGTAGCCCCACACAAAATTATGCGCAAGGCTTAGCTTCCTTCTAACCCAAAGCTTAAAAGGCGTCTTTGATACTGACTTATTCGGGACTTTGTTCAAGATATATAATGTTATCTTCATCGCTTCATCCCAAAGTTATTTGGGTAAGTTAGTTCTGATCTGCATTGACCTCATCATGTCCTTTAGGGTGCAATTATTCCTTTCAACCACACCATTTTGGTCAGGACTACCTGACATAGTGAACTGAGCCACTATTCCAACTGATTCCAAATACTTGGAAAATGGACCTTTTTTTTAATCCTATGATCCCATGTCTACCATAGTATTCCCATCCTCTATTAGATCTAATAATCTTTATTAATTTCCCAATTAGTTCTCAACTTCAGCCTTAAAGATCTTCAATTTATCAAGAACTTCAGACTTCTCTTTAAGTAAAAACATATAACCATAACAGGAATAATCATCTATAAATGTCAGGTAATATCTGGCATTTCACAACGTGACTATCTAGGGACCACTAAAATCTGTATATATGAGGTCCAATAAGCTTGAAGCGTGAGTTGATCCCTTCTTTTTTATTTTGGTCAACTTTCTCCTATAACAATCGACACATATATCCAGATCATTGAAGTCCAGAGTTAGGAGAATGTCATCCTTTATCAATCTATCAACCCTCTCCCCAAAAATGTGGCCCAGACGTTTATACCTCAATATGTATGATGTGTCCTTTATGAAGATTCTCTTTCGAATAACAAGTTTGACAACATATGAAGAGGCATACATTTCATTAGGAGTAAAAAACATACTATATAATTTGTAGGATGAGAAGGCAGTACCGATATGCCTTGTATTGATAGAAATATTTATAGCTGCATTATCAAATATAAAACGATAACCTTCTTTATCCAGAACTAATACAGAGATCAGGTTCCATCTAAAAGATGGTATATAAAATGTGTCTTATAAATACAATACAAACCCCGTATCGAGGTTTAATCCTACATCTCCTACATCTCCTACATACAAAACATCCACCTCCTTATTGTTGCTGACCATTAGCTTTTGCTCCCCTCTAGTTGACCTTCTTCTAGATATGAACGCTTGCATCATGGAAGTAACATGGTTAAAAGCACCACTATCTAGCCCCTAAGAACTTGATGTGGTTAAAGCTACATTAGATTCATGAATCATAAAGGCCGAGGAGTTATCTGACAGCTCTTATTTGACCTTTTATAGCTTGTATTTCAGGCAATCAGACTTCCTGTGCCCCTTCTTCTTAGAGAAGAAACATCTCATACTCTTAAGGTCATGTGGTCCCTTCGCAATGCTCGACTGCCTACTCTGAATTTGAGGAGAGGGTTTGAGTTTCTTACCCTTACCCTTAGGCTGCAGGGGTTTAGCCTTTCCTTTACCCTTCGCAGCTGCAAACATACCTATACTACAGCACACTGGGAAATCAAGGCATTGATGTCCCAGGTCTCATCGTGTGAAATGTAGGAGGTGGCCAACATCTCAAACTCCTGAGGAATAGTGTTTAGTGCCTAATGCACTATAAGCGAGTTAGTGATCGATATATCTAGTTCCTTCAGCCTGCTCTAAAGGTTCACCATCTGGATGATATACACCCGCATGCCTCCCTCTCCAGTGTATCTCATGGAGAATAGTTCCTTAATCAAGGCGCTCTACTCAGCATAAGAAGAGACCTTGTATCTATATGATATGCTGTCCATGAACTCCTACGCTACGATCGTGTCTACCAATCCACTCAACAGATGATCAGGTATTGACCTCTTAATGATTACCTTTCCCAGGCCGCCATAGCTTCTCTATCAGCTTCTGAGCTAACATCTGAAAGTAGGGGAGGCCGCTCGATGTGCATGGCCATGCTGACATCTGTCATCTCCAATGCGAACTCCACGTCCTTCTTCCACTTCTTAAAGTTGAAACCAATAAAGGTTTCAATGGTGACAACATTGTTGTTAACCGAAAAGTGACTGAAAAATAGAAAAGACAATGTTAAGATCAGTATAAATGCAAGATAATAGTGATACTTTAAAGCATTAAAAAGTATCTATACCGAGAATTCGATAACGCATATTATGAAACACCTTTAGGATGAATACATAATATATGCAATTAGACACTCACATAAAAGACAACAGAGTACAAACCATTAACTTTCATAACACTACCACCTTTGGGTGAATAGATTATTTAAGAAATAACTTTCTTCCATCTAATGCCTTTATGACCATCTCAAAACTCTATATAAGGCCAACACCTTTTGTCAGAATAACCAAATATACAGCCAGAGACATCCCCAAAAATGTGGGTAGAGCAATCCAAATATTGACTTGAAAGGCCACTTTGGTGACCACATTCTTATCAGTATCCCAGAAAATCCACTAACACAAAGGATACATCTTTATGTCATCCTCACATTCTATATGGGCATAATGTATGTGAAAATTAATTATAAATTCAGAAACCAAATGCACAATCAAATAGTCACATACAAAAACTGAAAACATCGTCTTTAAACTTTATTTGAGATTTTTATTTAAAAAATTCTCAATGAGAGTGTCCATCATACTTTTTCGAATATCAAACGTACCACACAAGACATAAAACTTTAAGTGTCTCCTTTATATGTAGTTTGGAGAATGAAAATGTACTCAAAATCGGCTTTAAAGGCTTTAAAAACTTTTCTAAAATCTAATTACAAATGTAATAAATCCAGAAAATTAGAAAATTACTTTAAAAATTTCCCCGACCTAAAAATTGACCCAAAATACCTGGGATAGCTTTATGGGAATTTCTTAAAAAAATTATTGTAGACCGTACAGTTGACGTCAGTATGATGTCAGCTGGTTGACGTGGAGGCATGCGTGCACTGCACACGTGCGCTGATGCACTCTAGATGCGTTTAGCGCGTGCGTGGCACGCTCCCTCCAAGCGCATACTCGGGCCTATTGTCCAATGTGTCGTCCATTCAGCGTGCCACGTGTATGGATGGATGTCAGTGTTTGTGACACATGCTCGCCATCCCACGCTGGTGGGAGCGCGGGTCATGGGTCACGCTTGCGGTGCACACATGACACACGTCCGCGCTCACTGGAGGGATGTGGCAACATCTGGTTGGCACGTGCACCGCACGCGTTCAATGTTCCTCATCTCTCTGATGTTGGAGAAGGTTTTTGGAGTCCTGAAATTTGATTTTTCACTCCGTTCGGCCTGTTTTCGATCCGTTTTTCATAGCTAGCCTTATGTATGATCAAAAACTAAAAAACTTTCGTTTCCAGAAACCTAATCACATAACCGTTCTGATATCAGGTGTAATACGTAGTACAGAACTTATTACGTACTCAAGATCATACATGAGAAGGTTAAAAATGAAAAAAATGCGGAATACCTAATTTCGGTTCCATATCTGATTCCGATGCCGATTCTGATCTCCAAACTATCACGAGTCTCCAGGGACCTTTACTGAAAGTGTTTCCCGACACGTGGTTTTGGTCTCTCTACAATTTTTTCTATAAGTAAGCTCTCTTAACGGGCTAGAAAACCATATGCTTACGATTGATATGAGTGACTGCAAGAGACCGTGACCTATTTATATAGCTTTCATATCGGGCTTCCCCATCATAAGGTCGATATGGACCAAGCCCACACTAAAAGAGATCTATTTTTTACCCGGACCTTGACCCATTAATCTAGATCATTTATTGGATCACTTTATTACTCTTATCTGGATTAAATTACGTAACTCAACCGATAATTTATTGAAAAGTCAAAATTACAATTAATAACTGTCCACTTTATAGGAAATTTAAAAATTACCTTTAGGGGCAAAAATGTCTTGCACATAGATCTCTACTAAGCTGCAGTTTCTAATGTAAAACAAACATCGGTGTATTTGTGTATCCATACGTTCATCGCGAATTACATAAAATGTGATATGACGATATCTGCCAACCTATATTCCCATCTTTTGCAGCAAGGAAATGGATATAGGCCCTTGGCGTAGTATTTTTAAACCTTACGAGCAAAGTAAAATGACAATGAGGAGGAAATCTCACTAGAAATCAATATATTATAACCACGTACACAACGTATAACTTACCACGCAGTCACATGTATGATGAATGGACCTAGTATGGCTTTGTGTTTTAGGTTTCTGAAACCTATAGTTAATAGATCAGTTTATTTAGTATTTGCATATTGAAAACATCTGAGTCATTTGACTGTCCCAAGCTACATTGAGTTCGAGTGCACCACGCCTTCTGCAATCCAATGACCAATGAAAAATCTCGTTAGGGACATTAACAAGAAAATACATAGGATCAAAAAGTAAGACAAGATATTTGTATGATATATAAAAGAAAAAACCTTTCCAAACAACGACAAAGTTTAACAAAAGATCCGTTGAACCAAAGTGGCTTTCAATCAAACTCTGAGTTTAGGAACGAGTAGAAACAAAAATCCAATTATCATTTTTCCAAACAACCAAATTATAATTATTATTTTGTGGTGAAAAAGGAAATGAGTAGCACTAATGCACTAATATGAGTAGTGCTACTGATACATCATAGCCAAAACAGTTATATAGTTACGCGCGTTAATTCTAGAATTCCCAATTCTCAAGTCTATCTCTCACGCACTCAGATCTCTTCGCCGCTCTCTAACCTAACACGATCTTTTGATCTCCTGCGTTATCAGGTATCCCAAAATCCACTTTCTTTCTTTCTGTATTATGATCAGTTTCTGCATTTGTGGTTTGCTCATTTGTCGTTTTACGTATACTTGCCTTGAGCTTCAGATACGTCGAAGTTTGTTGGTTGGTCAATGTAATGGTTTTATAATTTTTCCATTGCGTTTTAGATAGTGCTATGATTAATGCGTCGCATTGAAGATAATTTACCTTGTCGTGGTTTTTGTAATAACTGACTAGGCCGATGTAGGTTCCAAGCAAATGTTAGATGAAAGAATGGTAAATGATTTGATTGAGGGAGCTACTTATTGTGTATAATATTTGTAAATTTTCAGGGGAGGAAACTGGAGTATATTTGGTAATATGCAGCACGTTGTGGTGACAATCGAGGAGCAATTGATTTTAAAAGCGATAAAAGACGAATGCCAGTGGGAGAATCTCCCGAAAAGGCTTCATGCTACTCTAACTTCTAAAGAGGAATGGCATAGAAGGTTTAATGTGTTTATAACTTCTGTGTATTCTCTTGATTGCCTACTACAGTGAAACAAGATACGATTAGGTATGTAGTGGGGATGTAAGGTCATTTCTATAAACGTGCTTACTGATGGGCTAAGCCTTTATGAACTAGATATTCAGGCTATATGATATAACAGGGAAATGATCTTAGTTTCCAATCTAAGTTGCGATGTGTTTATTGCGGTTAGAAAACAAGGGTTTACTCCACATTTCAAATATGAAGAACAGTTCTGATTCTGTTTCCCCTGCGATGTGTTTTCTGCTGGCTCTTAAGATTGCATAAGTTGCATACAATGTGCTTCCTCATCAACAGAAGATCTAAGTCTGTGAGGACTTCAAATTACCGCATTGCCACAACCAATCATACACATCTTAACGTATCCATGTATATATATATTCTATCTCTATACCCACCCATCTATCTGTCCATCTATTTTTATTTCTACCTGTGTCTTCATCTGTCTACAATGTACACGTATAGATTATGTCTGCTGGGGGAGAGGGTTGGTTGGATCTCCGATCACATGTGTGTTCTGATTACTTAAGTACTGTAAAATAAAAATTTGTTAATTTCCATGTTCTTTTTATATTTCTATTCTTACATTCATTTGATTGTACGCGTATTTCTTTCAGGATAATTGAATATTGCATTAAGAAAAGGCTGCAATGGAGTAACTGTTTTGCCTGCAAAGTTTGCAAAGAAAGTGACTACTACGAAGATATGATGCGTTACTTGCGCAGAAATCTCGCGGTGAGTGGTATATTCCCAGTTCAGTTTGTATTGTTACCCAAACGGGATTATCTTCATGCTTGCTTTGGAGGTAAATCAGGAAGTAGTTGGTTTGAAATTTGAATAAAGAAGATATCTCATCCATCCTGGAGATAGTTTAATATATAAGTTTTCAACAACAACGCCAAAAGTTACCAGCCTGAGGAAGAAAAAAGTCAAAAACAGGTCAATAGGTTCTTGAGAAAAAAAGCCTGCTGCTTGTTAAGAGGTTCTAATACATGCTGTTATATTCTTAGACCACCTTTAGTCACTTTTTATTTGTTGATGGCTGTGTGGAGAAAAATTATCACTATGCTGTTATGAAGCACATAAAATATAACCAAGTTTGATACGAGAAAATAAGAAAATAAAAAGAATTAACATAAGACATAATTGACAAAAAATTACTTAAGGGAAACATTGTTTTCATTTTGTTTTTGTTTATAAAAAATAAACAATATAAAAAATCAGAATATATCAAAGTTAATAACAAATTAGTTAAAGCATATGAAATTATCGCGCGTGTATATATATATATATATATAGGTGGGACAATTAAGGCAGTGAATTGTGTAAAAGTTATTTTTATATAGTTTTTCGTAATTGTGTTACAACAATGATAAGATTTAATCATGGAAGTCTAACTTCCATCGTTAAAGCTTTAATAAAAATAAAGGCGGCCTTATCACCAATA
Source organism: Erythroxylum echinodendron (assembly GCA_027575705.1). NCBI lineage: Eukaryota > Viridiplantae > Streptophyta > Magnoliopsida > Malpighiales > Erythroxylaceae > Erythroxylum > Erythroxylum echinodendron. The sequence goes on along the minus strand of JANZXR010000006.1, from coordinate 8,049,890 downwards.
TTACTCCTATTTAAAATCATCTTCCCTTGTATTCATATTACTTGTATTTTTGTTAGATTAATTGAGGATTCATACCATACAAATTTGTTAATAGCATATCTGCCAAGTTGTCTCTAGTATAAATTTTATAAATATCAATACTTTCTTCTTCCACTTTTTCTCTAACAAATTAGTATTGAACTTGAATATGTTTTGTCCTTAAGTGAAATGATAGATTCTGTGTAACTGCAAAATACTCCGGCTATCACAAAATAGAGCGATATTCTCTTATTTGTGTTTGAGCTCCTCTATTAAAATTTGTAACTAAATTGCATCTTGGCTAGCTTATGTAGCTACAATATATTCTACTTTCATCATAGAAGTAGTCACAATAGATTGCAATTTTGAGTCCCAACTTACAACTCCTCCAACAAGAGTATAACCTGTGGTAGACTTATTTTTGTCAAGATCACCTTATCATCTGAATTAACATAGCCTTTGACAATAAATTCTGATCCTCTAAATCATAATGTTGTTTTTTAAGTACACTTAATATATCAAGATCTTCTTTATAATACTCCAATACTCTCTATTGGGATTTGTCATGTATTGATTAATTACTCCTAATATATGTGCAATGTTTAGTCTTGTACAGATCATAACAAACATTAGGCTACCAATTACTAATGTATATTGTACTTTAAGGTGTTTCCATCATCTCTATTTCGTTTCTAAGACTCATATGTGAAGTGGATTACAATCTTGCATGTTAAAACATTGCAAGACTTTCTTCAAATAATTCTTTTAAGAAAGCCAAATCTTCCTATTATTTTTTTCTCGGTAAATTTACATCCTTAAAATCTTATTTGTTAGTCTAAAGTTTTTTTTATTCAAATTCTCTAGCTAACTGTACCTTCAACTCTTTAATATAATCTTTGTTTGGGCTTGCTACTAATATGTCATCAACATATAATAATTAGATAATGATATTATCGCGACCAAATCTTTTGTAATAAGAACAAAGATTTGAATTTATTGAGCCTATTGGATCAAATATTCATAATGAAAGAATCAAATCTCTTATACCAGCATCTCTGTGCCAATTTGAAACCATATAGGGATTTGTTAAACCTATAAACCAAGTTCTCCTTTTCTTTTTCTTCAAACCTTTCGAATTGGAGCATATACACTTCTTCTTTAAGTTCTTTATGAAGAAACAAAATTTTGACTTCTAAATGCTCTAAATGTAAATCATATAAGACTACTCAAACCATTATCAATAAAATAATAGTAGAAAATATTTCAATGAAGTCAATATCTTCTTTTTGAGCATATCTTTTTGCCACCAATATTACATGATAATGCTCCACTTAGTTATTGCCATCTCATTTCCCACATGTTGTTTTTATGGAGGGCTTCAATTTCTTCTTGCATTGGTGTCATCCACAAAGAAGTGTGTTAGCCTTATAGCCTTATTGAAAGTTAATAAGTCTCCATTTTTTGTTAGTAAATATCTTTTAACATTATTTCTTATAATGCATATTGAGTGTCAAGTTGGTTCTCTCCTTTCTCAAGTTGACCATCAGGCTCAACTTGTTTTTGTTCTTTATGCTCTTATACAACTTTAAAAAAATTAGGATCTTCTTTTTCTTGTTTTTCTTTAACTTGAACTGTAGTAGTCTTCGGTTTCTCCTTTGTAGTGTTATTTTCTTCCTTTTCTTGCAATTTATCTTCTACGTACATATGACATATTTGTTGATTATTATCTTGTAAGTGGTGAGATCCCTTAGGTGATACCTCTTAATTATACTAACATATTTCAAAAAAATGTATTTCCTTAATTTTGGATCCAACTTTAACATTAATTAGGAATTATATATCATATATGCAAAACATCCAAATATATAGAGGGATGAATAATTTATAGGATTACTAGTCCACATCTCTATAGGTGTCTTCAACCTAATTGCTCATATAACAAACATTTTTAATGCTTCTACTTAAAATGATTTATCTAGACCTACAGTCCTCAACATTATTGTTGTTCTTTTCAACAATGTTTTATTCATTTGCTCTACTACTCCATTTTAATGAGGAGTGTACACTACTATGAACTGACTCTTTATGCCTTCTTGTTTACAAAATGCATCAAACTCATTGCTAGCTATTTACCTTTATTATCTGATTATAGATACTTGATTCTTTTTTTAGTTTCAAGTTCTACCTGTACTTTAAAGTTTGTGGAAGTTAGAACACGTCTAACTTTCTTTTGATTAGATACACCTAATATCTCTTAGAGTAATTATCAACGAAAGATATAAACTATTTCACACCTCCTAAGAATGAAATTGACGTTTTTCCAAACATCATAATAAATCAACTCCAGAATAGCCTTGCTTCTAGTAGTGGAATTGCTAAATTTCAATCTATGTTGCCAAGTAGTAATACAATTCTAATTAAAGGGTTGATACCTTTTTTAGATTTATATTTTACAAGAATCTTTAATCCTCATTATGATATATGGCCAAGTTTGAGGTGCCACATCATTTTTGATTTATTTATTGAACTTAATGATGTAATATATACTTCTCTTTCTTCCAGTGTTTCTCCTTTAAGCATATGAAGATTAGCAGTTAGCTTTTCTATTTCCATTAACATAATTGTGCTTTGACTATATTTATGATCACATTTTCAACTTAAGTTTTAAATTTGATTTCATCAAGTTTTATTAAAGACGCTATATTTTTTTTAAACCATTCACATGTCTTTCCTCATGGATGGTGTGAATCATATCGTCCCACATTTTTATTTTAATTTTAATGATATCGATACTGGCAATCTCATAGACACGATTGTCAATACAAACCCTTTTGAGAGTGGTTTATACTGGTTAAACCATTCTCTTTAAGAGATTACGTGCTAGGTAGTTCCCAAATCCAAAAGTCAAACATCAAAAAAATCATTTCTACCTTATGTTGTCTCAATATAAAGGATTTCACCATTATTCTTAGAACTCATAATATTATCTTGAGGAGTTGTTGCATTTTCTTCTACATTCTTCTTATTCCGACAATCTATGGTTTGCCCTTCTTACTTCAATTTTAACATTTGATATTCTTTCTACCTCTTAATTTGGACCTACTACGATTTTAAGACCAACTAAAACTAAGTTCTATTAATCTTCCTCCTGTAATGGATAATGCCTCCGCTTGTTGCAAATTTGACAATCTATCCCCCTTATTATGTTTCTCTTCTAAAACAACAGCACCAACATCTTTAAAGACTAGATAGTCTGACAGAATATTATTGATCAAATTGAAGATGAGTTGATACGAATCTAATAGTAGAAGTTATGTATGTTCTTTTACATCTATTTTATAGCCCAATTGTGAGGGCATAGAAAATAGAGTATTAAGAGTGTTGGTGTGATCTATCACTACATCTGATTCTGGCATTTGAAGAGTGTAGAGTCTTCTTTTCAAAAAAAAATATTGCGAACTGACTTGGCCTCTTATAGTTTTATCATTATATCCTAAATATTTTATGTTTTTCTCCGTTAATCTTGATAAGATTTCATTAGCTAAACCCGAGTGTAAATTGGTCATAGCCTTGTCATTCATTTTCTTCCATTTGCCGTCATCTGTGATTTCCACTGGTCTTTTTTCAATGGCCTCTAGATAATCTTCTTTTGTTAAGACTGCCTTCATATTCATCTTTTATATTGGGAAATTATTCCCATTGAATTTCACTATTTCAAACTTTGTTGCCAGCATTGAAACTTTTTTTCCACTAACTATACCTTACCATTATATGAATAATAGAGCTAAAGTCAGGCACTGATACTAATGTTATGATGTTATGATATGAAGCACTTAAAATATAGTTAATTTTGAAATAATAAAATAAGTAAACAAAAGGAATTAACACAAACATATTTGAAAAAGGAAAGTATATATTTATGATAAACTTATCTTAATCTCTAGTACACTCCATTTTCTCTTTATTTTGTTTTAAAGAATACATAAATAAAACAAAAACTAAAATATATCAAAACTAGAAATAAATTAGTTAAATCATATGAAACTATCCTATATATTGGACAATTATGGTGAATTGTATTTCTATACAATTCCACTGCCATAACTATGTGATAGCTATAGTTGTTGGATTTGGGGAGCCCACTTTCATGACAGATCTACATCACGGGCCTAGTGAAGGAATATACTCCTGGGCCTTAACATCACATTCCAACCCAAAACCTTAAGGTATTAGGTTTATAGGTTCTTTTCACTTATATGCCCCTCACTAATTCGATCTTTTTCCAACGAGAGATTCTCAATCACACTTGAAATCCCAACAATCTCCCTCTCAATTCTGAACTTCCATATTGGGCTTGAACTCTCCTTTAAGTGAAAGCTTTGTTCTTAGTAGCTTGAGTATATGGCGTCACCAAGAGTACTTTTTACTCCATTGGTCTTAGCCCATCAGGAGTCTCCTTACTCTTCCACATGAGGAGGCAACCACGGGATCCGACTATGATCTCTATACTCATCCCTTGCCAAACCATCGACTCTGATACTATATGTTAGATCTGTTGAGCCCACTTTCATAAGAGATCTATATCATGGGCCTAGTGAGGGAACACACTCCTATGCCTTGACACCATACTCTTGATAAAAGCAAACACACAGAAAAGAGAGTGAATTGTATATATAAAAGTTTTTGCAAGTTCTTTCAATTCGTGTGATAAACAGATCCTAGTTAAAAAAATAGTAGGAGCTCGTCAGATGATAAAGCTTTTTTAAACAACAAGGGCTCATTAGGCAATAAGAGTCTTTTGTGAAATAAGACCCTACTTAAACAAAAGGAGCCTATTGAATGATAAATCCTATTAAAATAATTTAAAAACAGAAGGCACTTGTTAAAACTGAAAAGAACCTCTTGCAAGTAGAAAACAGAAGGAGCCTTTTACAAAGGTGAAGGAGCCTCTTGCTAAAAAAAAACACTCATATAATATAATGTGAAAATTTAAAAGTTAAAGAGAGTAAGAAGAAAGACGTAGTTGATTTATACTGATTCGACTGACAACCTAAGTCTACATCCAGTCTCCAAGTATCCAACTTGAGTGTTCACTATAAAAATTGAGTATTAAATTTGACGAGCCTCTCCAAGCTCATAAGTACATATTTTTCAAGGTTCTCTAACCTTTCTGACTCAAAATATATAACAAGCTTCTAAAAAGCTCATAGAAAAATAAAATAACAATTTCTCTCTTGATAGAGTGATTTTACTTTCTAAAACACAATATATAGTACTGATATGATTCTCAAGAGTATAGATGCTACTCAAAATATTTCAACAGTCTGAATATGTTCATTCTACTTCATAATTGTTGTTTTTCTTTCTTAAATAGTCAATTTCTTCAACTAACCATTACTTTACTCGCATCTTTAGTGCACTGGACGGATTTAACCTTAAATAGCTTAGATTTCACCTTTTCCAAAAATCTTCCAGTAATCACGGAGCTAATATATGACCTCATAATTAGTAGGATCCTTTCAGATAAACTATTTATAATAAGGTAAGTTCACAAGAAAGGTTCTCGCAAGAAAAAATGTATTTCTTATGTTTTTATTTCTTTTTTTTAGAATTAGACCATTAATTTTACAAGGAAATAATCCAATTTGAATTTTGAAATATTATATAGTTATCATCAAAATTGTTAAATATAAACCTTGAGATACCAATTCCAACCCAAAACCTAAAGGCATTAGGTTTATGAATCCTTTCCACTTATATGCCCCTCATGAATTCTATCTCTTTCTGATGTAGGTTTCCTAAGATTCTCACTCACACTTGAAATCTCAACAATACTAAGATGGAAGTCATAACCCACTTCCATTGTCAACACTTGAATAAAAATAAAGGTGGCTTTACCACCAATACATTCAAGTTCTATACTGTAATTGCTTTGTTAAATTTTTCTGAACTTAGCAGAATAATTATCAGATAGTTGGCCTAAATCTCTTCTTGTTGTAGAAATTTATTAACCTTTACCTTCTCAGGGGGATCTGCATATTGCTTATACAACCTCTGACTTCATTTGCAGTTGTTTCCGTATCACCTTGCAGAGTATGTTTGCCGTGTGATGAGAGTGTCACCTTTCAGATATTACTGCGATATGATTTTCGAGGTCATGAAAAATGGTAATAGATCACTTTGTTGTTGAAATCTGAGTTGGTTGCTGAAATTTGCAATTTATATACGCTCTAGCACGCCAGTAACTTTTCAGTTGTGCTATACACCAATTCATCCATTCATTCTTATTTAAGTTTCTTGCAGAGCAACCTTATGACAGCATCCCAAATTTTAGTGCTGCTGACGCCTTGCAGCTTACTGGAATCGGTAGAAATGAATTTATTGACATTATGAACAAGTGCAGATCTAAGGTACTGAATCGAACTGATTATGAGTTTTTAAATCTTTTGGTTGTAAACATGCAACTGAGGTATCATTGTTGCAATGCATGTTTGTATTTCGCTACTTGGAATTGTACTTGAACTTACTAACTATCATTGACTTCTAGTGAGAAGTACAGCATTGGAATTAGAGCTCTTACATAAAGGTAAATAAGAAGAAATGCATAAAAAAAACAAAAAGGAAATACTCATTTCCTTTCCTTAATATTTCTTGCTTATATATGGTCCTTGTTCCATTAAATCTTTACATGATAACCATCTTACAAACGGAGGTTAGCTTTGTAAGTCATAACTTGTGTTAATAATTTTTGTCGTGTAACATGAATTTGATTTCCCTAAAATTTATCCTAGTTTCACGGAACCTTCATGAGTGTTAGATTAAAGTCTTCTCCTCTTCAGTATTATTTCCAAATTATCATCTGAGATGAAGTAAAAGCTATTATCTTACCCATCATTTACACATCTGGAGCTATTCAGAAAATTATGTGGAAGCTGAACAAGTCAATTGCTAAAGAACTTTTACCTACAGAACCTGTGGACTTTGCAGTTGAGTCGTGGTGGGGAGTTTGTCTTGTCAATTTTACGTTAGAAGAATTTAAGGTCAGATAATTTTTTATTGAGAATACGTGGTTTATTAGAATCTAGCACCAAAAAAGATGTTTCTTTATGCACGAATCAGTTACTCTAGATAGTTAGATATAAGATGCTTAAAGATCAAGCTTTATGCATTTGACATATAAATTCTGGTGAATGTGTTTCAGAAACTCTCTGAAGAAGAGATGGCAACAATAGATAAAATTTGCAAGGAAGAAGCTAACGTATATATCCTGTTCGATCCTGAAACTGTAAAGGGTTTGTATCGACGTGGATTGGTATACTTTGATGTTCCCGTCAATCCTGATGATCGTTTTAAAGGTTAGTTACGTTCCTTCACTATACTATCAATGAAATTCATGTCCTGAAGCTTTTCAAACATCGGACGTGATTTCACTTTCCTGGACTTGTAAACCGCATTAATCTTGTAAATATTGTTTCAATTTTCCTTGATTTGTAGGTCCAAACAACTCTTTTATTACTACGGATGTAGAATATCTGAAAAGTTTATTCAATGTGGCTACACTATTCCTCGATGATTTCTGGAATGAACTAATAAAATTCTTGATCTTGAAGTTTCTAGGCTTGAAGGTTTTGTTTCTAATAGGGAACAATCATATGAAGACCCTATTGAGGAGTAAGCAATTATTTACAGCGATAAGTGCTTTTTTTTCATTATGTTACATTCACTACGAACAGGATTAAGATCCTGATGCAATTAATTCCATCCAGGTTATTATATGCAGTTTTTGTGGTTTCAAGCGAAAACTCTACTGTCGCTGAACTTGCAACGACTTTACAGGCTGACCTTTCACAGCTGCAAGCTGCTGCATCTTTTGCATGTCGACTGGGATGGGCTGTGAAATTGATTGATCCTGGATATGTTCTTCACGAGACCGGCATACCCGGTTCCCCAAAAGGCATTCTTAGTGATGACAAAGATGCTTCTCGTACCAGTACAAGCTCTGTGCAAATGTCCAATGATGGCAGTGTTGGTCAGCATGGAAGTGTTTCCGCGATAGAAGACCGTGTGCGATTCTCCACTCATGCTCGTGTTGCTTTTGTTGTTGATGCTACTATAACATCCTATCTTATGATGGGATCTGTTTCACCAGGTCTTTCTCCTTTGCTCTTACGATGAAATCAGGAATCATAAAATTTTCACAACTCCTAATTAAAGTTTGAAATACTTGATCGAACACTTGCTTCGTACGTTGACAAGGAGATAACTAGGTTCTTAAACACTAACTGCACTTAGACATATCAACATTGAAGTAAGGAGTTGAAAAACACGAGGGGAATGTTAAAATATAACTTAAACTTTGGAGTTTCTAGAGTTCTCTTCAAGAATATCTTTTATTCCAAAATTACAATGTCTAAGTAGGATTTATTTCTAGGATAGTCTTGTAAATGTCAAGAGCATTACAGCAAGAGCACTAGATTTTTCTAGAGAGCTTTTAATAAGTGAGAAAGTTGTTGGACATTTAATCACTTAGTAAGTTGTTGGACATTTAATCAGTTAGTTTGGTAGATAGTTGTTGGGCATTTAAGTAGTAGTTCTATTCTTAAGCTCCCTATAAATACCTCTTGTATCAAACATTTTAAGAAAACCAAAAATTTGAGTGATATATTATTCTCTCTAATTCACTCTTCCACCCTCCAACAAAGAGGTATTAGAGCTTGGTTAGTTTAGAAAAAAAATAGAGTGTGTGTGAAAAAAATTAGAGTGAGTAAGTTGTGAGAAAAAGAGTGAGTAATGGCCTTGCTAGCCTCACATGATGCATGGAGATAGAAGAGAAGTGGTATGAGAAGCCATAAGATGAAGGAGCTTTGTCTCAAAATACAAGAAATAATGAATTGGTAAAGATAAGAAAGAAGGATCAACAAGCCCTCTCCATCATCCACCAATGTTTGGATGATCAAATGTTGGCAAAGGTGACTGATGCAACTACCTGAAAAGAAGCTTGGGAGATCTTCCAAAAGTTTCTCCAAGGAGTAGAGAAGGTAAGGAAAGTAAGGCTTCAATCTCTAAGAATGGATTTTGAAGCAATGAAGATGAAGGAATCCGAATCAATTTTAGAATATTGCTCGAGGGTAAAGATGATAACAAATCAAATGAAGAGATATGGAGAGATGGTAGACAATGTTCGTATGATAGAGAAGATCCTTCAAACTCTCACTCCAAAATTTGACTATGTGGTGTGCCTTACTGAAGAATAAAAAAAATTGGAGGAGATAACTATTGAACAACTAGGGATATCCTTGCAAGCTTTGAAGATAAGATTAATAGAAGACAAGGAGAAGCATTGGAGCAAGCTCTCAAAGCCAAGGCCTATTTGAAGGAAAATAAAGGAGAAAGTCAACGAGGTCATGGATGAGGAAGAGGATGAGGCCATGGACATGGACAAAGTAGAAGAGGAAGAGGTAGCCAAAACAACTTCAATGATGGGGTGACAAATTTTCAATCAAGTAGAGGTTGTGGAAGTGCAAGAGATAAAGGACGAGACTATAACTTGAAGAGAAATGAAAGGAGGTATGGAAAATCCGACATTGAGTGCCAAAATTATCATAAGTTTGTCCATTATTCTTGGGAATGTCATAGTTCCTTGAATAATGGTGAGGAAAGAGCTAATCTTATAGATGGTAAGGAAGAAGATGAATCAACTTTGTTGCTAGCACTTAAGGAGGGAGAGAAGGATGACAAGAGATCATGGTATCTAGATAATGGTATAAGCAACCATATGTGTGGTCTAAAGGAAAAGTTAGTGGAGCTCAATGAAAATGTACAGGGCAATCTGTCTTTTAGAGACTCATCAAAAATTCAAATTAAAGGCAAAGGTATAATTCTCATCTCTTCCAAAGATGGTAGCCATAAGCTTGTGAATGATGTTTATTATGTGCCCAAGTTAAAAAGCCACATCTTAAGCTTGGGACAACTTTTGGAAAAAGGGTATGATATTTGCATGAAAAGTAATTATCTTTGGCTCCAAGATCAAAATGGTACATTGATTGCCAAGGTCACTACATCCAAGAATAGAATGTTCGTATTGAATCTCAAGTCGTTTAATGTAAAGTGTTTGAAGGCTACGATACAAGATGAGGCATGGCATTGGCACATGAGATATGGACACTTGAACTTTGATGCCCTCAGAGATATGGGAGAGAAGAAGATGGTGAAAGGGATGCCTTTAATCAACCATCCAAATCAAATTTCTGACGCTTTGGAAAGTAGGTAAGGAAGAGTTTTCCAAAAGAGGCTACATTAAGAGCAACCAAGACAATCCAACTTGTACACACCAATGCTTACGGACCAATTAATCCATCATCTTTTAGTAGCAACAATTTTTTAATCCTATTTATTGATGATTTTAGTAGAAAGACACGGGTTTACTTTTTGAAGCAAAATCTGAAGCATTTGCTACATTTAAGAACTTCAAGGCTCTTGTAGAAACCAAAAGTGGCTACAAAATTAAGGCTTTAAGGTCCGATAGAGGTGGTGAGTTCACCTCAAAACAGTTTAATGAATTTCTTGAAGCTTATGAAATTCAACGTCCTTTAACGACCTGACCCTTATATCACCACAACAAAATGGCATCATAGAGAAAAAGAATAGAACAATTCTTAATATGGCTCGAAGTATTCTAAAAGTTAAGAATATGCCTACGGAATTTGGGTTGAAGCTGTCTCTTGTACAGTTTACATATCTAATCTCTCACTAACATAAAACGTTAAGGATCATATGCCAATAGAAGCATGAAGTGAACACAAGCATAGTATGAATCACTTGAGAGTGTTTAGGTGCATTTCTTAGAAGCACATCCCGCAATAAGAGAGAAAGCAAGCTTGATGATAGAAATGTCAAACATCTCTTTGTTGGCTATGACACAAACTCAAAAGGCAAGGTAGTGGTGAGCCACATTGTAAAATTCAATGAAGATGGATCATAGAATTAGGAATGAAAAGAATAAAGCAACTATGACTTCATTCCATACTTTGTCGAGGAAGAAAAAGAGGCCATGATACCAACACAAGATATAAATCCACTTCCTTCACCGACTTCCAATAATCAAGGTGAAAGCTCAAATGAAGGACTAAGAAGAATGAGAAGTCTTGATCATCTTTATGATGAAACTAAAAAAGTAACTCTTGATTTATGTTGTCTCTTTGCTGAAAGTGAGACATTAAGATTTGAAGAAGCTATGAAAGACAAAAGATGGAAACAAGCTATAGATAAAGAAATCAAGTCAATTGAGAAGAATGATACTTGTAAACTAACAAATCTTCCCAAGGTTCATAAAGTCATATAAGTCAAATAGGTTTAGAAGGTGAAGAAAAATGCAAAAGGAGAAGTGGAAAGATACAAAGCAAGGCTCATTGCAAAAGGCTTCAAGTAAAGGTATGACATTAACTATAAAGAGGTGTTTGCCCTAATTGCGCTCATGGAGAATATTCAACTACTTATCTTAATTACAGCTCAAATTAAATGTATAATATATCAACTAGATGTGACGTCAGTATTCCTAAACAGCTATCTTAAAGAAGAAGTGTATATTGAACAATCACTTGGATATGTGGTCAAAGGGTATGAAGACCAAGTCTTGATGTTGAAGAAGGCATATACGGATTAAAGTAAGCACTAAGGATATGGAATAGGTGCATTGACAAGTATGTTCAAGAATATGGATTTGTTTGTTTCCTTAATAAATATGCTCTCTATATTAAAGCCCATGATAATATAGATATATTTGTAGTGTGTCTTTATGTGGATGATCTCATTTTTACCAACAACAATTTGAGATTGTTTAAAGATTTTAAGAAGGAGATGTCTCATGAGTTTGAGATGATCAACATAGGGCTCATGTTCTACTATTTAGGCCTAGAAGTGAAGCAAATAGAGGAAGAATTTTTATCTATCAAGGAGATATGTGACAAAAGTATTCAAGAAATTCTAGATGCTTGATTAAAACCCCTTGAACATGTCCATGTAGTGTGGAATAAAACTATCAAAGTTTAAAGAAGGCGAAAAGGAAGATCCCACTTTATTCAAAAAACTTATGGGAAGCTTGAGGTACTTTACATATATAAGACCTGATATTCTTTATGTTGTTAGAGTAGTGAGTTGTTTCATGGAAGTTTCTACAATAACTCACACAAAGGCAATAAAAAGAACATTTTGGTGCTTGAAAGGTACGATGGAGTATGAATTAATTTACACTTCCTACAATAATTTCAAGTTCATAGGACATTGCGATATCAACATTACTGAAGATATTGATGATAGAAAGGGTACTACTAGATTTACATTTTACATGGGTAATTGTGCAATTTCATAGAGTTCAAAGAAGCTATTTATTGTTACACTCTCTATGTGTGAATCCGAGTATGTGACAGCAACTTCTTGTACTTGTCATGCGATTTCGGTAAGGTAAGTCATTAAGGAACTTCAATTGATTCAAGAGGAAGCAATAGAGATTTACATTGACAACAAGTCCGCCTAAGTACTTGTCAAGAATCCAATATACCATGATCGAAATAAGTATATAGACACAAGATATCATTTCATTAAGGAGTGCATTACAAGAAAGGAAGTGGAGCTTAAGTATGTGTAAACACAGGACTAAGTTGTGGATATTTTCACAAAAGCACTCAAGTTTGAAGACTTTCAAAAACTGAGATCAAGACTTGGGGTGAAGAAAAAAAGTTCAAATTAAAGGAGAGTGTTAAAATATATTTTGAATTTTAGAGCTTCTAGAGTTCTCTTTAAGAATATCTTTTATTCTAAAATTACAATGTATAGCTAGAATTTATTTCTAGAACAGCCTTGTAAATGCTAAGAGCATTAGATTTTTCTAGATTTCTGTTAATTTGGATCTCGGACTCATCATTTTTGATGTTACACCCGCAGGGTATGCCATTATCCTTCTCCAGGATATAGCGGGGATTAGTCTCCCTCGGAGGATCATGTAATTTTGTTTCTTTTTCTTGTAAAAAAATAAATCAAAAAGTTGAACATTTAATAAGTTAGTTGGGTAGAAAGTTGTTGGGCATTTAAGTAGTAGCTCTATAGTATTCCAAAGCTTCCTATAAATATCTCTTATGTCGAGAATTTTAAGCAAGCCAAAAGTTTGAGTGATACATTCTTCTCTCTAATTCACTCTTCTACCTTCCAACAAGGAATTGATGTAGAGCACTTAACTACACGTTAGTAGCTGCTAAAATCACGGCAACAACTCAAAAATTTAAGTGATACATTCTTCTCTCTAATTCACTCTTCTACCTTCCAACAGGGAATTGAGGTAGAACACTTAACTACACGTTAGTAGCTGCTAAAATCACAGCAACAACTCAAAAATTTGAGTGATACATTCGCTTCTCTAATTCACTCTCTACCTTCCAACATAGAGCACTTAACTACACGTTAGTAGCTACTAAAATCACGGCAACAGCTCAGTAGTGGACTTTTAATAGACCAAGATTCCGTATATATATAAGCAACTATGTCAGTACAAAACCTAGTTTACGGTCGTTCTCATTCCTCAAAAGTAGCAGGTCCATTCATCTCAATTGGTTTGCTTATCAGCTCTAGACTTTAACAATTTATCTTAACTTTTGAACTTCGCAGTTGGTTGACTTATTTCTTCCAAAACTTTTCTGGACCGCTACTCTACCTTGAGTATGTCTTCCGGTGTTGACGAAACTACATTATGATTTTGGTCTATTAGTCAAAGAGCATCTTTGACTGGTTTAGCTGATGTCGAGCATTAAGGTGACATGATAGTGCTGTTAATAGTAACTTCACCATTGAGCTAATTGTAGAAGTTCATTGTCGAAATTGAGCAGTCCGTTATATTAGTGTTGTTGATGGCTATCTTTTATCATTACTTTGTACTACAAACTGGTATACTGTGTTAATCAAATACACTTTTCTATTTATCTACTCACGAAGCAAGAGAGCACGAAATAGCATACATAACGAACATAAGAAAAGAAGTCTATGAAGGCAAGAAGCGAAGAAGAACTCAGGTGTTAGGCGATGAGATTTATTTTGCAGACCTTGTTTAATTATTATTAACTCACAGACTGTCACCTAGGTACATAAGCAATCAGGCACTGTAGGACTTTGATATCCCTCTTTTACATGATCTGAAATTAGTTTAGAATGTCTTACAACTGAATAATAGATAGACGATGACCTTCCTAGTTGACCAGCACAACATTGAGATATACTCATCAAATTGGCTAATTATGCAGTCCCATTGTATTTGGATACGACTTTTTTGTATTTGATTATGTTGCATCTTTGGTCTGCAGGACTAAAATCTCATGCTGTAACGCTATATGAAGCAGGGAAACTAGGTCATGCTAGTATTGGCGATCTTTGCAAGGATCTGAGTTCATTAGAGGGAGCAAAATATGAGGGGGAACTACAGGAATTCGCAAATCATGTTCTTAGCCTACGTTGTGTGCTTGAATGTTTGCTATCTGGTGGAGTTGCACTTGATTTGAACAGCGAGGAAGTTTCCGGTGAGATTGTCAAATTATCTTCAAATGTTGATAAAGGAAAATTAGATGGATGTGATAGTAATGAAGCTGAAGTCCAAATAGAGGATTCCACAAGGTCAAAAATGCCCGAGAATGGTCCTCGTTGCACTGAGCTTGTTTCCGAAGGAAGCACACACTTAGGGTTTACTTCATCTGATGAATGTAATTCTGTAATTGAGATGTTTAAGTTGGAAGAAAATGTGAACAATGATGATAAACTTATCCCAGTTGAAGGGTTTGATGATTCCAAAGAAAATTTAAGAAGGGAAAGAAAGTACAGCGTGGATATTCTTCGCTGTGAAAGCTTGGCTGCTTTAGCACCAGCAACTTTGGATCGGTTATTTCGTCGCGACTATGATATTGTTTTATCCATAATCCCACTTCCTTATTCAGCAGTTCTTCCTGGACTAAAAGGACCCATCCACTTTGGTCCTCCTTCTTATTCCTCTTTGACACCATGGATGAAGCTGGTGTTATATTCAACTGTTGCCAGTGGCCCATTGTCAGTTGTGTTGATGAAAGGTCAATGTCTACGATTGCTTCCTGCCCCACTACATGGCTGTGAGAAAGCCCTTATATGGTCTTGGGATGGATCCACCGTTGGAGCGTCGGGCTGCAAATTTGAAGGGACATTGGTCAAGGGTAATGTACTTTTACATTGTTTGAATTCACTTCTCAAATCTTCAGCTATCCTTGTGCAGCCCCTCAGTAGATATGATCTTGATGAATCTGGAAAATGCGTTACTTTGGATATACCATTGCCCATCAAGAACTCTGATGGTTCCATTGTGTGCATTGGAAATGAACTGAACTTATGTGAAGTGGAAAGTTTGAAACTGAAATCTTTATTAACCAATCTGACAACAAAGTTTCAGCTGCCAACAATAGGTTATATTAGACTATTGAAGCTTTTTAATGAAAGAGAATCAGAACGCTTTGCAGCAGATGACGAGAAGTATGAATGGGTACCATTAAGTATAGAATTCGGGATACCTCTTTTCCGTCCTAAGTTATGCAAGAAGATATGCAAAAGGGTAGTTGCATCAGGATTACTTCAGTCTGATTCACTGGATGTTCATCTTGAAGCGATGCAAGGGTTAAGAAAAAGATTACGTGATGTTTGTTCAGAGTACCAAGCAACAGGTCCGGCTGCTAGACTACTTGACCAGAAAGAGATGTCAAAGGATTCGTCTCGACTACTCATGAACTATGCTAGTGGAAGATGGAATCCCCTTGTTGACCCTTCTTCACCCATATCAGGAGCCACGAGTGAGAATCAGAGATTAAAACTTGCTAATCGACAACGTTGCCAGACTGAAGTTCTGAGTTTTGATGGTAGCATCCTAAGGTTTGTCCCTATCGGTCTTAATGTCTCCATTAACCTGCTTCCAGTCCCATGTTAATTATTCAATCTGATTATTGACAACTTACCCTTATAGAACACAAGTTTCCTCATGTTACAAATTCATAATTGAGCATCGTCTGGCATAGCTTTAAAGATGCCAACAAGGGAAAGAGACAAGCAAAAAAAAAAAGTATCAGCTGTACAAGCTCAGAAGCTTATTAAAACCAATCTCTACAGATGAACACTTGGGTTTCTTTCTCAGAAGAAATAATGTGCACTTCGTACTTTTGTTGAATTTGAGAATTACGATATCTTTTCTTGCTAATGTGTGTGTAATTGTTTAGAATCCATTTTTTGTTGCCTTACCCTTTGTAGTTATGAGGACATTGATGACCAAAATTGTAAAATATTACAGATCATATGCTTTAGCTCCAGTGTATGAAGTTGCTACAAGGACCATTGAAGAAGTCCCTATGGTCAATGCGGCAAAAGTTGATCCTAATGAAGCTGACAATAGGGAAGTAGCTCTTCCTGGTGTCAACCTCATCTTTGATGGATCTGAATTGCATCCCTTTGATATAGGCGCCTGCCTTCAGGCTCGCCAACCAGTTTCTTTAATTGCAGAGGCTGTGACAGCCTCAGCTTCTGTTGCGGGCTTTCTAAAAGAGAATTTCTCAGGGAGTTAAGTGTTTCTTATATTAAGATGGCTATAGTGAAACAATGAGTTGTTCATAATAGCTTTAGCTTAATTCTTTGCTTCGCCAGATATAACTTTGAAGGTGTTGTGCAGGAGCTCAGGATTGTCCCTCAGATATTAACTATAATTCTTTTAATGAAATAATTGCATTCACTGACATTTAGTACTTTATTAAAATTACGTCGCTATTTTTAACTAACACATTCAAATGGAAGAAGTTTAACTTTCAGTTCTTTTTCCTGATACTCGGGATACTCAAATGAAAATTTAAGTGGTTTTATAAATCTTTCAAGAATAAGGTGACGTTAGGGTATAAACATTCAGTTCATGTATTTGAATGTAATCTAATTGCAGATTATGTTAAGTTGTTAAGTAAACATCTAACTATTTTCATTGCTTTAGATTTACTATTGTTCAAGTTCGAACCTCCATTTGAGTGAGAGATCATTGTTACTTACACCTTGGAAGTTCACTTTGAGATGGTGCATAATCTTTTCACTTTTAATCAAAATGACCTTGATCTTAACAGTTTTGGGGCTAACTACCTATTTGGATCTTAAAATCGAACAACTAGAGGTTAAAATAGCTTTCTAACATGGAGATATCAAAGAGGAGATATATATGGAGTAACTAAAAGGTTTCAAAGCTAAAGATAAAGAAAATCTAGTCTACAAGTTGAAGAAAAGTCTAAATGGCTTAAAACAAACTCTAAGACAATGGTATCAAAAGTTCGATTACTTTATGATGGATTATAGTTTCAAGATAATATATGTCAATGCTTGCATGTATTTTAAGAAGTTCTAAGTGATAACTTCTTCATTCTTCTTTTCTATATTGATAATATGCTAATTGTGGATCAAAACATACGTAGAATCAGAAAGTTGGAACAGGACTTATCTAAATCTTTTGATATGAAAGATTTGAGACCTACAAAACAAATTTAGGGCATAGGGATAACTCGGGATAGGAAGAATAGGAGATTATAGTTGTCTCAGGAGAGATATATTAAACGAGTGCTACAAATGTTCAATATGAAGCATGTCAAGCCAATTAGCATGCCACTAGCATCTCAATTCAAATTGTGTGAGCGAGCATTTCCTTAACAGGAAAGGAGAGATGGTATGTCCACTATTCCATACTCTTTTACAGTAGGCTCTTTGCTATACACAATGGTATGCACAAGACCAAATGTTTCTCAAACTGATGGGATGGTAAGGAGATTCTTATAAAGTCCAAAGAATGTTCATTAGGAAGTAGTGAAATGGATTCTAAGATACTTAGAGGTACTTCAAAGTGGAGTTTGTGCTTTGGTAATGGTGAGCCAATGCTAGAAAGTTTTACATATGTAGATATGGTTGGAGATCTTGATGAAAAAAATCTACTTCAAGTTTTCTATTCAAGTTTTTAGGAGGAACCATCTCATGGCAATCCAAGCTACAAAAGTGTTTGGCTTTCTCGAAAACTAAAGCAAAATATGTAGCTACAACAGAAGCTTATAAGGAGATTCTCTGGCTGAAAAGGCTCTTTCAACAGCTGGATGTGAAGCAAGAAGATTATGTAGTTTTTTGTGATAGTTAAAGTGTTATTAATTTGAGCAAGAACACTATGTATCATTCTGACACAAAGTACACAAACTTTAGAATATCATTGGTTAAGGACCGTGATAAAAAAGCAATAATAGATGTTGAAGAATATTCATATGGAATTGAATAGTGTTGATATTCTGACTAAAGTTATTCCTGTAAATAAAAATGAGCTTTGTTATAAGCTTGTTGGGATGTATCTTAAGTAGATGAACAAGAATAATGTATCCTCAAACATTTACAATTATCGCAATCATCTACAAATGCAATTCGTAATTTGCAATTTAAAATATTGTGTTAGATGTTAATAATATTTGATGTAATCTTAAGTGTGTATGAAGTGGAATTAGATGAAATTAACAAAAACTTGAGAGATATCACTAGAAATGCAACATCGATTAATCAAACATCTATTAATCGATTAAATGGGGGAGCATCAATCAATTGATGCATGCATTGATTTTTTCTCAAAAATCGTCTGTTAACTACTCACTAGAATAGGTTGAGAGGACATGTCACAAAATGGGTTTTTAAAATGAGTTTTTATCAATGATCTAAAAATTTTAAAGCTAAGTTATAGAAACATAAGGAAAAGAAGAAAGGGCAACAAAAAAAAAGTCACTTAAGGAATTGTAATAGTTTGTTGGATTTTTTGAGATTTAAGATATTTATGGGAGTGTTTGATAAATTACTTGGCTTTATAAATGGAGTTAAGGTACTTTTTATATAAATTAATATGTACCAATTATGGCTTTTTAGGTTAATTGTTTTATTATCTATATGTTTTAAATGCATTATTAATTGTTAATTAGTCAATTTTCTAATTTTGGCTAGATCTATGGAGAATTGTAATTTGGGTTAACAAAAAAATGTTTTTTATTTAATTGTTGGATTTTGAGGATTTTTTAACATGCTTTATGTGTGGATTACTTAAATTTTAACTTTATTTGTCTTGTATTAAGTGCTCTCTGAAAGTTACGGAACCTCTTTCTTGTATTGTAGATCATTGAGTTTGACTTTTTTATTAATTATCACTCTTTAAATGTAGTGTATGTTTAATATATTAAGATGAGTGATGTGTGGTAGTTGATCGAGACCAGTATCTAATATCATAATGGGATAACTACCATTCGATTAATTAGGACCAATATTCAACATTAGAGATATATACTATTTATTTGGTAAGATCAATGTATGCTTGTAGAAATATTCTACAACTATTCCTTCTACTCTTAAATAGAGATTGATGAAAATTTTACATAATGTTAGAGCCACTCTTAGTTTGATGACAGGTTTTCCCATATATATGTAATCCTATGGGCACATCAACTTATTAAAATTTTTAAATGCTACATGTCCATTCTTTATTGTGATAGGGTGAATTAAATGTGTTAAAATTTCACATTGTCTAGAAATAAATAAAGAATTGCTTACAAATAAAAATGGTTATATAATCAAACATATTAAGGTTTTACATCAAAGATGGAGTCATTTTTTGTATATATATCACTAGTTCCCTAAGTATAAAACAGTTAAAATATAATATTAGGCTTATTACCTTCAGTTAGCTAATAGCTTAGGTAATATTTAAGCTAATGTTAGTAGTTAGTTATGATTAAAAACATTATGTACTTTTTTCAATTTTTGTTGTATAAAAACAAAGGTACTTATATCTTGAGAACTAATTATCAACGAAGAGTTATTTCAAAATAATAAATATATTTTATTAATATGGTATCAGACAAATTTTATTATTAACCATTTTATTTTTCTAGTGATAAAATTATTGTTTCATTTTTTTCTTGTATTAATGGTGACTTCCATTGAAAATTGTTAAAAAAAATATCATAGAAGTAAAGTGCAAAGAAATTTATACAGACTAAAAATATATTTCTTTTCAAGCATGAATATAATGTTATTCAAAAGTACATACATCTACATATCATTTATCATATAGGTATTTTACATAAAAATATTTATAGGTTATCTATAAACTCGAGGCCCTATTGAAACAATCTCTTTCTTTATATGTTTGAACATATGTTTTTTCTTGTATAGATCTTTAGTTGTTTTTAAGATCTTATATCACAATTTAATTAACATATTTAATTAGATATTTATCTCTGAGAGAATATGATTAGGTCATATTGGTTTTACTTATTTCATTTTAGGTTGACTCTAGTGCTTAAATGGTAAAATTAATATTTATTTTACCTTAGGGGGTCACAATTGAGATTGGATCAAATTTTAGCTTGAAATATCTAATTGGAACATAATTTATTAAAGCCAAGAAATTTGGAAATATGGAGTCAATGATGACAGATTACTAAAACTAATAAGATAAGATCACGCATGAATTTAGACTCAGTCTAGAAAGTTCAATCTAATTAGGAGAGTTATTCTCAGTCTTCTTATATAGTAACTTTGATTTGATAAAGGATTATCTCTAAAATTAATATTAAAAGGAAGATTGTTATTGGGAGAAAAAAAAGAAGAACACATTATACACATTCATCATTGTTTTTCTTTCATCTTTCTTTCATCTTCTTTCTTCTTTCTTTGGGGAGGAAAGGGTAGCTATGAGTGGCAAAATCTAAATTTCATCATTCTAGGAGAATTAAAACTATAAATGTAACTTCGAAATGTTTTTTTCTAAACTTAAATTTTATTTTAATTTAAGTATTTCTTGTTTCTTATTCTTCTATTTTATGAACAATTAATATTGATTGGTATACTAAATTAAATCAATATTAGTTATTATATTGTTATCCATGAGTTTAGTGATCTGTAGTTGTCATGAATGATTAGTACAAGTAACAAGTAGGATATTTATGTATTTACATATATAACTTACGAGAATCAAGAAAACTTAGCAATCTCAGTTATTTAACTTAGGTTTTAATTTTTTACTGAACATATTACTATCATTTAATTAATATAGAATGATATCATACCCAAATAATTCATGGTAAATTTTGATTCAAATGCTAGGTTTGAATCAATTAATTTAGAAAATTTGAGACTTATTATAGTTATCCTAATAAGTTTCAAAATAAATTTTTAAGTTGTGAAATTTTATTTTTAGGCCTATGATTAGAGTTATAATTAGATGATATCTTTCCTTTAAATTAGAGTTAAGTAAAATTGAATTTCACACTTTTATACATAGTTAATTTATTTTAATTAATCATAACCTCCCTAATTTTATTTTTAAATTGAAATTAGGAAATTAATATTTAGTTCTCTTAGGATTTGTTATGGTTCACTGATAACCCGCCCAAAATTTTGGCTCCATTGTTGCTATTATTTTAGTTTCACAGTTTCTCTGCTTTATTTGCAATTTACTGTTAATCTCTTATTTAGTATGACTCATTATTCCTAAATAAGTGAGTTGTAATATAATCTTAAAATTAAGAACATAACATGTCATTTAGGGAAAGAGATAAAGCAAGAAATAATTCATTCATCTCCAAAGCTGAAAGTAGAGAAATATTTAACAATTAGAGAAGATGCTATTTTCTAAAAAGTTGAAGAGAAGATGAAATATCATAACAATAGAAAGTTGGGGGAGTTAGGTGCATCGAATTTGCTTTAGAATTGTCGGCCCCTGAAAATTTTTTCCCATTAACTTAAGCATGATAGCTTATGAAATAGAAGCATGAGAAGAAATTGAGGGCATTTTCGGAATATAG
>JANZXR010000006.1:7982319-8000879 GCA_027575705.1 Erythroxylum echinodendron | reverse complement strand
TCTATTATCTTAGGTTATGTGTCGGAATGACCTACGGGCGTCCCGATGCGTATCCCAGGGTGATGGGGTGTTACAATTCAAATCTTAACAAGAATTCAACTAATATACGCTTCCCCAGTAATGGCACTAAAAACTTGATTGTGTTGTTCGAGCTTTAAAATTTATAAGCCCTCAAATACCGCAAGAGCACAGGTCACGACTGTAGTATAAGAGGCGTCGATCACAAGAGGAGGGTACTAGCCTAATCCTAAATGGTCTAAGGCTAAAAAGAATAAAAAGAAATAAAAACTGCACAAGTGAACACGGAAAGAAAATATGAGAATTTGCTTTAAGAATTGTAAAGTAGAAACTTTAACAAAATATAATTAAATTGAGCAATCACACAGGTCACATTGGAAATCCATCAAGAGAGTTAATCAAGTTATGAGAGAGGGGATTTTACATATCATTAATGCTAATCTAGCCATTTATGTATTTACGAGGTGTCAGTTCTAGACGATCATAGGGTTGATTACTCTCTTTTGAGTTATAACCATTAAACCCTAAATTGTAAACCTTAATCGAATTATGAAACTTGCAATCTCTCAATTCACAAATTACCCACAATTCTAATTGGTTCTAAAGCACTCTAATAAACAATCAGGTCTTGCACATAATCTCTCTCTATGAAATTACCGACTAGATTGATTAAGTGGTCAATTAGATCACCTAACTCTTATTAATTTGATCTAATCATTTTTATCCAGGTCACCCTCTTGGTTTGTTACCAAAACATGCAATTAAATTAATCAATCACAGCACCCAAAAGAATAAACACAAAAATAACTAAATCAACAATAACCCAAAGTAAAAATCCCGAGGGAGAGTTCAGAACATTATCAATAACTCGAAATCCAATTCCATACAATCCATCTCAACTTTATACATTTAAATGAAAAAGGAAACAAAGAGAAAATGGAACTCAGGTTGGACAAATCGGGAAGGTAATGGTATCAGAATACCACCTAATTCGGGAAGCAGCAGCATTAGGATCCAATTCTACTTCCTCCTTCTTCCTCTTCTTCTCCTCTCTCTCTCTCTCTCTCTCCTTTTTCTCTCACTTTAGGGTTTCCAAGAGTGGCTGAATGTGAAGGTCCTTCTTTTTGTTCTTGTTGTTCTATTTATGTTCTTTTATGTTTAGGGTTAAACTAGGGATTTTTTGGGGTCTAAAAGGTTAAAAAAATCCTTCTAAATGCGAAGTTTGGAAGTGGCTGCACATCTGCCTGATGCAGGGCCACAATTGTGGCCCATGTCAGGCCTTTCTATCACGCTACATGCAATTGCCCCAATTTGCTCCAAAACTCCTTATTTCTTCGATCTTTACCCTGAAACATTAACAAACACATCAATGTACCTCAAGAATGTCATATTTAAGCTAGAAGGATTGTTCTAACACATAAAACACTTAAAACATAAATAAATCACAAATTGACATCATTCTACCCTAAACATACACTAAACAATTGAATAAACGGCTAGAAATATATCAAACTATACCCTAAAATACGACGCATTTCACACCTATCAAGTGTACCTATAGATAGATCTTATTTAAACACATTTTCTAAGTCTACATCTAGATTGCTCAATTTCTTAAGGTGATGATTGTTGATTGATCATGAGTAGAAGCGTTGAATGTTAATTTCTTGCTATTGCTTTCAAAAGTCATTCATCTTTGCTTATGATTATGTATTCTTGAGAAATATGAGAAACGAGTAAATATTTTTGGTTCTATAATTTTGAAAATGATATTTTGGTCGAGGACGGTCAAAAGATAATTGTGGGGGAATGAGCAGTAGTTAGCTTAATTTTGATCTAAGGTCAGAGAAGACTTGGATATGAACATCGAATTTATTGGATAACTCAATAGTGAGATACAATCTATGGTCTTTGCTGTAATGTTGTATAAATTGTGTCTTAATTTGTAGTGTCCTAAACACACTTAACTTTTTACAAATATAGGAGAATCAATAGTCATAGATACTAGCATATATTAGATTGTGTTTAATGGTGTTGATTGACTTGTTCTAAGTTAGTCAATATTGTAATAACCGTAAGTGCATATCTTAGCTATAACAAGTACCAACAAGTAGGGTAGATCCTATGAAGATAATGATTATTAGTAATTACTTTTTTCCTATTATTTAGCCAAGAGATTGATTTTAGATTTTTAAAAAAGAAAATAAAACTAAAGAAAGTAAAATAAAATAAGCAACAATATTGAATACAGAATTAAGAATTCACTTAGAAAATTACTGATATAAATAAGTAGTATCTAGGTTTTAAATCCCCTAAACCTTTAACATATTGATCTTTTATTGCTTAATTGTTTTATTGATTTATTAGATCACGGAGATTCCTATGGTAGGCTAATAGCTGACCTTGAATCTGCTAACAACTAATTCTAAGGTTTTCAACCGAATTACTCAAGTTAAAGTTTATAAGATTGTTTTACTGATCTGTGAATCCCTTTATTCTGTTTGACCCTAATTCGGAAAATTTTTGTCATCCTATCTCTAGGTCCTTCCAATTATGGTAGATATATTCATCAATAGGATTTCTCAATCTCTATGTATGAAATCAAATTACGATATAATATTCTCGAGTCTATTAGAACATAAATAAAGCATGTAATTAGATCACAATATAACAATCAAACCAATAAAATTAGTAAAATAATCAAATAATATCAAAATATTAATATAGGGTTCATCTAACCTAAATAATAACAAGATGTTTAGTTACACACTATTGAAAATGAAATCAAACTTAAACTGAAAGAAAAATGAATTGAAAACAATGGGTTCATAATTCTAAATTTCCCTGATAGCCTTCTATCGAATATTCTTGTGATGTAGAGGTTTGATTTTGTATTCTGATGGATCTTTCGATGAATTCCTTCTGTTTTTTACTTCTTTAGATCAAAATCGTCCCTTGAGAATGATATCCACATCTAGAATTGCCTCCTCCAGTATCCTCTCCAACTATTAGCTTTGAAAAGAATCTTTTATATTTAATTCTAGGGATTTGAATGATGCATCAAATATGAGGTATAAATATGACCAATTATGCATCTATCAAAAATCTCCACACTTAAGCTTTTTATTGTCCTCAAATAAATAATAATCAAAATTATAAATATACAATATCAATCTATCATTAATCTCGATTTTTCCATTCATACTATACATCATCATATCATATTGAACCAAATTAACATACAATTAGAATTAAGTAATTAACTCCCTAAGCAATATTAAATAGTAGTCATATTAACATTCACATTGAAGTAAAAAATTTATCTTCACAACCTTACTAAGATTTCAATTAATGCACTCAAGGGTTTAGGGTGAAAAGCATAGTAGAACTCTTACCATAAGTTTGCAATAAAATCACATCTCCAACACTTATGTATAAACTAGAAATAAAAATCAAAAGGTCTTATAAGGTTGTAATGGGGCTTAGGTAAGGTACGATTGTGATAATAAAAAGGTTAAATTAAAGGAGATTTATTAAAAGAAAACATTACAAGACTTGTTTACAAATATACATAGGTCCTTTCATTGCAAAACTAACGGTACTATATACTTATTATTTTCTTCCTTTGTTCTCTTATTTTCTTATTTTTTGAACACAATAATTTGAGTATTTAGTACCACAATTATAGAAATAATGAACCCTTCAAGAATTTCAAGTCTCAAACAAGTAAATAATGTAAATAACCTTTAAGGTTCAAATCAATAAAAAGGTTTTCTAAAAAAACAAGATAAAGGTTAATATGTGGGTTTAATAAATGAAAAGCTAAGGCTCAACTTGGTCTTTCCTAAAGGTCAATTTAACGGTATGGTAATTTTCAAAGAAAAAGGCTTAAACAAGTTATTGAATCAAAGTGCCTTTATCATGTCAATGCTTCTAACTTAATAAATAAGGTCTCAATATGCAGAATAAACGCAAGTGCTAGAATCATCCTACTACACATGGTAACAAACATGAGAGAATAACAAAAGCTTAAAAATTTTGCTCTTAGGCTCAAAAGCTCACAAAAAAGAAAGGAATGTATGTGTGTAAATAATATACGATATCATTCAACTTAAATATTTCAATGAATAATAAAAATGAGTTATAAAAGCAATTTTATTCTAACTATCATCCTTTTACTTACTAATTCAATCAATATTCAACAATGAAATATAGTATCGAAGGACATATTCCAATCAATTCAGAATATCAATTAATAAGATTCATAATCAAGATTATAATAAGCTTTAAAAAATCATTAAAAATTAATAAGCTTGAAAAAAATTCATTAAACCCATCCCCACACTTGAAGTTGTACATTGTCCCCAATGTCCACAATATAAGTAGAGATAAAAGTAAGAAGGTTTTTTGCCACTTTCCTGATTGTGACAATTTCCTGATTTCAAATCCATCCAACAGTGACCTACATCCTTGCAAAATTTAAAAAGAAAAACACAAATAGAACAAAAGAAATAAAGATAACATAAAACTAACATGAAATAAAATAAAAATGAAATAAAACTGAAACTTATCCTAATTCATGGGTTGCCTCCCATGCAACGCTTTTTTAATGTCGTTAGCTCGATGTACCCTCTATGTTAAATTTCATCTTGGATCAATAATGAGTGGCTTGCTTCCACTCGTTTCCATGCATAATGGTTTTGTAGCCTATAAGTAAGCCACATGTTGCAAGTTAATAATAAGGACGTAATTTATCAAATTAGTAGATCCAATTGTAAGCATTAATTCCCTTTTTATTGATGAACTGTTAATGAAAGAGGGAAGAACAAAACTTCCTAAATCACTAGTTGACTTAAATACTTTGTCTTTGAGGAAGTGGGAACCCTTCGTACTTAAGGTCACTACCAACACCTTATAGTAGGTTCCTTATTTCGTTCCTTTGCCAGTTCTTCCTTAACAACCCCTATCCACTCTTCTTCTTCTTCTTGGACAAATGTTTCTGGCTTATCTTCTTCAATCATCTCCTACCACTTCTCTACTTCATCTTATTGGATAGAGGCTTCTTCAGGAAGCTCTTCTTGGAATGTCTGTTCATCTATGAAGCCAACCGTTGTGTTTGCTTCACTTTGTTGTGTTAATAGGTTCAAATTGTATTATGCGTTATGATCAAGATATTAAGGTGAAGAATCCCTTTCTTTGAATTCGCGTTAGCTAGCTTTAAGTTTCGCAAGGTATCCATTATTTTCTTTGTAATGCTTCACTTTTCCTCTTCCTCTTCTCCTCCTTCATCTTCTTCTAGAAGCTTATTTCCATTCCTATTGGTGATTGCCATTTTATGTTCTTCAACATCAATTTCAATAGTACTGGGCAAACTCCCTTACATCTCATCAAATATTATCATCGCCAACTGGTCTATCAGATTCACCAAATTTTGTATACGAGCATTTATTTTTGATGCCTTATGATTGAATCTTAAATGAAATCGATCATTATATCTTCCAGAGTTAACTCATTAATTGAAGGTGTTTGGTGTTGTAAATATCCAGCTGGAGAATAGTTATTTCATCCATAAGTGTAAGAGTTGATCCATTCTGAATTGTAGTTGTTCTTGTATAATGCACCATGAGGTTTATTATATATGTTAGGTTGCTCCCACTTATAAGTTGATGCTCTACATTCATAACTGTAGTGATAACTCCCACCAATGTTGCGACACAGCCTAGATATTAGTTGAGTTTCTGAAAACATATAATAACACCTCTCTCTCCCATATGGTGATATTAGAGATTGTGAAGAAGTATTCGAGCTCCTATAAAAGTATTGTCTATTCTATCCTTCCATTATGAGTTGTGGCTATGATAATGAATTTTAAATCCTACAATGACCCACATACTTAAGACGAAGTAAAGAATTTCAAAAGATAATTAAATGAATAAACCATAATTACGATAAAATACAATAACAAATAATCACAAAATCTCAATTAAAATAAAATAAAATAGAAACAAAAATAAAACAGAATAAAATAAAATAAGGAAAAGCGGGTAGAATAATAAAATAGAGATTTTCCTAATATCATTGTCCTCAGTAACGATGCCAAAATCTTGATTGAATTTTTCTAAGTTAGTCAATGTTGTAAAAATCACAAGTGCACAACATAGTTGTAGTTAGTACCAGTAAGTAGACATCAATCCAGCAAAGCTAGAGATTATTAGTAATTACCTTTTTCTATTATCTAGCCTTTAGATTGATTTTGGATTTCAATTAAAGAAAATAAAACTAAAGCAAGTAAAATAAAATAGCTAATAATATTGAACAGGGAATTAAGAATTCACTTAGAAAGTTACTGTTATCATTAATTAGTATCAAGGTTTCAAATCTCCCTAAACCCTTAACAAATTGATCTTTTATTACTCAATTGTTTTATTGATTTATTGGACCGTGGAGATCCTATAGTATGCTAATAACTGACCTTGAGTCTACTAACATCTAATCCGAAAGTTTTCAACCAAATTATTTAGCTTAAAGTTTATAGGATTGCTTTACTAATTTGTGAATCCCTTTATTAGGCTTAACCCTAATCTGGGAGATTTATGTTATCCTATCTCTAGGGTTACAATCAACTGCTTCCAATGTAGATCTATTCATCAATAGGATTTCTCAATCTCTATGTCTGAAATAAAATTATGTTATAATATTCCCAGCTTTATTATAACATAAATAAAATATGTAATTAGATCACAATATAACAATCAAACTAATTTCATTAATAAAACATCTAACCTAAATACTAACAAGATTTTTAGTTACAAATTATCAAACATGGAATCAAACATACATTGAAATAAAAATAAATTAAAAACTATAGGTTCATAATTCTAAATCTCCTTGATTGTCTTCTATTAAATATTCTTGCGATATGGAGGTTTGATCTTATATTTTGATGGATCTTTTGATGAATTCCTCGTGTTTTTTACTTTTTTAGATCAAAATCTCCCCTTGAGAACAATATCCATGTCTAGAATCTCCTCCTCTAGTCTCCTCTTTGACTATTTCCGCTAAAAAAATGTCTTTTATATTGAATTCTAGGGTTTTGACCGATACAAGGTCTGTTGCATGATTGTGCATAAGATAGTGCATAATCAAATTCTTTGAATATCATAAAACTGCAAAGCCTAGGAGATGTGTATGGGTAGATACACAGCTGTGCATTCCTTCTATGTGTCAATTCTTTGTTTTATGTCATGTGTTCATTTGAATTCTTCTTCTTTAAGTCCGTGGAGGCAATTATACTTTCTAAACACATTTGGAAGGCATTAAGTACCAAATATACGATAACAGTATAAAATATTAAGCAAAAATGCATCAAATATAAGGTATAAATATGATCAATTATGCATCTATCAAGGGTTGAAATATCTGCAGTCAATATGACTTGGTCTACTCCTTTTGTGTGTCTAATCTTTGCTTTATGTCATGTGTTCAATTGAATTCTTTTCCTTTAAGTCCATGAAGGCAATTATACTTTCTAAACACATTTGGAAGGCATTAAGTACCAAATATACAATAAAATTATAAAATATCAAGCAAAAATCCATCAAATATGAGGTATAAATATGATCAATTATACATCTATTAAGGATTGAAATATTTGAAGTCAATATGGCTTGGTCTATGATCGTGGCCCAAATCATGCCTAAGTGAAATTATAATTTTTATTTAAGTATTAAAACCCTAGTTTTTGTTTTAGTATTTAAGGACTATTTATTTTCACTTAAAAGGACTTTTTTTAATCATTAATATAATTATGAGACCTTTCTCTTTGGTTCTTTAAATAAAATTTCAAACCTATCAAATTATTTACTTGTGGTATTCAAATTAGCTTATAATCATGGTTCTAATTCTTCATAACAATAGGTCATGATTTATCTTTTATTTTTGGTTCATAATTTTGTATAATTATTAGTTCAAGGTTCTATTTTTAGTCTAGTTTTAGCTTCCTTGGGTTTTGTTTACAAATCAAGTGTGTTGGGTTTTAAGGTTTCATTCTTATGGTTCACATTACCTTCATTTCAATAAGAAATGATCCTAAGGCCTACTTAGAGTGAAAAAAAAGAAGATGATAAATTTTGACCACTAACATTACATTGAAGAAAAGAAGATAAAACTCGTTGTTAATAAGTTTACTATATATACTATTGTTTGGTAGGATCATCTTGTGATAAAAAGATGAAGGATCCATGTTAGGCCTATTGACAACTGAGAGGATAAGAAGCTGATAATGAAAAAGTGATTTATCCCTAATTACTATTATATAGATTTGTTCTAGTAATTATAATGCCTTGCTCAATATTTGAAGAGTGCTAAGGAATACCACAAGAAGATAGAAATTTCCATGATTTAAACAAATGTAGAGGAGTATCAGAAGCCATTATAGTTAGATTTCTAAATAGTTTAAATTATAAGATCACTTGCGAGGTAGAATTACCACAATATGTAGAGTTGGAAGATATGGTTTATATTTTCATAAAGGCTGAAAGCAAGCTAAAAAGGAAGGGTAAATGCTCATAACAGAATTTTAATTCATCTTCACAAAAAAAGCAAGTTAGAAAAAGGATGACAATGTTGTTCCTAGTTCCAAACTTGCATCACCTAAACAAAGAGGGAAGGTGACCAGAAAAGTGATAACTAAATCTAAAATCTAAATTTGTACTCAAGATATTACGTGCTTTCTTTATTTGGGAAAAGGGTATATTGCTTCACAATGTCTTAACAAAAAGTCAATGATTATGAGAGATGATGAAAGGATTAAGATTGAAGGTGAAAGTGATGAGGATTCCATACCACATTTAGAAGATTGTTATGATACTAATGTTGAGTATCTAGTGGATAGGGAGGCACTTATGATTAGATGAGCTTTTGAATATCCAATTTAAAGAAAATGATATTAGTAACCAATAAGATAATATTTTCTATACAATATGCCACATGAATAACAAAGTAGCAAAATTATTAGTAGAGGTAGTTGTATGAATGTAGCTAATGCCACCTTGACTAAAAAGTTAAGCTTACTTACCACGAAACATCCTCAAATATCTAACCTTCAGTGGCGAAATGAACATGGTGTGGTAAGGATTAATAAACAAATGTTAATTTCATTCTCATTTAGAAGATACTATGATAAGGTGTTGTGTAATGTGATGCCTATATAAGCTAGTTGCATTCTCTTAGTGATACCATAGGAACTTGATAGGAGGGTCATAAAAGATAAGTTTATTAGTAGGTATTCTTTTTGTGAACAATAAACCTATTACTATCATCAATGACATATAGATAAGTGTATAAGGACTAGTTTAAGTTAAGATGATATAGAAATAAAAAAAATGGGTGAGCTAATTGAGGATGAGAGATAGAAATGGAAAAAGGAAAAGAAATTAAGGGGAAATAAATAGAGAGTGTCGAGAGAAAAGCAAAGAAACATGTGAACATTTATAATAAAAAGAGTGAGATCAAGAGAAATTTTTATTTTAAACAGTCTATGTTATACTATAGCACAAAAAGGCTTGTTTGAACACTAATAATCTTGATGTTTCCATACCTAGTCTTTTTATTTCTTTGTTTTGGAGTTGCCAAGATGTATTTCTTAATGATTTTCCTAGCAATTTACCACTAATAAAGGGAATAAAGCATCAAATTGATTTCATACCCAGTGTTAACATTCATGATCAACCAACCTATAAAAGTAATTTAACGAAGACTAAGAAAATACAAAGTCAAGTTAACGAGCTTTTTAAAAAAAGTACGTCAAAAAGAGTTTGAGTTATTGTTTTATTCTGATCTTACTTGTTCCTAAAAAGGATAGGCCACGGAGATTGTGTATTAGCTGTTAAGCTATCAACAAAATAATAGTAAAATATCAACACTTGGTTCTTATATTGAATGATATACTTGATGAGTTACATGAAACTTGTTTGCTTTAAAAAATTAATTTAAAAAGTGGATATCATCAAACTAAGATAAAAGAAAGAGATAAGTGCTAATTGCCTTTCAAGTAAAATATAACTTGTATGAGTGGTTAGTGATATCTTTTGGATTATTTAATGCACCTAATACATATAAATTTTAATGAACCATCTTTTATGCGCTTTAATAGGAAATTTGTGGATGTTTATCCATCCTATTAGAGTAGAAGGTGGAGTTCTCAGTTCTGACAATATTTTGATATATAGTATGACTTTAGATAAGTATGTAAAGTACGTAAAGATTATTTTGAATGTTTTTATAGTAAGACCAAATTATATGCTAATATAAAGAATTGTTCCTTTTACATGGAAAAAGTAGCTTTTGCTTAGGATTTTTATGAGTGCAAAAGGGATAAAGGTGAATAAAGAGAAGGTTAAGGCTATTCAAAAATGGTGTACACCTAAATCTATTTGATGTAAGAAATTTCATGGTTTAGCTAGTTTTCATTGGATATTTATGAAAGATTATAGTACACTAGTTACATCACTTCTTGAAGTTGTCAAAAGGTCCATTGATTTTAAATGGAGCATTGAATAAAAGCGTGTTTTTAAATTGATTGGAGAGAGGTTATGATCTACTCCTTTATTAGCCTTGCCTTACTTGTTTAAACCTTAGAGATTGAGTTGATGTGTTAGGAATATGTATTAGTGTTGTTTTGATGCAGGAAAATCAAATAATTGACTATTTTAGCTAGAAATTTAACGAAGCTACTCTTAATTCTCCAAATTATGACAATGAGTTATATATATTAATATGGGCTTTGTAGACTTGGAAATATTATTTATGGTCTAAAAAGTTTGCTATTGACATTAACTACGAGTCCTTAAAGCATTTGAAAGGGTAAAGGCAAGGGAAGTTAAATCAATGACATTCTTAATGGATGGTATTCATTAAAAAGTTTCATTATGTAATTAAGTACAGACAATGTAAGAACAAATGTCATGGCTGATGTTTTGTTCCAAGGTTTACCTTGATCTCTATCTCGAATACAAAATTATTAGGCTTTGAACATGTTAAGGAATTATATAAAAATTATGATGATTTTGCATCTATCTTTAGGGTTTGTGACGAAACTATTTTTGAAAAATTCTTAAGTCATTAAGGGTTTTTATTTGAGGAAAATCAATTGTGAGTGCTTAGAAATTCTTTGATACAATTATTTAGTGCGTGAGGTATAGAAGAGAGGATTGATGGGTCATTTTAGTATTAAAAAGACTTGAGATATTTTTCTTGAATAATTTTTGGCCTCATAAATGTCATGATGTTAAAAGAATTTGTATTAATTGCATTATAAGTAGATAGGCTAAGTCTAAGGTTATGTCACCTAATTTACATAGTCTTTTATCAATCCATAGTGAACTTTGGGTTGATGTTCTTATAGATTTTATTTAATGCTTGTCTAGGTATAAAACAAGGTAAAGATTGTATTTTTATTATTACTGATAGGTTTTCTAAAATCGCATATTTTCTTACATGTAGTAAAACTAATGATGTAACTAATTACAACTCCATTTTCTTAATAATATTGTATCTAATATAGATGCTAAATTCTTTAGTTACTTTTATAAGGTTTTGTAGGGAAATTTGGGAACTAAGTTGTTATTTTTAACTACTGTCATCGTTAAATAGATGGTCAAATATAGGTAATAAATATGATTTTGAAAATTTTATTACATTTTATAATTTAGAAGAATTTAAAAGCTTAGGAAGATTGTTTATTGTTTATTAGATTTGCATATAATAGAGCTAGTACTATTGGTTGTTCACCTTTTGGGGTTGTTTATAGTTATAGTTTTAATATACTAACTCTATTTGATTTGGTTCATTTACCTGTTTAAGGGAGGAGTATCTTGAATGGTAGAAAGAAAGTTGAAATGGAAAAGCAATTATATGAAAATGTTTGATAGCACGTTGAAATAGAAAATGAAGAATATTGATAAATGGATATTTGACTATATTTTTAGACCCATATTTGATATATTTTGGTTGATATTTTATACTTTTATCATATATTTGGTTCTTAATTTTCTATTTGGTACTTAATTTGCTCTAAGTGTGTTTAAAGCTGATAATTGCCTTCATGGACTTAAAGGAGAGGAATTCAGAAGAAAACACAGAGTAAAATGAAGAATCAACAAATATAAAGGAATGCACGACCTGCACTTTCCTATGGATGTGCATTTTCGCGATAACCAGCGAATTCCAAGTATGCACGATTTGATGATGGCCATGCACTAGATCGTGCATCGATTGAAAAATTAGAATTTCATATAAAAGTAATGTTTCGGAGGCAATTAAAAGGAGGAGATTTTGGGAGGTGATTTCCAAACGTAGAGTTGTTCTGAAGGGGTAATTTTGGTCCAAAGAAGTGGAAAACATGAAGAAATATCAAAAGATCTATCGAAATACAAGATCAAGTCTCTACATTATAAGAATATTTGATAAAAGACAATTAGGGAGATTTATAATTATGAACCCATTGTTTTTTGTTAGTATTTCTGTTTATATATGTTTGGTTTCGTATTTGATTGTGTGTAACTAAACTTCCAATTAATATTTAGGTTAGATGAACGTTATGTTAAAACTTTGATATGAATTGATTCTTTTATTAATGCAGTTAGTTGTTTGATATATTGTAATTTAATTATGAATTTTATTTATGTCCTAATAACCCGAGAATATTATATCATAATCAGATTTCATACGTAAACATTGAAAAATCCTAGTGTGAAGAGATCTACTGTAATTAGAAGGAGTTGATTGCAATCTTAGAGATATGATGACATAAATTTTCCGGATTAGGGTCAAACCTAATATAGGAACTTATAAATCGGTAATATAATCCTATAAGATTTAACCTAAGAAATTCAGTTAGAGATCTTAGGATTAGTTTTTAGTAGATTCAAGTTTAGTTATTAGCATACTATAAGAGTCTCCACGTTCTAATAAATCAACAAAACAATTGCATGATAAAAGATCAATTTGTTAAAGGTTTAAGGGGATTTGAACCTAGATACTAATTTTTGATAACGATAGTTTTCTAAGTGAATTCTATTATCTTTGCATCATTATCGTTTCCTATTTTTTTAATTGTTTTAGTTTTATTTTTGTCAAAAATCTAAAATCAATCCTTAAGCTAGATAATAGGGGAAGGGTAAGTACTAGTATTCATAGTCTTCGTGGGATTGATCCATACTTGCTAATATTAGCTACAACTACACCATGCAATCGCGATTATTAAAATATTGACTAACACAAAAAAAGTCAATCAAGTTTTTGGTGCCGTTGTCGGGAACTTTTATATTAGGAAAGCTTGAATGCTATTATTCTAGTCATTTTTATTTTATGTTATTTTATTTATGTTTTATTTTATTTTTTCCTTTTACATTTATTTTATGTCATTTAATTGTATCTTATTGTATTTATGGTTTATTAATTTAATTGTCTTTTGAATTTCAATACTTGATCTTCAGTTTGTGATTTATTGTAGGAATTACAATTCATTGTCATAGTCACAACTCATAATGGAAGGATAGAGTCGATAGTCCTTTTATGGGAGCTAGAATATGTCTTCGCAAACTATGACATAACTATATAGGAGAGTGATGTGCCCTCACATGTTCTCGAAAGCTCAACTGATATTTAGGTTGTGTGGTAACATTCGTAGGAGTTATCACTACAATCATGAATGTTGAGCACCAACACATAGATGGAAGCAACCTTGAAAGGACCCGTCCTGGAGTTCCATTTTCGAAACCCGAGTGGAGCCCTCTCGGTGACCCCACGATAACCCTGTAATTGATATCTAAATTAATCGAAGGATTCTCAAAAATCTAAGTCATTCAACTATTAAAAACCTTTTATACTCTAAAAGTTAAAAGTGCAAAAAATAGTGGGATTTTTTTCAAATTATTTTGCAAAAAATTTCGATAGCATAACGGCTGCTTTTCTTAGATTCTCATGTTTCAAAACCTGTATAACATGATTTAAAACACTTCCAATATTTCATACATATCTCAACTTTTGGAATGAGCAATCTCAAACACATAATTCTTAACATTTTAAAAACATCATTGAGGATCAAAGCCCTCATAGTTCATTAAGAAAAAGATATTTACAATCCGACATCACAAGCAATCTCAAACATACAATTCTCAACATTTTGAAAACGTCATTGAGGATCAAAGCCCTCGTAATTCATTAAGAAAAAGATATTTACAATCCAACAGTTATATATAAGATCACATTTTTAAACAGTTTCTAAAATAATTTAAAACATATAAACAAAAAACTAAGCCAATTTCAAGCAAATATATACATAAGAAAGATAACATAAGCGCAGTCGCATATGATGATACAACTAATCCTACGGGGGAGTCCCAATTACTGCGACACTTGTATGCACACATAAGGCGTTTGTTTAAAAACATAAAATAAGAGTGAGCTAAACGAGCTCAGTGAGTGTTAATCAGTTTATTAAACAACATAATTGATGTATTTCCATTTAATCATAAAGCTCACGGTAATGTATTTGCTATAAAAATCATTCGTGCATCATCAAATTTTGTAATAACATAACATTTCATAAAACACAATTTCAATTTTTTTGAGATACTATTCCAAAATGCATTTTGACATTAAACTCATAATATACAAGTTTCCATTTTTCATTTCCTTTTTCCTTAAATAATAAACAGTGGTGGCAATAAGTTTTCTGAAAACTTTTATACTAAAAATAATTTAACCACTAGAATTGGTACCATACGATACCTCTTAAATCACTTTTAAAAATAAATAATGGTGGCATTATTATATTTATGATTTTTTTTGTTTAACATAGCCTACACTAGTTTCTTTATCGTAAGGTACACTAGGCATAAAGTCACGAAGATAGTTTTGCATCACTTACCCACGAATGGTTAACCACAATTTATAGAACTGGTTCCGAATCGCTTACCTGTAATAGTTAATTGCTATAAAACGATAGTTATGGATCTGATTCTACATCGCTTACCTGTATTAAGTTAATCGTTATATACTGGTAGTTACGGAGCTGGTTCTACATCGCTTACCCCTACTATGAGAACCATTATACGCCAGTATAATAGCATTTATAAAACCTATCAGTGTACCATAAGCTAAAAACTATTTCCTTTTTATCGACTAATAATATCATCTCAAAGTAAACTCAAATCATATAAGATTTAACTTTCAAACTTCAATTCATATATTTCTAAAGCATAAACTTTTACTAGCAATATTCACTTGTAAAGCATCATTCACATAAAACTTATAATCAATATTCATTTCGTCATAGATTAGAAATCATTTTCATAAAATCAATTTAAAATATAATCACAACTTGCTCTTTTCCTTTTCACCACTTCAAAACCCTTCAATTGGCTCCGTTTTCTAATTCGAAAACTTAATACGAATATATTCAACTTCTTAATACATTTCCAATCAAGTACACCATAAACCATGTAAACGTCATTACGTTCCACATACACTCCATATACTAATTTTTATCCAAATGATAACGTAATACTTCATTTAATAATTCCAATACCACAAATGCACTTAATGACCATCCTTAATCACATTTACATGGTCATTATATCATAACCTTGCTTTTATACTAACAATTCCTTTAAGGCCAAATTGAACATATTTAATATTAAAAATTTTCAATTCAATTCCATTTGATTTCTAACACTTAAAACCAATCTAAATTCACTTCAATGAAATTTTAATATACATATTTAAGCCATAAAATTTTATTAACAAATTTTTATAAAATCAAGCACTCTTGATCAAATTTCAACCAACACTAATTCCAAACCAATTCCTTTTCATTTCTTTACCGCATTGGCATCAAAATCATACTATGATCATCATAAAACATCAAAGTAGAATTTTGGATCATAACACATTAAAAACCCTAACCTTGGATGAAAACTTATAGTCATTTCCATGGTTTTTCTTTTATTCTTTCATCATTAAACTTACTTCCTAATGCCATTCATTAATCTTAAATCTTCAAATGGAAAAATAAAACACTTTAGGCAATAGATCTAACCTTTGAATAAGGTTCTACACATTAGTTTTCTTGATTTTTCTTCTCCTAATCACTTCCAATGCAATGAAACCTTGATATCTCATCAAAAGGGTATAAATCACACCATTAAAACCAAATCTAAACTATAACCTAACAAATCCAAATTTTCAACAAATTTAGTAAGCTTACTAACCCATTTTTTTCTTCTTCTTCACTTGGATGGCTATGATGTTGGATGTTTGATTAGAGGTAGAAAAGCATGAAAAACTCTTTGGATAATTTCTCCATGGCTTAGCCGTAGCTCTCTCTTTTCTTTCCTTTTTTCTCTCTCTTCCTTCCTTTCTCCCATCCTTGGCCATAACCCACCTTGCTCTCTCGTCTTTCTTCTTCCTTTTCACTTTCACATTCATTCTCATGTTAACTTATCAAATGAAGTAAATTATATCTTAAGTTTGCTTTCTATACTCTTTAATGCTTTACACATGTCACTTTCTCATTGGTCATCTCTAATGACTCAGCAATCCAATAATATCATATAAAAATACCAAATTGTCCTCTAATACATTTAATACACCAACTAACCTAATTATATCCTGAAATTATTCCACAACCTTCTTATCATCAAATTTATCATGAAATACTCTAATTAGGGTCACTACTTATTGATTGGATACTTTAAAAAATATTTGAATGGTTTAAAATCTTTAATACCCATTACTTTCCAAAAAGGGCATTTTAATCCTAAACTTTCAGAACTCCCAAAATTCATTTAATCGGCCTTATTTTTGATCCATTTAAGTATGATTAGACTCTAATACCTATTTAGGGTATTTTTCACTTTTTCAAGATTAGGTCCCTAAATTCACTATTCAAACGAAAATTGTTGGACCCTGAAACTTTTCTTAGAAAATTTCGAGCAGTACATGAGAAGTGTGGATAGGTTCATGTTTTGCTTTGGTGATTTTGGTTGTGAGAGACTATGAAATGGGAAGAATTAAGGTGAAAGTGATGAAGAACACGTATATATATATATGTATGTTATGTTATTGATGTTCATGATTAATAATGGACTATAATATCTTTATAGATGATATGGAATTGAAAATGAAGTAAAGAAGATGATCTTGGTATGAGTTGCGATAAGGAAAGATTTAGAAACAAAAGTGGTAGTGATCTGGAAAATGTTCACTGAGTGTTTTTCGGTCTAGTAGCCATAAATTTTTTTCTAGTTATCCAAATGAGATGATTATTTTCTTGGATTACATTAGAAACATATAGCTCAATTTCTTATGAAAAAAATCAAATTTCAATTCTATCTCTAAGAGTTTTAAAAGTTCATAAAGTTGAGAACTGGGTGTAGTACATTGGTGGATGAATGTAAAATTCTTCTTTGTACTTAAGGGGAAAATCTGGATTGATCTAGCCTGAATTGGATGAAGTTGCCTTCTTGGAAATTTTAGATTATTTTTCTAGATTTCCAATGATATATAGCATGAAATTTTTAGACATCAGAGTCAAAAGTTAAGATCTTTACAAGTGAAGATGTTCAGAAGTTTAGAAGTATTCGTCTGTGATGACGTTAGAACACAGAGGACACGTCATCACATAGAAGATAGAACATGGAGGAAAGAATGAGTAGAGAATAGAAGTGTTCATATGTGATGACGTCAGAGCACAGAGGACATGTCATCACATAGAAGATAGAACATAGAGGAAAGAATGAGTAGAGAATAGAAGTATTCGTCTGTGATGACGTCAGAACACAGAGGACACGTCATCACATAGAAGATAGAACATAGAGGAAAGAATGAGTAGAGAAGAGAAGTATTGTCTGTGATGATGTCATCTTCCTCTGGGTGACGTCATCTTCTTATGTAAAGATGCATCGTCTGTAAAGATGCATCTTCTGTAAGTCATCCTCTTTGTAAGCCATCTTCTTCTGTAAGCCATCTTCTTCTATAAGCTATCTTCTTCTGTAAGTCATTTTCCTTTGTGAGGATGTATCGTTTTTCAAGATGAATTCCTCTGTGAACCAATTTCTTCTGTGATGATGTCATCTTCCTCTGGGTGACGTCATCTTCTTCTGTAAGGATGCATCTTCTGCGTTTTGTATCCTCTGTGAACCAACTTCTTCTGTGATGATGTCATCTTCCTCTGTCTTTGGCGCCGCTTATCTTTGTTTCTTCTATCTTTTGTTTCGTCTAACTTTTTCTTCGTTTGCTTTCTGCATAAGTGTCCGAAATTTCGTTTGTGTTACTATTCATGAACTCCTTCTATTTTACTATTCATGAACTTCGTCTGTGTTACTGTTCATGAACTTCGTCTATGTTACTGTTCATGAACTCCTTCTGCGTTACTATTCATAAACTTCATCTGTGTTACTGTTCATGAACTTCGTCTGTGTTACTGTTCATGAACTCCTTCTGTGTTACTATTCATGAACTTCGTCTGTGTTACTGTT
>JANZXR010000006.1:7965333-7980486 GCA_027575705.1 Erythroxylum echinodendron | reverse complement strand
AAATTTCCTGTGCCATTGGACAGTAAAGTTCACTACCGGTAGACCCCTATTCTGTCACTTGACAATTTTTCGGGTCCGGAAACAATTCCGAAAAATTCCCAAAAAATTCCTATAATTCACTAAAAATTTGAAAACCCTAATAATCCTCTCTATTTCAAAATTTACACAAAAACACTCTTTTCATAAATCACACAACACACATTTTCCAAAATTCAAAGTAATTCACAATTAAACCGGGATATGTCATGAATGCATGTACAAACATTTTCATGTGCAAATATTCACTATTTCGTATTCATGTGCATATATGAATGCATGAATATTTCAATGCCATATTAAACACTCCTAACTCGTGCCAAATTACCAAATTACCCTTCCTATTGGTGAGGGGATGTTACAAGTTCAATTTATTATCATATAATTTTAATTCCTTTGGAGAATTAACTGGTTAGCAATAAAAGGAAATAGATCCAATCTAAAAGGTCATCATCAAAAACCATAAGACCTGATGATGACAACCAATAATAGATATTTTTTCAAAATTCAAATAAGAGTCCAAGATATACCTGTCGGCTTTATAAGTTCTCACTGAATAGAAGGAGAATTTCCTTAACAAATCAAAGAAATGACAAGAGTTTGAGATATACCTGTCAGCTTTATAAGTTCTTACTGATTAGAATGAGCCTTTCCTTTTTACTATAAGAACAACAAAAAATATCATAGATTCATCATATGCAAGTGACAGTCATGTAAGTATATCATCAATCTTCAGCAAAAATATATCAAATATCAAAAATAATTCCCACCTTTTGTCATTATAAAAAAAAATAGGGAAAAGAGCTAAATATCCAAAAAAAAAATCACATGTAAGAATAAACTAGGAAAAAATATATCTTCGTTCTAACTTTTAGCTCTCCCCCTGTATTAATGCTTTCCTCTTTTGAGGTTATTCTCAAGAAGAAAGTTACTTGACCTCTCATACCATGTTGAGGGAGCTTACACCTTACCATTGTTGGCACAGAAATCTTCAAATTTTATGTTATCAAATTCTCCTCTATGATTATTTCGAATTGATGAAATGCGGTACCCTTTTTCAACCTGAATTTTTCTACGAATCTCCATATTTTTTTTCAATGTAGTTGAAATGTGATATTTCACCTGTTATGTGTCTTGAGTACCCATTATCAAATATCCATTGATTTTTTCGTCTCCGTTTTAAAGCATATCTGCAGAAAGTATTATCTTATTTTAGGTACCCAATTTTTTTAGGTCCTTTTAGGTTAGTAGCTTGATGTTTCAGTCTCCAAACATACATTTGAGATAGTTACCTTATTTTACAAATGTTACAAGAATGACTAATATAAACATGTCTACCACAGTAGAAGCATAAAACAAATGAATGAGAGTTGTTATAATTTCTACCATTTATCAGGTTCCTGCTATTTTGACTATAGCTATTGTTGGATTTGATGAAGAAGTTTTTGTATGGCCTAATAATATTATTTTCATTGGATCCTATTCTGACCTTATCATAAATGCATTTACCAGTACCAAGTAATGCATCAAGGTTGTTCCTTCCATCAACAAAATTTTCCAGATCTTTATCCAGAGATATGATCTTTCCAG
Organism: Erythroxylum echinodendron; assembly: GCA_027575705.1. NCBI lineage: Eukaryota > Viridiplantae > Streptophyta > Magnoliopsida > Malpighiales > Erythroxylaceae > Erythroxylum > Erythroxylum echinodendron. Next base: position 7,978,860 of record JANZXR010000006.1, on the reverse strand, counting down.
CACTTTTCTCTTTCTCAAATTCTAAGTGGTAACTTTTTCTTCTAACTGTCTCACCTTTTCAGAATCATTTTTGAATAGCGGATTTTCCAACTTAGTTACTTTTTCTTCCAGTACTTTCTTTTTATAAACCTTTTTCTGTACTCAACCTTAATAGAAATATTCTTGTTGACCAAACTCTCATTAACAGATGCTAATGATTTAATCTTACTTTTCAAAGATACATCATTGTATTTGGACTTTTCAACTTCTTTAACATATTTCACTATTAACCTTTTTAGATCATATGATTCATGATATGCATTTTTCAATTCATCCTTCAATATTATAGTTAGAATAATATACCTCATCATCTCTTGATTTAGCCATAAGACAGACGTTGCTAACTTCTTCAGGCTCTTCTTCTTCAAAGCTTTTAAATTCCTTCTCTAGACAGATTGCTTTTAGTGTCATTCCTCTTCCGTAGGAGGATACTTTATCTCACTTAAGCTCGATTTCATAGATCATCAAGTTTTCTCATTGCTAGTCAAGTGAAATAGTGTCTAGATCCTTTTCAGTTTCTAGAGATGTCATCTTAGACCTTCATTCCTTTGGTAGTAACCTTAGAATATTCATTACAAGCTCATTATTGGGATATATCTTTCCCAAGTTCTTTAAGGTTGTGATGATGTTATTGAAATTTTCGAAGAATCCATTAATGATTTCTCCCTATTTAAATGCCAACAGTTTTGTTGTGATGCACTAAAAATCTTATTTTATGTTTCTTTACCTCATTCGTTCCTTTAAAGGTGACATGCAGTTTATCCCGAATTTCTTTCACTGTAGAGCAATAGGATATCTTTTCATATTCTTTTAGAGATAGTGCACAAATCAGATGATGTTTTTCTTTAGTGTTTAGCTGTGTATTTCTTCTGTCAACATCAGGCCACACTTTTACGTTTTTCGTAGAGGAAAGTGTAGCCCTAACTTTGATGGCTTGCTACCCTTCAATATCTACATATTAGAGATAGATTGTCATTCTCTCTTTCTAATATTTCTATTGAAATAAAGAGGCTTTGAGACAGATTGTCCTTCAAAACTTATCAAGTTGATTACCATGATCTATCAAGTGCTGTAAAACACAATCAATGTAAAACCTCACTTTGATACCAAATGATAAAGTGAATACATGCAAGTGATACTTCCAGTATCTAGATGTTAAGACAAAATATCATATCATTTAGTTGATTGTAATTTGTAAGAACCTTTCAGATATTGCGGAATCATTTCTCATAAATGAGATAAGTTCATAAGGAAGGTTTCTATAATAAAGGAAGCATTTATCATATGACTTGATTTCCTTTGGAGAATTAACAAATTAGCAATAGAAGGAAATAAATCTAATTTAAAAGCTTATCATCAAAATCATTAAAGCTTGAACTAACATCAATTGCTTATACGAAGATCTCTAAATTTTTTCAAAAAGAGCTACCTATCCCTAAGACTCAGGTATTTGGATTCATGGAAAGGTGCCCTACTTAAAATAAATGTTTACAGGTCTTGTCATAACCCAGTCGATAACTTCTAGAAATATATACTAATTGATGCTTGTCCTTTGTATGTCTACATAACACATTCTAATAAATCAATCAGTTGTGTATCCTGGCCTTAATATTAGCTCCATTCAAAAGGTTTTCTTATATAGTAGAATGCTGAGTTGAAAAACTATAAACCCCAAAAGTTTTCCTATGTACCTTAAGTTGAATCAGAGATATTGATTAGGTCAAGATTAAGAAGATCATTGGTTTTATATAAGATGTTAGTTTAATTTATTTAGTAGAGGACTAAAATAAGGTTCATTCTGAACGGAGCTAATGATGCAATTGGCATAGGGTCTTAAACCTTTACTTTCTCTTCAATTCTATAATACTACACCTTGGTGTATTGTAATCTACATACAGGCCTCCAACTTTATTTTCTTGCTTTGAATGAAACTAAAAACAAAATCCTTTACAAGCTCCAAAGAACTGTACGTGTATAAAATATTTTTCTTTTTTTATATTTTTTCTTTTTTTACTCAAAGTAAGAAAACAAATACAAAAGGGAAGTTGACTACATACCAGATGGGACTTTTGTCTTTAACAGTTGATCTTTGGCCTCTTCTGCTTTTGATGAATACTCTTTTCATTTTTGGAAAATATTAATACTCTTTTCATAGTTAATTAGAGGAGAAAATGTACTTTCTACAAGCAGATCCAAGGATAGAGAACTAGAGAAGAGTAAAATTTATTTTTTCCCCATAGAGGAATTACTATTATGCACAAACATAAATGCAATTTCTTAGTCAATTATTTGCTTTGTAAACCCAAAAAAGAAAGAATAAAAGTCTTCGTCTTAATGGTGTATTGACAAAAGAAGGATAATTGGGTGAAAAAGTTTATTTTTAATAAATATATTAAATTCATAAAATTTAAATTTTGGAATAATAATATCTATTTATAAAATCAAAATCAATTAACAATATTCAAAATATTTAATTATAAGTGATTTTGAATTATTTTAAAATATGGGTACATTAAATATATGATATTAACGTTATATTTTTAGTTCACATCTATCAAAATATTTTTTAATGCATTTTAGCCATTTTGAAATTTTATGTGAACTATTAGATAATATATTTATATTTATAAAATCAGTGTCAATTTAATTTTTCAAAAGATGATTAATTATTAAAAATTATTATTTTAAACGTGTATACATTAACTATTTACAACATTGAAATATATATTTGATAATTAAAAAAATTATATATTTATTAAAATTGACTTATAATAATTTGATTATAACTATTTTCAAAAGAAAATGTAATTTTAAAGAGTTACAAAAATATTAAAGTTTATTATAAAAATTAAACATAATATAAAATTTTAAAAATTAACAATTTTTATAGTAAGTGCAATTGACTTCAAATACTCTCTTTGCATATTTTAAAATTTGTCATAATTATCCTCCCTGAACTTTTGAAAGTACACATTTTAAGTTTAAAATAAAAATTTAAAAGTTGTCATAAATTTATAATTTCATGTATTTCTTGAAATTATCAATTATAATTAATAATTATATATACTAAAAAATAATTAATTTTTTTACAATTATAAATATCATTTGAATATGTATAATTAAAGAAATTATTAAAAAATTATATAGTCCCCTATAAGTTTAGATTATTGTTAAACATATCTCAAAAGATAACAATTTTTAATTTCAAATTTATTAGTTTAATTTGAAATTTCAATTATATTACTAAAATATCAAAAATCGATTATAAATAGAATTATGCTCTATGGAGCTAGTACTTCTTGCTTAACCCTCTCTGTATGAGTTACAGAGTTCTCTTAACATGTTCTGTTGATATCTTTAGAGGATAAACACTTATGCGGCTACAGTAGTTGAGATAAATCGATTTCAAAAATGGTTTTAGGGACATGAAAAGAAAAAGATCAAACTTCATAATAAGGTACGAATTACGATTCATGCTTTGTTATGATTTATGTGTTAATCATTTTACAAAATTAAAATAATCTTGGTTTTCTTGAAATCAAAATATAAAAAAGTTTCATAATTATTCCGCTATGGTCGGGATCAAATCTCATCCCGATTTCCCAATAGTGGAATTAGATCTAGGTTGGTGAAGTTTGATGAATAGATATTCATAGATTTGGTTTAGAGCAACTCAAGTGGCTTTGCATGAGCTATGGGTCCAGTAGGTGCTAGTCTGATATGGATAAATTCACTTTTGAGGGGGAGATGTTTGAAGTTGTCAAGTAGAATAGTCCCACATCGAAAAAAAAACCATAAAGATAAAGTGAGTTATATATAAGGAGAAGACTCATAACTCATTGCTTTAAGGTTTTTGGTTGAGATATGATATCATAGTTGTATTTATGTTTATTTGAATTTGGTCCAATTTCTTCCCAAACTCTCTCAAAACTCATCAGTGGTATCAGAGCAATCTTTAATTTAGTAATTTGATCAAATTGTTTGATTTTTGTTAATCTTGAAAATTGAATTGAAATTGAAACCATAAATTATGAAATCAAATTAGATTTGATTAATAATCTGAATATTTCAGATTAAAAGTTTTTTGGAACAAGAAAACCTAAGCCCAGAAAGTAGCAAAACGTAAAGTCTGTAATGTAATTTATTATTTTTATTAGGTATTATTTTCCATAATAAGCCTTGATTGTTGTTTAAGTCGCCAACTATTAACGACTATAATAAGCATATATGACATGTGCAAACTAAGATTGTTGTGGATAGTGCCAAAGGAGTTGTATAGGTTTGTAAAGAATATGTTTTACTTGTATAGGTTTATGTCGAATGTGGTATGAACCTGAAATTTGGGTTATCGTGGGTTTTGAAAATTAAATATGCATTTATTATGGAAAATGTATTTATTGGTTATGTGTTTGTTGGCCCACGTGTTATCATAGGGAGTTTCTGGTTGCCACTGGGAGTCCATGGTTACCGCTAGTTGCCTATGGTTGCCGCTATAATTGGTAGTCACATAGAGCATTGAAGGGCAACAGTTGCTACTACGACAGTAACAGTCGTTCCTTGGTGAGGCGACTGTCGCTCCAATCTAAGTCATAGGAAGCAAAACATAGGCAAGGAGTGGCGATAGGAGACAACCGTAGAAGCAAAGAGGCATGACGAAGGAAAAATAATGTGACAACATGAAAAGTCTTTTATAAACTCTAATTTGCCATAAAACAATAGGGTGCATGTCTTACATGCATCCTGTTAGACCCCAAAACTTCAGGGCACTTCTCGGCAACTTTCACGATGTGCCTTAGGAGGAAGGTTAGCTAGATTACATGCATAAAGGAGGCATGCAAAAACACTAAGGCAAACATGGGCTAGTGGGATTGAACTTCATATGAATTTTGGTAGAGTCTTAAAACCTTATGGATACTGACTCGACCTAGGCTAAGGACTTAATGGACTAAGGACTTGGCCCATGCTCTGTGTGCTATATGGGCTTCGGTAAGATGACTTTGCATCATCAGCAGATAGAGATCATTGGGAGATCTTAGATGATATGGCGACAACTACGAGTTAGAGTTATAGTGGGACTTAACATTTGAAGATAGTGGAGATCTTTAAGGATAAGGATGTTAGTTTCCTATTTGAACGTAAACTTTATGTTTTTGTTAACTTATAGATTCTATCTTATCAGTTAGAGTCCTATTTGAATGGGGGTGTCATCCAGTTGGTCCACATAATGTAATCTAATAGAGATAGACGTGATCTTAGTACAGTCTTAGACAGTTCAGTTTAAGTTAGATTTTGAATGTAACTTGGCTTCCAAGTTAGAATGCCTATATGTAGCTCATTCGAGCTTTTCTCTCCTTATATATAGCTCATTAGAGCTTTGCTCTCCTCATGGAGTTAGAGAGAGCATTCCTTGTATTCTTTTAAGGGAAACCAATATAAAGGTTGGTTTTACCATATCTCTCTTGTTTTCCTTATCGCCTTTATTTTCTTATTGATTTTGCAGTATTGTTTCTTTGAGGGAGTGAAGTAAACGCTTCGGCAGTCATTGAAGTCTGAAGTCTTGCATAAGCAAACCTATGCAAGGTTGTCGTACAAAGGGTGTTAGTGATTAACTTCGATAAAAGTTAAAGTCCCAAAGTGACCTTTGTATTAATTGGTGTCAGAGCTAAATTTTGAGATGGTAGTAGGCAACTTGACAAAACGAGTGACTAAGGTGGACGCACTCATTGGACTGATTCCTGCAGGAGAGAAGGAGGTTCCATCCTATCTGTCGTGATTCGAGGCGATGAAGGATCAAATTCTGCAGTTGCAACAACAAATGGCAGATTTGTTGAAGGCATATGAGGAGGTCCAGTTTAAGATCGTAATGCTGAGGCATACTATTACAGCAGATGCTGGTCATGCAGAAAGCTCATTGCCAAAACCTTTAGCGGTGAAGGTATGTAAACCTAAGATGTTTGAATGCTCATGGGAAGCTAAGGTGCTTGAGAACTTCTTATGGGATATGGAGCAGTACTTTGCGACTACTAGGGTGCCCGATATTGAGAAGGTCAATGTGACAGCCATATACTTGGATAGGGATGCCAAGCTCTATTGTAGGACGAGGACTTCTACGAATATCAATGTAGGTAGAACTCTCGTGGATACGTGGGAGCTTGTGAAGAAGGAGTTGAAGGATCAATTTCTTCCGTTGAATACTTCATGGATGGCAAGGGATGCCTTGAAGAAACTGAAGCAAGAAGGTTTAATAAAATACTATGTTAAGTCTTTTAGTTCTCTTTTACTTGATATTAAAAAAATGTCAGACGAGGATAAGGTCTTCAAGTTTTTGTGCGGGTTACAACTATGGGCACAAATGGAGTTACGAAGACAAAATGTGAAGGAAGTGGTCACTGCAATCGCATTGATGCCTTGGTAAACTTTCGAGTGATGAAGGAAACTAAGGTAAGCTCCTCTAATTTTACAAAGGGCAAAGACAATGCTCAATAGGATAATAACGAGGGAAAGAGGAGGAAGAATTCCAATAAAGGAGAATTTAAGAGGAAAAGCAAGTACAATGGTGGCTCCGAGAGTTGGGAGACATCTTCCAAAAAAGGCAAGATTGCTTGCTCTTTGTGCGGTGGATCACATTATGCAAGCAAATGTCAGAGGAAAGAGAAGCTAAACGCCCTGATAGCCAAAGAAGAGGGAGAATCTTCGGATGATGTAGCACTAAATCCGAATGTGTTGTTAAATATGGCTAGTAAAGAACCTAATCCCTATGATGATCTAATATATTTGAGAATACATGTTGGGCCCCGTTTCCAGAGTCCAACTCCTACTTGCTCTGAAACCACACATGTGAGACCCCATTTTTGGAGTCCAACTTAGAGGTCATATCACGTGAGCTTGTTACCATAACGTGGGCATAATCCAATGAAAACATCTTAACCATTATTAATTCATCATCATGCTTTTATCCCATGTCGCATCTTACTTAACTGTAACCATAATTCCTGTTCAAAATTCATCATCTCAAATCGACCGCCTTTTCAAGTATACATAATTTCAACTCAATCTTATCCATACGCAAATCCATATGTCCACTCAAATCCATCCATACATAAATCATAATTCATTAACATCAAATATAAGAGTTTTCGCAAAGCCATAAAGGCATTTCAAACCACAATACATCCATATGCTTGAATTTCCAAGGGTCAAGCTTGCTCTTGACGTTCATATTCTTGATCGCCTACTAGCTTTTTAGCTGAACACTCTTCTCTCTTCTTCTTTCTCCTTGTTTCGGTGTCTCCTTCTATCCTTCTAGGCTCTTCTATGATTTTCTCTTTCTTTTCTTCCTTAACACTCATGACTCCTCTCTTCTTGGCCTTATTATCTTAAGATAAAATTTTTAATGACAAGTAAAATGATTTCAAAAGTTTTTGCTTATCTTTTATTAGAAACTGTTACCCATGAGCTGTCAAGCTCACCCCCTCCTGTCCCCACTTACAGGTGATGATTAAGAGATGAAGTGAAAGAGGGTCGAGGCATCGATTCAAGTTGCATTTTTGTATTTTAAGCTAGATTTTGTACTAATGAGGATTTTAGATTTATTTTGAGTATTTTTAGAATAAGTATCTTAAGTATCTTGGGATTATGAGAATATATGTTAATGGGATAGAGGTAACCGAGATGGTAGATATGGGTGCATCACATTCCTTTATGGAAGAAAGGGTGATGCGCAAGTTAAGGCTTAAAGTGTCCAAGACCCCGACAAAGTTAAGAACCCCTATAGGGAAGGCACAAGCAGTGATGGGACCTGCTTACAGCGTCCCAGTGAGCATAGGCAGTTGGTGAGCCAAGATAAATTATATGGTCGTACCACTTGAGGATTTCGAAATGATATTAGGAATCAACTTCCTTAAGGTAGCAAAGATAGTGTTATACCCAAGTTTGGGAGTTGTGATGGTTATACATGATGAAAAATCCTTCTTTATTAATTTTTGTAAATTTGTTGGTCGGACGAAGGAGACTACAACAACGGTAGCACAAGTGTCAGCTATGATCATTGAACAAGAGCATATTATTGCCAAGATCACAGAGGATCAAGGTGATAAGGAAAGCCTAGCAGATGGAGCTCTTCTTAATATGTCTTTGGCAGGAGCAGTGAGCCTTAAGAAGACGAGTCTAAGTGGAAGTAAAGACAACCCTGATGGATTAGGAAAATGGTACATGGGTGAGGTGCCAATTGATATGAAGACTTGCTATTGTCTTCAAGAGTTGACTAAGGAGTCTTCGAAGAAACCACTAGTGGAGGAGTGCCAACAAAATAATTAGACGAGGGCGTCAAATCCATCCAGTAGGGTGGTTTTTTAGACCCCTAAACCTCTGAGCACTTCTCAATGACCTTCACGATGTGCCTTAGGAGGAAGGTTAGCTAGATTACGCGCATGAGGGAGGCATGCGAAAACACTAAGGCAAACATGAACAAAAGGGATCAAACTTGGTATGCACTTTAGTATAGTCTTGGACTTTGTGGAGATTAACTTGACCTAGGCTAAGGACTTGGCCCATGCTCAGATGAATAGACCATGACTAGTGGATTTGTTGTGGGAAGCATTGGATCAAGTCAATGTGCTATATGGGCTTCAACAAGATCACATTTCCTCATCAGCAGATAGAGATTATGGGGACATTTTGGATGATGTGGCGACAACTAGAGGTTAGAGTTGCAGTGGGACTCAACATTTGAAGATAGTGGAGATCGTCAAGCATAAGGACGCTAGTTTAGTATTTAAATGTAAACTTTATCTTTTTATTATCTTGTAGAATCTATCTTATCAGTTAAAGTCCTACTTGGATGGGTGGTGCCATCCAATTGGTCCACATGATGTAATCTAATAGAGATAGACGTGATCTTAGCACAATCTTAGGCAGTTTAGTTTAAGTGGGATTCTGAATGTAACTTAGCTTCCAAGTTAGAATGCCTATATATAGCTCATTTGAGCTTTGCTCTCCTCATAAAGTTAGAGAGAGCATTCCTCATATTCTTTTGACAGAAAGCAATATAAAGGTTGGTTTCACCATATCTCTCTTGTTTTCCTTGTTGCCTTTACTTTCGTATTGCTTTCGAAGCTTTGTTTCTTCAAGGGTGTGAGGTAAACACTTCGAGGGTCATTGAAGGTTAAAGTCTTGCTTAAGCGGACCTAAGTGAGGCTGCTGCGCAAAGGGTATTTTGGTGATCAATTTCGGTGAAAGTTTGAGTCCTAAGGTGACCTTTGTATCAACTTCCCATTTTTTTAAAATGCGTCTATGGTATACACTACACGTGCTGGTCAACCATTGCATGTAACATACAAAAGGGCTCTGGCACATACACATGCCTCTCCTTTTATTTAAATTTAAAATTTCATTAAATTAGTTTAGTTCCCAAATAAATTTAGAAAGGCATTTTCTAATTGTTTTCAAAAGGTTTATTTTAATAGGATTATTTTGAAATTTAGTTTAATTTTTTCAAGAAGTTGAATTATTAAATTAAATTAATTATCAAATCAATTCTTTAATATGATTAAGATTAAAAATTATACTAGTTCCTAATTAATTTTAAGAAAGTATTTTATAAAACTATAATTAATTGTTTTCAATTAGATTGAAATCAATTAATTAGAGAAGTACTTTCAAAACTGGAATTAATTAGTTTCAATTAAATTGAAATTAATTAATTGGACTCTTTAAAATAAGAAAATTGTTTTCGTAAATAATTAAGATAGGTGTTAGTTAACTATATTTATTTATTTGAATTTGATTGAGATAAACTAATTTATGAATTTGTTCATTTATAGAATTATTATTCAATTTATTTAAAATGGTTTCTTTATTTGTGAATAATAAGTTTCTTGATTTATTAAAAAAGATATGTTTCTTGATTAAATTTGAAAAGTTTTTCATTTATTAATTAAGAAAAATGTGCTTTCTTTAATATTTTAAAAAATAGTTTTCTTTTGTATTGAAGAAAGATTTTCTAATTAATTAAGAAATCAATCTCTAAATAAATAATACAAAAGACTTTCTAAAATAAATATAAAATTTTTAATCTAATTTTGAAGGTGGTTCCTTTTAATATCAGAAAATAGTTTTCTAACTACAGAAAAGTAATTTCTAATTAGATTAAAAATAATTTTCTAATTGGATTGGAATGTATTACCTATATAATTTTGAAAAAGGAGTTTTTCTAGATTGTGATAAGTAAGAAGTATAATTTATTATAAATTTTTTAATTAAATTTTGTTAAAGGAGTCAAGATAATTGGAAATAGTTTCCAAGTAGTTTTGAAAATTGTTTTCAAATCAAATTAAATTTCTATTTGGAATAGGAATTTAGTTCATTTAGGAATAAATAGGCTTATTCTAATTTAATTTCTCCAAATAGATGGAAATATTAATTTAGATTATGAAGATCAATACCTAGATTCAAACGAAGTTTGATGTTTGATGCATTTAATTTAATTAAAAGTGTATAAGTTGCATATTTTAACTCAAACACATTTAGTCTCTTGATAATGAAATCTACTTAAATAAATTTGTGTAATTTGGATGAGCAAACTCATTATCACATGAATTTGGAGGCAGAGATAGAAATAACATATAAGATATGTTTTAGCAAGAGTTATCACCTAACATATCTAGGAGTCACATGAGATGTGATTGATATTGTTATCTTCCTAATTTAAGTTTAGTTAATTGGTTAAGAAAACTTAGCGTTAACCAGAAAGATTGAATGGGTTCCTAGCACACCAGAAAGATTAGATTAATATTTCCGAATAGTAGTGATGGCTACTATTTCAAATAAAATAGTGAGAGCAACCAAATAAAATATTAAATTCCTAATGTAATTTGATAGTCATAGCATATAATTAATTACTTGCTTTTCATACATTTATATTTTGTTCTGAGTTGAATTTACCTTGTTTAGTATAGTTGATGCTAAGTTAGTGAATGAAATTTCTTAGGCATAGGTTATGTTTAAGAAGAGTTCTTAAAGTTAGAAAAGAAAATCATATGCCCGTTATGCAATGCTGCTGTAATCTCTATTGAGGATTCAGTGACAAAGTTTTAGAGATATGTCAAAATCATATAGATGACAAAATGTATTGACGTTTTAAGTTGACTAATATTTCATATACCTTAATGACAACATGTAAGATGTATGTCAGCACTATGATAGTAAGATGCAAGAGGTTGTATAAAGTAGAGCTGAAAGGTATAGCACGTTATTAAAATTATTCCACTTAATTTAACCTATAAAAAGCATAAAGACAGACATCAATTTTGATAATAATATTTTGATAAAAATTAATTGACAATATTATGCTAACATCTTGATAATATTTTAATAGTATTCTAATAAGAATTAATTGACAATAATATGATAATTTCTTAATTGTATTTTAATAATATTATAATAATATCTCACTTATTTATTTGTTGTTATGAATATTTGAATCGTATTTCTCATTTCTCTTCATAAACGTTTTTATTTAGTTATTTGTATTAGCGAGATTATTTTTAAAATTTCGTTGAAAACGTTATAATGTTACTAACATGTATATATTGAGGAGGGTTGTCCAACTATTCCTCAGTCTCATTTTTTTAGATATAAAATCATCTAAGCTTTTAAGGCTCGAAGGAATGCAAACTTAAACTATAATATTCTAAACAATATTAAAGTATAGAATTCTCCCATAATCATTTATAACATAATTGATTCAACCCATTCAATTAAGATTCATGGCATAAGAGAGAGAGAGAAACAATAACCTTAATCCATGTTTAATATATGTCAACAATGATATATCTTTATTCCTTTTGGTTGCAAACACCTTTTCTACGTAAAGAATTTATCCACTTTCTTCTTCTGCTTTTCTTCATTCTTTTCCAATAGTACAAGAACGTATCTTTTCTTTGGTAACTATTAACCAACAAGAAGGGAGAGGGAAGGGTTCTTATTTAATTATAATAAAACCTTAGTGGCTCTAATATTTTTTACAAGCCCAATAACCATTATTTTGCACCCATTTTATATTAGAGTCAACCTAAGTAACATGGGCCATAAATTTATAATTACTAAATTAATCTAACAACCTTCTGCATGGACCATGTTGCAACTTGGTGATCCAACAATATAAATGTGCACCATATATTGAATCTATCAAGTCATCAAACTTGAATGAATTGTAATGATGGGATCATGTCTGTTAAAAGTCATCTAATGACATAATTCCTTCCATATATCATATAATCAACTCAAATCAAAATAACTATAATTGAGAAACATTGTAATGCTTAACTTTAAGGTTTTCTTAAAATATAATTTGCCATCACAATAAAACAATTTGTGTACACTACATAATGTGAAATTTAACAAATAAGCAAAAACATAACTTTATTTGAATTCATAAGTGTGAAAAAAATAATAGAAATATAACCAAACATATGTATATACATAACAAGATCTTATGCTAACAAGGACTTATCTATAATGCCGATCCTTTCAATATGGCCAATAAATATTTTAGGTTATAATCCTTTAGTTAACAGATCCATTATCATTAGATCAATTCCAATATGCTCAATTGACACTTTATGTTTTTGTACTTCTTCCTTGACTGACAAGTATTTCAAATCTATGTATTTAGCACCCTTAGAATACTAGTCTTTTTAGAGAAGAAAGCAGTTGTAGAGTTATCACAATAAATTCTTAGTGATCTAGCTATAATGTGGACAATAACTAGCCTTAAGACAAAGTTCCACAACCACAATGCTTGAATAGTTGCCTTAAAGCATGCCACAAATTTAGCCTTCACAGTGGAAATAACAACGACAGACAATTATTTACTCTTTAAAAAAATTACGCTTTTGCTAGTTGGAATAGATAACCGAAAGTAGATTTCCTTTAGGCCCTGTTTAGTTGAGGGGTTAGTAATGGAACGGAATGGAACGTAACACACTTTCATCGTTTAGTTGAGGATTTCATAATGGGATGGAATGGAATGGGATGGAAGTGAAGGGTTTCATGTCACATTCCATTACATCCTAAACAGAGAAAACAAGAAACCTCTTATTTAGGGGGTTTAGGATGGAACCTAAACTAATAATTACATAATAACTAATATACTCTCAATAATTTTTCTTAATACCAATTATTTCTTTTAACCCTAATTACCTACCTTGTTGGATCCCACTTTTAGTATTTTTATATTTTATTTTAATTATTTTATTAGATTATCAAGCATGGAAAATAAATTAGAACGTGTGAAGTTGAAATTTTTGGAGTTTAATATGGTATATTATGGATTTTGATAAGGTGGTACAAAGTAAAAGAAGGAGTTAGTAGGAATTTCATGAATAAGGGAAAAAAGTGGAAACTCAAAAAATTGTCTTAAGATAATAAGACAAAAGAAGAGAAGAGTCGTGAGGGTTAAGGAAGAAAATAAGGAGAAAGTCGTAGAAG
>JANZXR010000006.1:7925922-7937513 GCA_027575705.1 Erythroxylum echinodendron | reverse complement strand
AGTCAAGAGTCAAGGCATCACTCTAGTTTGCATGTTTTGTGTTTTTGAAGTTAGATTATGTAAAGCAATGCTTTAGTTGCATTTTGAGCGATTAGTGTTTTTGTAAACTTTGTATTTTGGATTATGATGTAAGGGGTCTCGAAATCCCACTAAAGCATTGTAAAAATCTTATTCGTTTTGATGTTAATGGAATATACATATTATGTTTTGTTCATGGTTTCCAAAGTCATCATATTGCATTTTCCAGCTTTTCATAGAGGTAGAAATTGTGTACTACATTCAGGGAGAAAACTGTACTAATATAGATAGAATTTGATAAAATTGTCTTATGAAACGTTGTAGCTTATCTTCTTAGCTTTCCAACACTATAAAGTATGCAAATTTTAGGTATCGAAGTTGAGAGATATGAGCATTTTAAGTGGTGATGTTGTAGAAAAGGTATTGTACATGACAGTTATGGTGAATGATGATCTTTTGTTGGTTATGATCAATGGCTTTGTAAGATGTGTATTTTGGATGTTTTGAATTGAAATGGAAGTGAAAATGATGGGGAAAATGAGCTAGGAATGTTAGATATGCATAGGATGGGTCCTAGGTAGCTTGAGGAGTTGGAAGTGTGGAATTTGACCCGTAGCTATCCGTTAAACGGACTTCATGTCCGTTAGGCAGACCTTCTCGGGTCTGAAAATGTCCCATCTCAGTTCATGTCCCTTTGGAGGGACATCATGTCCGCTAAGCGGACATTCTCGGGTGAAAAATGGCTCCCAAGCTCGCCTATGTCCGTTTGAAGGGACATTATGTCCATTAAACGGACACTCTCGGGATAGCTACAGTAAATTTCGATTTTGACCCATTTTTGAGGCATAATCTCACTTTATGGTCTGTATGAAATTGTAGATATAGAAGTTTTCTTTAAAATGGCCAAAGAATGGCCTCATTTCAATATTTCTAGAGAAAGTTATGCCAATTCTCCCAAGATAGGTACAATATGATTGAGGATATAAACATTGCTTAAATGTCTTGGCCATAACTTTATCGTCCGACCCCCAAACGAAGTGATTCTTGAAGCAATGGTTTCCTAACGCATTATTCTATTCCTACAACATAACTAGAGTTTTGGAGATGCAATTGTGTTGAAGAAGTCAATTATGATTTTAGTGATTGACTATTGTGGGCACACCACTCTTATGGAAATGGCTAATACGGGTTCATAGAGATAACCCTCATGGTAATACGCAAGCTCATGTCTTATGATGACTCCATATGTTGGGCTCCGAAAATAGGGTCTAACATACACGCTCTAATACACAATCATGTATGAAATCGTGCATCAGCCAAAATCTTAAATTTTACAATAAAACGACGTGTTTGGAGGTAATTAAAGGGAGTAGACTTTTAGTTGATGATGCAGTTATGTTAATGATTGAACGTATATATTATAATTTTAATAAAATTTATAATTGCTTTTATAAGTATCTAATATAATGACACCTTGTAGAAATAAAGGAAAGAAGGTGAAAGGTATTGAATTTGTATAACAGAGGGATCTGCAACTTTAACCAGATCAATTAGCTCTTAGCCAACAACAATATTCGATCTCAGCACCAATGAAATTAGTCAGGATTACCTCATTCTTCCTTAAACAATAATGAATCAACTAATAAAGAGGGATATGCATGTTTGTTAATCTTTAAAACCTAAAAATAGACTTATGCTTAAATATATATTTACATATTTAATGCATATTTTCTTATCCTTATTGACTTGTTATCAGTTTCCATTGTCAATATTAAAAAATGTAGGGATATAACTATAGCTTATGAATTAAGACGAATGAATGTTGAAATGAATAACAAGTTATCAACACATATTGATACTTCTTAAGGTTATCCTGTAGACAAGATCCAATCTATAAAATTGTCAAGTGAGTTAGGGATTATTACAAGATCATAATTACCTTGCCTGAAACATGCTAAGGACTTGAAGGAAGACAACTTTCTTGAAAATACTTTGGATAAAGTTACAGTAAATTTTCAATTTATTTAACTATATGCAATATTGTTTCACTTATTTTAAGATTAATTACACTTTTACTTATTGTTCATAAATGAAATTGAATTTTGTCGATATCTAGAACCATGTTGTTGTAAAGTGCGTGACTTCATTGTTGAAATAAAGGATCAGGGATTGCCATTATAGGTTGCATCAGTTCTATAAATCTTTTTTTGATGCAGAGGCACAGAGATATATTTTGAAACGAATTTTTCAAGAAATTTGGAATAATTTATGTGATTATTGGGCCTCTCTCAAAGTTCAAGTTTGTTTTCTTTCCCTTGGCATTTGTTTTCATTAATCTTGTTAATTGATCTGATGACTAACTAATCTATTTTTCTTTATTTAGGGAAAATGTAAGAAGGCAAAGGTTAATAGAGAAAAAATGAAAATATATGGAGGAAAAATGAAAATATCTCATAATCAAGGGTCCAAATCATTTGTAGTCATCCGAAATGAATATGTAAGATCTTTGTTTACAATTTACAATTATCAATAAACATTATATTATTTATTTTGCCTTGCATTTTCTTTCATAAAACAGACTGAGAAGGAACTACATAGACAAGAGTATTATAAGATCTCACTGTACATTGTTACTCATTATAAGGAAGGTGTAGTACAGATGTCAGAAGAAGCAGAAAATAACTATGTAAGTATAAAGTTTTGTTTAATATTTAAGCTTATTTATTTACCTAGTACTAACAAATAATATTTACATTGAATATTTATTTTGTTTTTTAATTTTAGAATAAGATGCAAGAGTTGTTACAAAAATCAATGTCTGAGGGGAATGAGGTCAATGTGGAAGTCATTTGTAATACCGTGCTTGGTATACATTTTAGTTATATCAAACGTCTTAGATTTGGTCCTAATTCAAATGTTTCAACCTCATCAAAATCCACATATATTCAACATTTTGAAGAGGAAAATAAGACACTTAAGGCTAAATTACAACATACTCAAAAAAAGTTATCCAAGCATGATAAGTAACTCAGAAAAATACTTGGTCCGGATTATAATGGTAGTGAAGATGAAAGTGAATGGTATTAATTGCAACTCTTATACTTTTTTTTAATTCTTTTTTGCATTATTATTTAAAGTTAATACTTTTTCTCGAATTATAGATTTAAAGAAGATGCAACGGTTGAGTGGTTTATTTTATAATTTGTAAACTAGTCTTTGTATTTATTATTTTTTATATAAGAATTGTTGAAGTTATAATTAAAATAATGCATACGAAGATATTTAATGATGTTTTATTTTTTATACACAATGCTTCAAATTATCAATATTTTTTTATATTTTTAATAATAAATTAAAAATAAAAATATTTCAAAACATCATATTCAATAATATGGATTAAAAATGTAACAAATAATTTATTCCAAAATGGTATAACATTTATTTAAAACATAGATAAAAAATTTGACTGCATTTTACAAAAAGTAGCCAAAAACATTTGGCCATGATAATAAGAACATAATTATGAGATTCATATTGCATTTATGTATTAGTAATTAAATTGTTTCTAGATAGTATTCTATTAATATTAGACATTAATAGAGCGTAAAAAGACTAGCACATATTATATTTCTTCCTTGTGAAAGAAGTGGTTGATTTCATAGACTAAAGTATATAGATACATAAACAAACGTGATTCACTAAACTGACCTCATATCATAATTCCATTTGGATGTTACTTGTATATCTATGGAAAATCTTAATGTGATAATTATATAAGTGATTCTTTGACTTAAGATATCCAAAGTATCTCATATAGGATTATTGTATTTTGATATTATTGATTACCTATTATAATTAAAGGTAGCTCAATCAATATTCATTGGATATAACATTAACTACATAGAGATAGTTAAGTGATAAAATTCATCATCCTAAAGTGATTAAGGAGAATGTTATATTGTTTTCGATTATTATTTATTTGAAAAATCTTTAGCAAAGGTGAAACGATACCTTGTAAAATATTTTATAAATACTATTAATATAATTAGTTCCTAATGATGGAGAACTAACAAGATTAGGCTTAAATAAAGTACTCAGTAATTATATGCTCTATGTTTCATTGGAATACTATATGATGAAAAGATTGAATTATATAGAAAAATCTTACACAGAAAAATTGGAAAAAACTACTTTAGCATTTTTAAATATTTAGAGTCATGATAAATTGCTGAGTGCCAATATTGATCTATGAAGATAAAGTATTTAATTAGAGAAATAGAGAAATAAAGATGAATTAAATGAGTTTAATTTATCTAATCTTAATATGATTTAGGGTTATAATTTATATCTATTGCCATCATATTTGTGAAAATAATAATAATAGGTTATAGATAAAGAATATGTTGAAAAGAAAAAAAAAGTATTTTAATGAAGTTGGACTTGATTATAAAGTTTGAGAATCTTTACAATTAAATATGAGATATTCAATAAATAAGGACTAATATGAGATATTAAATCTAATTTGGGTCCTATTGGTATTTAGTTAAAATTAATTGTAATTCTATTTAAAGTTTAATTAAAATTAGAATTTTATTTAATCTAAATTACTAAAAGGGAGTTATCACTTCTTGTCTAAGACTATGTTTGGTTGGATGTAAGGGTTTTAATGGAATGAAATGATTTATAATGGAATGGAATATAAATAGATGTAATATTAGAAAATTGTTGTTTGGGAGGGATGGAAGGGTTTATAATATAATATAGTGAACTGTTGTTTAGAAGATGGATGAAATAAAATATAATGTATGTATAGTAATAATGAATGACTATTTTAACCTTGATAGAATAAAACATATGTTGATAGATCAAAACACTTAGTGATAGGTATAATTGGTATTATAAAAAATTATTGAGGGTTTATTAGGTAGAACATATTTATCATTTTATATTCCATCCTAAACCCCTTAAATCACAGGTAATTAATTTTTATTGCTTAGGATAAAATAAGATGGAATGTGAAACCCTCCATTTCATCCTACTATATTATATTCTATTATAAACTCTCCTCTCAAACGATGGAATAATATTATATTTCATTCAATTCCATTACTAGCTGCCCTACCAAATATACCCTAACTCTTTGTATATCACTTGTAGAGTACCCTCAACACGATAGATACCATTTGAAGTCAAAAACTTGTACAATTATAATTGTTGAAATGAAGTAATTTAAAAATAGTTCGAAAAAAATAAAAAAAGATCAAGCTGCATAGTAATTTTTGAATTATGATTTATACTTTAATATATTTTATGTGCTAATCTTGCCATAAAATTTAAGCACTTTTTGACTTTTGAAAAATCATACAAATAAAAAAATTTTGTTTTTATTTTGGTAAAAGTGAGATTCTATTCTACCCTAATCTTCCAATAATATCTATATTGACCAATTTACCATTTTTTTTCTAGATTTGAGCTAACATTTAGGTTTTAGAATGTTCACCTTTTATATTTAATTTTCAGCAGAACACAGTCTTGTACGGAGATAATCGAAGCGGAGGCAAACTCCAATGCTGCTTCCGGAAGGTCCTCATAATGGAAAAATACATTACCCAGCACCATCGTAAACTATAAAGTATTTATATAATAAACATCAATCATAAATCAACTACTAGTTCTGAGGGAAAGGGTACAAATGATTGAAGAGAATTGAAATGGAATAAAAAGACAGCACTGCCTCTGTCCTGGCTAGTGGTGGCCAAACTTACGAGAAAAACATCAAACAGAACGTAACCCATATAGTTAATATGGCCATAGATGGTGAAACAGCCCCTGAAGATGATGGTCTACTTGTTGGAGTGGTGGTATTAGTCTTTGTTCCAGAACCTGACGAGCTTGATGGTGGTGTCGACGACCCTGCTGTCGCAACTTTTACTGCAAGCTTCATGCCACTGCTACAATGGCCAGGAACACCGCAAATGAAGTAGTGAGTGCCAGCAGTTTTCAGGGTGATGGTGGTAGGACTGCTTTGATCTGAAGTAATTGAATTGCCAATTGTACATGTGTTGTAGTCACTTCCACTCACTTCATCAACAGTGTGGCCTCCTCCATAGTTAAACACTGTATCATCACAAACAGAAACTAATGTTAAGCCCTGGGATTATTGGAAAAACTCTACTGTTGATCATGTTTTTCTGGTAAGCAAA
Organism: Erythroxylum echinodendron; assembly: GCA_027575705.1. Lineage (NCBI taxonomy): Eukaryota > Viridiplantae > Streptophyta > Magnoliopsida > Malpighiales > Erythroxylaceae > Erythroxylum > Erythroxylum echinodendron. The sequence goes on along the minus strand of JANZXR010000006.1, from coordinate 7,931,292 downwards.
TTAGTATTGATCAATGTGAGGACTAACCAAGGCTATCTCCGACTGCGAAGCTTTTGCCACTCGTCCATGTGGTATAATCATTTCCCATTGCCCACCCAGCGGTGTCTCCTACAGTGTAAACTGAGGCCGAACTTGGGACCACCATACACATGACTAGTACTGCACAAACAACTGTTGCAGAATTTGTCATTTTTCAATGATTAAGAGAAGGAAAAGAAAGAGAAGAGAAGAGTAGATGTTAATGGGATTGTTGTTGGTTTGCTTTTAGATTAGTACTTGTGGGGCTGGGGTTTCTTATATAGATGTGTGAGAGTGAATGTAGTGAGTAAATTTAGGTCCACTATCTCTGAACTGTGAGATTGCTAGACGACTAGTTCCATGTGGATGACTCGAGGAGGCATACTACTTACCTAATGCTTGAGAAAATAGGGCCAATATTTCTATTTACTTGTTTATAAAAGGCTTAAAAAGCCAGTTGGTTTGGCATGGGGAGGGTCACCTAAAAGGCAGACCTATATCTGCCTAAAGGTAAAATGCAAGTATAGTTTGTCGTAACCATCCTCATGAATTGAAAGAAAAAGAAAACAAATTATTGCACCTGCGATCTGCCTTTCCCCGAATAAGTGTAGTTCTGGTTGAGAGTGATGCGACCCGTGCCGGTCCATATCATGGTAGGTAACTAGAACAAATTACAATGGCAGGAAAGGTGAGTCATATAACACACTTAAACGATACTCGATGTCAAATTACAATTTACAAGTTACAGATAAAGATGACAGATTAGTCAAAAGGCAGGGTTATATGTACTCAGATTAAGAAAGTGGGTTCAACAAAATGGTGCTCACTGAACCAAGCTGGTCTCATATGCACCTTGATTCCTGATTCTAAAATGAGTTATTTCATTTATGCTTTCTGCATGAGAAACAAACCAATTGATGGACCGAACAAATGGCTAATTTGTAGCTTCAGTTCTACCCACGTACTCTTTGTTTTTATATGCTTTGAAATTGAAGAGCATCTGCAAGGGGGAGTCTACTACTAGGGATTATGATTATACCAAGCGTATGACGATCTTATTACGCGGAAAATCGACCACTTTGTGTAGAGTTCTTTAAATGAATATAAGTGCAGTTGCTTTGATTGTCAAAAAAGAATCCTCTCATCTAACCGAAAGAGACCAATGTGCTTTGCTGTGACCAGAACGTTCATCTTCAGTTCAAAGCAATAAAAATCTGGAAGAGAGTATCAGCTCAAGCGTCCTAAATCAAAGGAGATGCAGGTGGCCTATTCATAATAATTTTCATTTGGAAAAATGCTCTCTCTCTCTCTCGGTGGCCTTTGCATAATAATTTTCATTTAGAAAAATGCTCATTCTCTCCCTCCCTCTCTCTTTTCTTAAATTCTCTAAAGCAGCTTACAGATAACGAGAAACATGAGTAATGTTATAATTATGACTGGACCTTGTATGATCCTTCTCCGCAAGGTTTGACACAATTTGTAGAAAGATGGAATGTCGTTGATAAAATCTGTGAACCTAAGAACCGAACAGGAATCACCATCCACTTGGTTACCATTAAACTTAATTAAATCATTAGCGTGATTGTCATATTTAACCAACTTCACACAACCAAATGCCAATGGCTATGTGATATTTTGTGTTAATACTTGACAAAGTCATTTTCAAGCTGGTAAATTAATTTTTTATAATTATATAATTATGTTAGGTGTATCTCTTTTGTATACGTTAGTAATTTTCTTTCCCTACAAAACCTACAAACTTATTAGCTCTTATACAGATAGTTTTTTGTTGTGTAAAAGTTTATAAATAGTATTAGTTTTATAAAAATAATATACGTGGAGACTTTTATTACAAAGAATTCCTAGTTTACAATATTTTTTACTTGCTATCATAATCAGGTTCATTCATATTTGATTTTTAATAACATGACCGAACCATCTATCCACGAATCATTCTCCTATGTGTATGTATGTCATGATTTTATTCAAAGAGTAACACTCAATGGTCAGTCTAATAATCCTAAATCATCCAAAAATCCTACCAAATAAATCACAAATCAGATCAAGTACCTAGAATAATGAAAATATTGATGATCAATCATAGAATTGTAACAATCATACTGAATATCAATGTACTTATTATGGAGAACTTAGGCATTCTAAGTCCCGATGCTATAGGTTGATTAAGTGTCCAAAGGTGGGATCTTGCCGGAGCACCTAACAATGGACTTACAAGTCACATGGCTACATTGTTATTGTTGTAATAAAATCATCTAAAGAAATTCCTAAGTAAGAGTTGAGATTTATTATTAACAGGCCCTTCAAGCTGATAACAAAAAAGAGAGGAGTCGTAGCTATTAGCGAAAATATCAATAATAATGAAATTAGAAAGGCTTATATGAAAATAAGGCGTCGTGAAAAATCACTGCCCTAAGTCAGAAATTCCCCCTCTACGGTGCAGCAGGACAACGGGATCCGACCCTAGGGTTAACGCCTTCTCCACTAGCTTTAGTGCACTCCAAAGGGTAGAGTAGGAACTGTCTTCAAGAATTAATAAAAGCAGACAAATAGAATAGACAATATAAAATTATGTAGTTTTGTTTTTGAGAGAATAAGATGTGTAAAATATATGAGTGATTTTGAAGAGTGGAAGTGAGGGTTGGAAGTGAGGGGTTTTTATAGCAAAACCCCCCTCAACAACGTTCACATGAACATTATCACCAAACGTTGGTAACGTTCACATGAACGTTGGTAACGTTCATGTGAACGTTGGACCAACATAACAATCCCCCACTTAGTCCAAACTTGAGAAACAAACTGTAACAATAATAAATATAAAATAGATGAACAATTAGGTGAACTAAGTCTTAAACCTGTTGTCTTAAGAAATTCAGAGATAGAACCTGCTAAAGAGTTAACAGCCTTACAATGCTCTGCTCTCACGATCTCTCCAGAGAGATAGCCCAAACACTCTTATATGAGGGTGGCTAGGCCCCCACAATCACGTAGGTGAGTCCATCAAGTGTGTACTGCCCACACCACCCAAACTTGGGCTATGGAACTCATTAATGATTATACAATCCAACCTTGTCAAACACAGTAAAGTCATGCTAGGGATGCAATTCAACAACTGAATAGATCTCAGTATTATACTACAAACAAAGTACAAGTAAGTAGTTACCACATAACATCGTTTGACCCCATTGAACTTGGTTTCCCAAGATAGGTATCTATCACGAGGTTACTACATAGTTGGGCTTAACCCCATCCCTTTAACATGCTCTGAAATTAGTTTCCTACTCAAAGCTTTTGTAAATAGATCCGCTAAGTTTCTCTCTAACTTGACATAGTCTAGAGAATTCACACCATGTCCAATTAAAGTACAAACAATTTTATGTCTCAATTTGATATGTCTACTTTTGCCATTATATGCCTTGTTCTTGGCAACATGAATGGCAGCCTGCGAGTCACAATGAAGAAACCCATAAGGAATTGGTTTTTCCCAAAGTGGGATATCTGTTAAAAGATTCCTTAGCTGTTCAGCTTCTTGTCCTGCCAACTCCAAAGCCATAAACTCAGCCTCCATCGTTGATCTTGCAATACATGTTTGCTTGGAAATTCCAAGACATTACGGCTCCTGCCAAGGTAAAAACATAACCGCTGATAGAGTGTATATCATCACTTTCAGTAACCCAATTAGCATCAGAATACCCCTCCAATATAGGAGGATGACCACTAAAAGATAATTCATAATGTATAGTACCTTTCAAATACCTTAACAGACGAATCAATGCATTCCAATGCTCTTGACTAGGATTATGAGTATACCTACTAAATCTACCCACACAGTATGCAATATTAGGACAAGAATAGCCCATCAATAACACCATACTACCAAGAATTTTAGCATACTCTGCTTGGTTTACACTGTCACTAAGGTTTTTCATTAAAGCAATACTAGTGTCATAGGGAGTCTTGACTAGATCAACATCTTAGTAACCAAACTTGTTCAAAATTTTCTCAACATAATGAGTTTGATTCAACCTAAAGCCAGAGTCAATCTTGTCAACTTTGATTCCTAAAATAAAGTCTATAGGTCCAAGATGTAGCATCCTGTCCCTATACTAAGGGTTATAACCTCGGTTTCAATAATGGGGAGAATGGCAATGAGAGAGTTAAGAGGAAAATTTGCATCTCATGCTCAGTGGAATGTCAGCATACATGCATGTGAATTTGATTCTTTGCACACATTGAAAATTTATACATGCAGTCATTGACATTTCGGGTATAGTGAATAGAAATAAAATAGATTAATAATTATGATTATAGCGAATGATTGAAATGAAATTGATTAGGAAGACGAAAATAAAATCTCAGGGTTGGACTTAGTGAAGAAAAATTTGTTGAAGAAGGTTACTAAGAATGTTTAGTATGGGAGTTATAGAAGGGGAGTAGAAAGTTATGTTCCTTATAAGTGAAGATGTTCAGAAGCGTAGAGGTATCTTCTGTGATGACGTTATCTTCTTCTGTGAATGACGTCATCTTCTTCTGTAACTTCTTCTGTAACTCATTTGTTTTGTAAACTCAACTTCTTCTGGTATGACGTCATTTTCCTCTGTAATGATGTCATCTTCTTCTATAAACCAACTTCGTTTGTGATGACGTCATCTCCTTCTGAATGACATCATCTTCTTCTGTAAGGATGCATCGTCTGTAAAGATGCATCTTCTGTATATCATCTTCTTCTGTAAAGCAACTTCATCTGTGATGATGTCATCTCCTTCTGAATGACGTCATCTTCTTCTGTATAGATGAATCGTCTGTAAAGATGCATCTTCTATAAATCATCTTCTTCTGTAAGGATACATCATCTGTAAAGATTCATCTTCTGAAAGGCATCTTCTTCTGTAAGGATTCATCATCTATAGAGATGCATCGTCTGTAAACCAACTTCTTCTGTGATGACGTCAGCTTCGTCTATATTGCTTCTTCTGCTTATTGCTATCTTCTGTCTTTCTGGCCTATCTTCTATTCTATTTTTGACTCCTTCAGAAAATAGAATTGGTCTTTGAGATCTTCATGAAAGTTATATATCTTGAAGTCCTCTTTCAAACCATATAAAGAACACCTAAATCCAATATCTGTAAGAAAGGTTGTGCTACTTGTATAACATCTTCTGTGTTACTGTTCATAAACTTCTTCTGGGTTACTGTTCATCGTCTATCTTCTGTCCTATCTTTGATCCTTCAGAAGATAAAATATGTCTTCAAGGTCTTCATGAAATTGTATGTAGAGCCTCGGCCTCTCGGGCCTCGCGCTCTACTGTAGAGCCCGGCCTCTACCGCCATCACT
>JANZXR010000006.1:7907686-7925822 GCA_027575705.1 Erythroxylum echinodendron | reverse complement strand
GGGGATGGGCAATAAGAGAATGTAAAGCTGACCCGAAATGATGTGCTACAGGAAAAAAAAAGTGAGTAAGAGTTTATGACTTGTGAACTGCATTACTGAGTCATAAACTTAAGTATAAATTATACTTAAGTGAGTTCGAAAGAAAAGGGAAGTGGATAAGTGGATAAGAACTGGACAAGTGTCCTAGCGATAGATAAGGTTTTTATTGCCTTAAAAGGCTAGCTGTTCTCCTTATCCTGATCATTCCTGAAACTTCTTTCTTTGAAGTTTCTCCAACTGAGAGCTTTTCAACAAATATTCACAGATCGGTTTCTAATATCTTCCACTCTGATATTTCTTTCTTCTATTTCAAGAAAAATCGAGCCTCTTTGTCAACTTCCAAGTTGATGTACGTGGGTGCATGAGAGATTAGGGTTACGTGATTTCGTAGAGATTGGAGCTTCAAACAAGATAAACGTCTGCATTCAAATATTTCCAGATCATTGAAGCTAATGCTAATCTGGAGCGTACTGTGAGTAGGCCTAGATGGTCTTACCTGATTGTTTGTTTCATTTATGTTATGACTTGAGTGATTATGAAATGAATGTGAACTAAATGTGTTTGATTGTAGATTCCGGACAGAAGGTCCAATGAATGGGAATGAGGATTGAGATATTGAAGAGCTACTTGTATGTGATTGTGAAGACCTACGCGCTATATAACATGCATTCCATTCATGAATGCATAATCAGATAATGGAAGTTGTGACTAGAGTAGCCAACGAGCAGAGCTTAAAGCTCAACGAGTGAAAATGAGCCTCAGGCTCAACGTTTAATAAGCCCTTTATGGGATAGTTATCAATGAGCCTATATGGGACAGTTATCAACGAGCCCTCTAAGGGACAGTTTAGGCACTCGGTCACAATAAAGTAAGAAATGGGAAGGGAGTCTCATGTGCATAGCATATGCATGAGATGAATGATTAAATTGTATTGAATGCGAACTGTTGTGAATGTGATTATGTGTCATGTGATTGGGTGAGCCATCGATGATGGTCATTCATTGAGTTCGTAAAACTCACCCAAGATTTGCAATTATTTTTCAGGATCAGAAGAATACCCCATCAGGCCAACGGGAGTATGCCTACAACATACAAGTGAAGGATAGAGGTTAGGATCAGTTCATGTCTGCATAGCATTTCTTTAAATTTGTATTGAAGTGTTCATTCCGCAAATTTTGTATAAAATTGTTTTCCGAAACAACTAAAGTGTTTTGTAATTGTGAAAGGGCCCAAATGGCTATTGAAATTTCTATTAATTGCATTGAGTTAATTAAAACTGTTTATGAATGAAAGTGGGACCAAATTGGTTATTATTTCCGCATATGATTGTCGTTGTTTCAAAAGCAAATTTGTACCAACTTTTGAATGATTGAGTGCTCTGGCATGCCACCTTCGTGAGGTATAGACTCGGACATCACCCTTAATGTCAGGTTCGGATCTTGCAGGAGTGGAGTGCTACACAAGATCTTTTATATCAAAAAAAGACTAGCAAACTCTTCGTAGTATCAATGATTGATAAACTAGTACCAAAAATAAGCATATCATCCACATAAAGAGTTATCACTACATAATCATTGATATCAGATTTCATGTAAATGCCAGAATCAGCATCACAAGAGGTGAAATCATATTTGAAAATCTCATTTTCAAATTTCTCATGCCACTATTTGGGAGCTTGTTTAAGTCCATACAAAGACTTAACTAACTTACACACCTTTTGTTCTTGACTAGGCACTCTAAACCCCTCAGGCTGAGCCATATAAATTTCCTTATTTAGATCACCATTCAAGAAAGATGTTTTAACATCCATTTGGTGCACATGAAGTTTACATACTAAGGCAATAGCAAATAACATCCTTATAGATGCAATTTTAGTAACAGGAGCATAAGTGTCAAAAAAGTACAATCCTTCCTTTTGTTTAAAGCCTTTAATTACAAGTCTTGCCTTGAACCTCTCAATGATTCCTTCAGGTCTCAATTTCTTTTTAAAAATCCACTTACACTCCAAAGGTTTACACCCTTGAGGTAGATCAACTAAAACCTAGGTTTTATTAGACATGATTGACTCTAACTCACTATCTATAGCTTCCTTCCAAAATGTAGCATCTACAGATCTCATTGCTTCGTTATAAGTTTTAGGATCTTTCTCAATAATATAAGTCACGATAAAAACATCATCTATCACTTTAGGTTTTGTCACTATAAAGGAAGTAATAAAGTCAAAACCAAAACTGGTGGTGCTCTAGCTCTTTTTCTCCTGCTTAGTTCACACTTTCCTCTTCCTCTATGTCATCATTAGTAGAAGAACTAGGGACAAATTCTCTAGGATCTTACACACTAACTTTCATAGGAAATATATCCTCAAAGAGCATTGCATCTCTTGACTCTATAATTGGTCTATAAATGTTGGATCCCTCTTCTTTAACCATAAATCTGTAGGCAGCACTATTAGAGCCATTTCTCGCAAAAATTGAATCAGAAGTCTTAGGCCTAATTTTCTTCCTGTTATATTCAGGTAGAGCAACCTTAGCAAGATACCCCCACACTTTCAAAAAATGCAAGTTAGGTGGATAACGTTTCCATATTTTATAAGGAGTTTGATTTAGTTTCTTATGAGGGACTCTATTTAGAACATGACAAGCTGAAAGAATAGCTTCCCCTATATAAAATCAGGTAAATCGGAAGAAATCAACATTACATTCATCATATCCTTAAGTGTTTGATTTTTCCTCTCGGCTATTCCATTTTGTTCCGGTGTATGAGGGGCTGTAAGCTCAGGAATGATCCTAACTTTTGCACAATAATTAGCTAGAAAATTAGTACTATACTCACCACCTCAATCTAACCTTAATCTTTTAATTTTCGTTTCTACTTGGTTTTCAACCTCAGTTTTGTATTTCATAAACATTTCCTCTGCATCACTTTTGTTTTTCAATAAGTAAATCTAGATCAATCATCTACAAAGGTAATATAATATCTCATAACTCCTTTAATCATACAGTTCTTAAAATCACCCAAGTCTATGTGCACCAAGTACAACAATTGTGACTCTCTCTCGATCACTGACTTAAAAGGTTTCTTAGAGTGTTTAACCTCAACATAAATTCGATAATTTTCTGTTTCATTAGTGATTTGATTAGATAATAAGTTTAAGCTTTGCTTCTTCTTAATTGACCTCACATTCACATGCCCAAGTCTAGAGTGCCATAAGTCTAAAGACTCAATAATATAAGCAGAAGAAGTTGATGCATTCATTTCAATGTCAAGTACAAATAAGCCCCCATTACAAAATCCTTTTCCAACAAAGTTCCCATTCTTAGCCATAACTAGCTTATCAGAATCAAAGGTTAGTTTAACACTGGCTTTGTTAAGCAATGCACCAAAAATTAAGTTTCTACGTACGTCAGGAACAAATAAAACATTTTCTAATGCTAGCACTTTTCCAGAAGTGAGTTTGAGAGTGACATTCCTAACTCCTTAGACAAGAACTTTGCTAGAGTTTCCCATGTATATGAATTCACCAACAGTAGCATCATTCAACTCCTTGAACATGTCCTTATTGGTGCAGATGTGACGTGTAGCTCATGTGTCAACTATCCACTCAAACAAATTTCTAGCAAGGTTAACTTCGGACACCAGAGCAATAATGATCTCCTCGCCATCACCAGCTTTAACCATATTAGCTTGAGGCTTACCAAAGTTATTCTGGTAACTCTATTGGTATCCTGTCTGGTTTCCTTTCCCGAACTGTCACGATTTCTATCTTTGACCTTTCTTCTCACAGTTGATTCTAGCTTGATAATTGGTAGCAGGATGGCCTGGCTTATGACACCACTAACATTCCTCATCAATCCTTTTGTGCTTAAACTGACCTTGTTTGTTGTTGAACGCCTTATTTTATCCACCATTCTTCTTGAAGTTATTAACATTTCTATGTTCTACCACATAAGCCTTAACAGTAGGGACAAGGGTGAGTGTTTTGGTCTTATCTTATGTGATTGAAATCCTCAATCTTTGTATGTCCTATCATCTCCTGAAGTTTCATATCTTTCTTCTTATGTCTCAACTGATTTTTATATTCATTCCATGAGGCAGGTAGTTTCTCAATAAGGGCATTAACTTGAAACAAGTCACACATATTCATACCCTCAATAAGGATTTCAGGAACTAGATTTTCATACTCATGTAATTGGTCCATAATTGGCCTATCATCAACAACGGTAAATTTTAACCAGCTAGCAACTGTATACTTCTTATTACCAACATCATCTGTCCCATATTTCACTTCTAAAGCATCTCAAATGTCCTTAGCAGTTTTGTACTTGCAGTAGATATCAAACAAGGGGTTGATCATATGGTTGAGTAAAACTCCCCTAACATTACGGTTATCCTTAATAGTCTTAGGGTCAGTATTATCACTAGGAATCTCTTACAATAGTACATAATCGATTTCGTATTGCTGAAAGTAGAAAAGAATTGCTTTTGAAGTTTCTCCCATCTAGAGGCTCTAATCTAGTAAGGTCAGGTATAATTTTTGGGGCCATAGTGAAAGAGGTAGAACCTATGTGGAGAATAGTAATAGCAGAACCTATGTTTGTCTCATTCATAGAAGACATAATTCTAACTGATATCAAAATTAAATACACACATAGCAGCAAAATCAAAATGCAGAACTTTCCAACAACTAGTAGCAAACTTGAAACCGTGACGAGTAGATTAACACAATTTCCGATAGCACTAGTAACGCAACAAATAGAAATAAATTTATGACTTAGATTATTAGCAAAAATATCAATAATAATGAAATTGGAAAGGCTTATATGAAAATAAGACTTTGTGAAAATCAATGCCCTAAGTCAAAAATTCCCCCTCTATGGTGCAGCAGAATAATGAGATCCGACCCCAGGGTTAACGCCTTCTTCACTAGCTTTAGTGCACTCTAAAGGGCAGAGTAAGAATTGTCTCTGAGAATTAATAAAAGTAGACAAATAGACAAGATAAAATTATGTAGTTTTTTTTTTTTGAGAGAATAAGATGTGTAAAATATATGAGTGTTTTGAAGAGTGGAAGTGAGGTTTGGAAGAGTAGAAGTGAGGGTTGGAAGTGAGGTGTTTTTATAGAAAAACCCCCTCACCAATGTTCACATGAACGTTGGTAATGTTCATGTGAACGTTTGGACCAACATAATAGTAGCTTGGATTTAAGGCATTCAAAAAGAGAAAGCCCTAATGCTTTTGTAAGAATATCTGCAATTTGATCCATTCTGGAGATGGACTGAATTTGAAGCTTTTATTCTCCCACTAATTCACGCATAAAATGGTAATCTAACTCCACATGTTTTGTGTTAGCTCGAAAGTTAGGATTATGACTAAAGTAAATTATTCCAATGATATCACACCAAAGAATCGGAGGGGAACACTACAAAAAAAATGAAGTTTAGTGACGAATATTACTGATAGAATGTGTAGTTTTTCCGTCGATATGCTAAGTTAGCAATGGAATTTACCGTCGAAATAAGGTGTTGGAGAAACGACTATAGGTAATAATTTGTGATAAAGTACAAATTTTTTGTCACTAATTTACCAACGGATATTTTGTGTTTCGTTGCTATAATTAGTGACGGTTATTTTATACTATCAGTAAATTTAGTGATAGAATTATTGTTTCGATCGGTAAATTTACTGAAAAATTTTGTAATCCCGTCGATAAATCAATGACTAACTGTATCGACAGAACTTAGTTAACCATCGGTAAATTGATTAAAATTTTCCAACGAACTTTGGTTTTCCGTCTATAAATTTACTGATACTATTTTTTTAATTTTTTCTTGCATTTAATTTTATTTAATAATCTTTTGATTGATGCATAATTTATACAGTTATCAGTTATCTGTAGATAATATTCTGATTTGTTTCTACATTTAATTTGTTAAAATAGAAAGTTGATCGATGATATAAAGTAAAAATTATCTTAATTGATAATAAAAAATCATTTTATCCAACGATAAGTATTTAATTCATACAAAATGATTACAACTACGCTATTCATTTGGTGAACGTGGATGGTCTGAATGTTATGATGAGGTGCTACCCTTCTCCTTCAACTCATCCATCTCATTATAGAGTTGGGCTATGTACTCCATCGATTGTTGCAACTAAGTTTCCAGTGCCTGTATTGTGCTCCGAAGCTCATGGATTTCATTAGATGAGGACTACCTACTAGATGCTGTTGTATTGGATTTGGTGGATTGCAAATAACATGTGTTCGCAAATGAACCTAAGTCGAATATCCTTGCACGATGGTCCTACCATCCACTACATGAAGATAGGTTTGAATCTCATCATCATCTTTAAACTATTGAGACTGTCGTTAAATGCTTTCTTGTATTTGGTCCTATCGGAAAACAATGTTTATATTAATAAGTGATAATTATTAATCATTAATATTAAAGCTTAAATTTCACATATATTTAGTTCTCTACATCAGGTGTTGACGAAGGTCACACTATCATGCTTCTTAGTGTGAGTGTGCAAAAAAGAACTGACAGAGTTTAGGCTTCCTGCCTATAGACTTTTCCTGCATCAGAATAAAATGTTATAAGTGAACTACAATTTTTAAAAATTTTGGCCAAGTTTGCTCTATTTTTATGATATTCACCCCCTATTGAATAAAGAAAGTTACTCAACAATACAATCATATATGGAACCAAACATTTATAACACTGTCATTCTCCATAATACATATATTTTCATTCTAAATTTCACACATCAAACAAAATTGAAATACATCAAAGTAAAAAAAATCAGAATATAAGTGTAAAGTGAAGATATTTACAAGTCTTTTTGCATGCTCGTGGTGGATAATAGATCCTCCATTATGTACGGGAAGACTCTCTCCGCTCGATTCTTCACGTCTATTGGTAGAATTATGCTCTAAAATGGACATTGCCTTAAGTGATGCCCAATACTACCGTCAACGACTTCATATTTGTTTAGAAATATAAGGAGATCATACACCGGTCTTATGTATCGTACTAACAAAGTCTCTATAACATGTATAAGCTCATCTCTCCCATACTTTATAAATAACCGCTTCAAATTCAAAATCCAAAAAAATTTCTTTATGAAAAAACAGGAAAAACATACGATAAGTACTTATAACCTACAATATTTATCTAATTAATGTATAAAAATTAATTTAAAATACAAAAAAGTTTTTTTACCTCAAACTCCTAATAATAAAAATCATTTGTTGCTATAGAGATATTCTTCTATATATAACCCTCAAGATCAATATCCTCATTGAATTTAGATGTCATTTTTCTTGAGCGCAGTCCAGACGGAACTAACCTAATATAAAAACAATTAATTTTATATCATTTTAAAATTTAAACCTATAACTTAATTATAAACATATGGTGTTTTATGTATTTTTACTTACAGATTGTCGACAATTGTGATGTAAGTTCTTCCATCAACTTCCTTAGCTCCAAGTTGAAGGCCGCCTCCTTCATCTGCATTGTTTATCCCTGATATCTCTATCGGTGTAGGGATAGTGGACGATGTAGCAGCAGGTATGGAAGGTGATTCCTCATCTACAAGTGTAGTAGTTGGAGGTAGAATATCTGATTCAGTTACAGTTGCAGAATGTGATGGTTCACCTAGACAGTAACTAGCTCCAAATCATGGTTTGAACCTTGGTTACATAATATCTTGTTTTTCTCTTTGGTGGCATATTTTAACCTGACATTCATATTTTATTGAATATTCCATAAATATAACAATTTCAATTCAATATATAACAATATATTATTGATTCAATAATTGATTTATTGAATATAATATTCTATTACAAACATAAATTAATCGATATCATCACTTAATTGTAAATCAAAATTTAAATCATCATCATCTTCTTTTTTTGAAGAATTAAAATTAAATTCAAACTCTTCTTTAGACCTCTCACCCTTTCCATCCTCTCTAAATGAAATTTTAACATATTAATTATTTGGAATGTTCAAAGGTTCATTCTCGTCATATGTAACAGATGCATTTATGTTTTTTACTTCATTAACTTAGGGATTGCACCGTAATATTTATAATGGACATGTTAATACCATAGTTATGTTAAAGTCCTTTAACACTATTAGTCAAAGTGAAATTTATTTTGCTCCAATTTCAATTTTCATTTAATGTAATTCAATTATGTTCGTCTGTTAAATGATGATCATTAGTATATACATAATCATAAAGATTATCATTTCTTTTTGTAATGAATGATGGCATGTCATAAAGATAAAATTTTTAATATTTATGTCAATCTGAGCAATTAGATCAAAAAAATCTTAGAGGCATGTTTAAATTTAATATAATACCTTTTATGACTTATGACATGTAAAGGTATCTCAACATACCTAGAAGTATTTTTAAACATATAGAAATGTAAGGGATGTATCTTATAAAAGATTTCTCTATTGTAGTTTAGCACAAAATGAAAGAAATTGAAAATGGCAATAATATATGCTACAATCAAATTAAAGGTACCGTCTTATGTTACCAAGTTTCCATATTCCCATTTATGTCAATAAAGTTATTAGTTATACGTGATTATATTAGAATTATATAGCAAGTTGGCATCGATTATGGTAATTTTTGGTATCAAAAAATTTTACTAAACTAATTGGTAAGTATTGAGTTACCTTTGAACCAAACTATTTTTTAAAAAATGCATCGATAAATTTTTTTATACTATATATTTTCATAATACAATTTGTTTAGTTTTCAAAACTGGTAGTAAATAATATTATTTAAAGAAGAGAATATTATAAAATTTTCTTAACTAAACAAATACTATTTGCGAATTTTAAATTTAAAAGTTTTGTTAAAGTTAATACAAGGATTTAATCCATAATAAACTATAAAGGACTTAATAAATGGTCTATTAATTAAACTCATGAAATTCAAATTAGATTATGAAACCTATTATTAATACATAAAAATGATCATTAATTGTTTCACAAATATCACCTTCCATATAAATGTCCAATTTCATTCTATTATATGAAATCCTATCCCTTTTTCTATGTTAACTCCTTTAAATTGACTTTAGCTTAAGCTCTAGTCATATTGCTAATCCTAATTACGATGACTTGTTCTAGTTTCAAAGTCCCTTCTATATAATTGTTCATTTTCCATTTCAAGTCTTATGTAACTACTCTAGGCATTTTCTTTAGATTCCAAGGCACTGACCAAGTTTAGGCATTAACCAAGTCTCACCAACATCTCTAAGAGACATTTCATTGAACAATTCATAGGCAACCCAAATTATCTCTAACTAATAACAAAACCATTGCATTTTTTCATTGTTTACCAACCACATTAGGTAAAAATGCATAATACCCACAATCCATCAAATCAAAACCCACCTACCTATGTTCATATATATAACAATTTAAAAATGAATTTTTTGGAGACAAAATAAACATAAGAGCAAACTTACCTAAAAACGATGCACGATGGACCAAAGCAAGCAAAAATTGATGATGGATGCTTAGGAGGAAGAGGGAGCGATGACGTTGATGTAGGGAAGAAGAGAGAAAATAACAGAGGGGAGGGAAAAGGGGGGGCTTTGGTTAGCTTAAGTGGGCCTTCAAATGACATCGTTTGAATTAAAACTAAATGAAGTCGTTTTAATTTATGAAAAATTTGACAGTTACTGACGAAACAATAGTTTTGTCAAATATTTTAGTAACAAAAATCTAGTTCCTTTGGTACTTTAGATGCTTATTTTTTCCAACAACCATTGCTATTTATTTTTACGACAAACTTTACTATTCTGTCACTATAGTTTGATAGGAAAATTGTAGGGATAATTTCCCTCCATATTTACCAACAAATATTTTGGCAGTCGCAAAAAATAATTTTTTTGACAAATTTACCTACAGAAAATCAATTTCTGTCACTAATTTACTACAGAATGTTTTATGCTAGTAATTTTTTGTCAGTAATGTATTATTTTCTTGTAGTGGAAGGAGAGCTGAAACCAAGTTAACTAATTAGAAAAGTAATCCACATAAGTTGAGTATCAGAATTGGAAAGATATTTATACTCGAATTTAGTAGACATCATAACAGTAGGTTGCTTCCTATATGCCTATGATATAAGATTATTGCCAATATAAATAGTATAACGATTCATAGATTATCGATCATCCGAACAGCCCCCCAGTCACTATTAATATAGAATTGTAATTGATTGCATGTATTTTAACAACAAACAACCCCTTTGAAGCAATATGTTAGAGATACAACGTAGTGTCCCATTTTCTCTTATTAAGGGTTAAAACTCTAGATTTATATACATGAAATCAATATTGAGAAGTTATAAGGTGCATTGCATACTCATGCATATTAGTAAGCATACACACACGCGCGAATTGATTTTTGTGCACATTATAATGACTATTTATGCATTCATTTTACATATTCTAGGGCATAATGATTTTTAAAGTGATTATGATGTAAATAATGAATATTTTGTCTTGAAAATTGATTTGGTGAATTATATTATTGATTTAGGATTTGTAGTGAAAATTGAGAAATTTCTAAAATTTTGGGTATTTTTGGATTAGGAAAAATACCTAAGAGCATGAAAAATTAATAAATGTTTGTATAAATAAGTGTCAAATGGCAATAGAAATTATTAATAAGTGACATTATAATTTAATGATAAGTGTCATAGAAAATTGAATGATAATTGGATTAGAAATTAGGAACCGAATGGACTAGTTATTAAAAAAATCAAGTGGGAACCATTAAAAGTAGACATGTGGCAGGTGACAAGTGTCACTTACCTTGCCACATATCTACTCCCACGATATTAACCAAATTAAAAGACCATATTCACTTTAATTGTCTTTAACCTTTTCCAAATGCTCTTTTATTCATCTTCTTCATTTTGCTTCTCTCCATCCCACTCACCCTCACTCTCTCAATGTTGAACTTGTGCTAATCATCCTTCACCTTACCACTTTAACACCTCGTTATCTTCTTTATGTTGATGAAACCCCACTTCTATTCCATCTTGTTCTTGCATATATATGATGATCATGTAAAGCTTGGAAGCTAAGGTTTCATAGTGATTTTAAAGAAGTTTGGAGCTAAAACAAGTAAGTATCTTAATGATCTTATAGGTTGTGTTAAAGAGAAATATTTTGATGTAATTAGAGGTTGAAAGATCATAAAATGGTAATGAACATATGTTGAAACGTGAATGAAGAAATGAGCCTATAGATGTCTTGTTTTTATATATATGATGAATAATAATTCATAAGTTGATATAGAGATATTTTTGAGATAGAATGATCATTATAATGGTGTAGAAAGAATCGAGAAATTTTATAAAGGGATGATATTTTCATGTTTTGTTTTTGATGTATAATAATATGGATTTTAGTAGTTATTGTAAAAATAAACTAGAATGAGTTTGAAGTTAAAGAAAATGTAAGTGTAGTGTCTTGAACAGAGAAGAAATAAGATGATAGTTTAGAGATAAAGTGAAGTTGATAATGAAGTTGAATGTGTGATGAAACATTTATGAATGTATGGATACTTGGATGTCTTGTTTTTGTATATAAGATAAACAATGATTTATGATGTATTTCAAGAGTGTTTTTGAGTTAAAATGGAGATGAAAATGATGAGGAATTAAGCTAAGAATGATGAACTAAGCATAAAATGGTTTGGTTGTAATATATAATAGTTAAAACCTAAAAAATTGGAAGAAGAGCTAGCTGGGAATTTTTCAGATAACAAAACTCACGATCGTGGGAATGCATCCACGATTGTGGGAATTGCAAGAATGGAAAAAATGTGTTTTGTAGACAAATCCCACGATTGTGGGAAGTCATACACAATCGTGGAAATGAATTTTACATAAATTATAGCTCTTTTAAATGATGATTGAAACAATAAATGATAAGATATTTTCCTATAATACATTTAAGCTTAAATGAAGCTTAAAATGAACCTAGTTTGATGATGGATTAAGTGATTAAATATGTGATATGTTTGGTGCGATAATTAAGGTTATAACTTAAGCATGGATGGTAGATATAAATGAAACAAAATCTAGATATTTAGAGATGCTAGAGGAATGAAAGTGATCTTATGAATGTTAATGTGATTCAAAAGAGATAAGTGATGTGTATTAAGCAAGAATGGATGGGAACTTGAATATTATGTGATCATATAATGTTAAAAAAGAAATGGTGAATGAGGAATTATGATATTAGAATAACCAAGTTCTTTGAGCTATGAACCCAAGTGCAAGCTTAATATACATAAATGAAGATGTTTGGATGATCAAGAGATATGATTAAGGAAACAGACCCGGAATAGTCAAATTGAGCATGAATTGTACATAACGCATATACATATGTGTATGATTGAATACTAATGTGATTGATCAAATTAATAATGTGTGTACAATATGTGTATTGCATGAAGTTGATACACAAGATTGAATATTAGCATCCAAATGTTTTCGGATCATAGAAGAAAATGTTAATCTGGAGCATACTATGAGTGAACCTAGATGCTCTCACATTGATTGATTGTTTTGTTTAAATTTCTGTATTGAATTATTATTGATGTGAATGTGTTGACTCCGGACATTAATAGTCCGAGGCGTTTGATGAATAGCATTAGCATTTAAAGTGCTCATTGAATGTGAATGAGAAAGAAATATGTGTACTCAACATGATTTTTGAACGACGGACTTAGGTTCAATGAAATTGAAATGTGAAAGCGATTTTACATGATAAATGCAAGTGAATGATTGCATATGATGTGACAATTGATGCATTTCATTATATGATGTGCATGATCAGATAAAGGTAGTTGTGACCAGATTAGCCACTAAAAAAGAGCTTAAAGCTCAAAATGTGTAAAAAGCCAAGGCTCACTATGTATAATGAGCCCGGTATCTCCAATAGATACTGGACAATTATCAATAAGTCCATATCTATAATAGATACAGGATAGTTAAAAGGAACTTGGTTACAACAAAGTAACAACTAAAAGTATGCCACATGTGCATCGCATATATATAAATTGATGTGTATTAAATGAATGATTGAAAAGAGTTTTATAAGCTGTTTCGAAATTGAATTTTGAAATAATGTATAAAATTTGAATATGTGAATTGTCTATGAATCTAAATATATGAACTGCCATTATGTTTAATATGAGTGAGCCATCTATGATGGTTCACTCACTGAGTTCGAAAAACTCACCGAAATTACAACGTTGTCTTTCAGACTTAGAGGAGATATCCAGTTAGACAAATTGGAGTATAGCCACTAAATTTAGATATGAGCTAGGGTTAGGATCAGTTTGCACCTATATAAGTCTTCAGTCAATTTTATAATAAAAATTGTATTTTGCAACTACTGTACTATGTGTATGTGAATAATTCTACTATGTAATGACTTTATGAATGGAAGTGTTTTGTAAATGAAATGATTTATATTGAACATTAATTTCCATACTTAGAAATGATTTGGGACGTGAATGATTTTTGATACGTTTAAAAACATTTTTGATGCGTGAAAAATTTACAATGAGTAGTTCTGATTGTTTTAACATGCCATCCCCATAGAGTATGTTCTCAAATATCATCGATATGTTTGGGAATATGCCCTATGAGAGTAGGGAGCTACATACAAAGCATCCTCTTAGATGAAATCTAATGGTCTTTATTTGGGGAGTGCATGAACTAACATAACTTGTTCACAAAAAATGCGATGTCTAAATTATTAAAGTAGTGTTCTAAAGGCAATCAACTTTAACACTTTTGTACTGAATTTGTTTTGATTAATAAAGTGAAAGGCAATTTTTCATTAATTTGATATTTGTTAATATATAAATTGATATTGATCTTAAATCGAATTAATGAAGTCTATGATACAAAAAATAACATGAAGGAAATCATGATGAGATCATGATAATATGATTCCTATCATATGCAATTATGTTAATATCTAAATAATCCCTAGTTATAGTATCAATAAAACAGGACATTATTAATCCAGGCAGACTAGCATATGTTATACTCTTTGATTTGAGCAAGCAGTGGATCTCACAAACTGTAAACATGAGATGTTTAGAGTTAACATGTAGATACTTACTAAGGGTAGTAAGTACGTTGGATGACACGCAATGAGATTATCATATGGATGATCTATCCAATGTCAATGATTAATCTCATCATAGTAATAGTGCAAATATCCTTAGACTTAAGCTACTCAAGGATATCTTGGATATTAATCTTGTGCTTTCACATCATTCCTTGTTAATTCAAGACGAGGTCGCTCGTAGGGTGGTGATTAGGTACAGCTATTGGTATTTAAATTTAATTGGGTAGACAATATAGGATTCACCACTCCTGATAGAAGGAGATGATACCCACAACCTCTTGTTAGGGTCATTAGTCATGAGTCTCTGGCTAGAGCAGTTATGTGTCGTGAAGAGAGTCTTGAATGACACATAGAGTAATGAGATCCTAAGACAAGAACTAAAATCACTTGGATTAGATGTGACGTAGTCAGTCTAGTGGGAGTTGACATATAGCCCATACTTCAAACCAAGTGAGGTACAGTATGGTGAAAGTTTCATAAGTTAGATAATTAAATATCACAGAGTTCATGTGTGAATCCACTTATATTCTGACAAATTAGCATCATAAAATCCTTCATGATTTTCTTAAATTAAGAGTTAATTCAAGTGCCTAAAATAACTGAGAACCTAAGGGTCACACACATAAATGAGCAGATGAAAAACATAGTGTATATGGCTAATTTTAAGTAGGCCACGATCGTGACCAAAGGCCAACCTATTTTTAAGTAGGTCACGATCGTAGCCAATTAACTAGGCCATGATCATGGTTCATTGGTCACGATTGAGACCGAGGACATGTATGAGTACATAAGTGAGTTCTTCACTTATGTACACAAGAGTCTTTCCACTTCTTACACACTCAGGTGAGAGTATAAGGTTTCTAGAAGAGTTCTAAAGTGAGAGAGAGGTATCAAGAGTCTTGTTCTTGTAATTTATGTAATTGTTGCGTGAATCAAAGTGCATGCAACATGAGTCTTGATTTATCTTCTATGATTTTGAGCATCTACTAGAACTCATCTAGTTTGGTTAACAAATCACCCCTATACATTGTTTCTTCTTAATCTTTGCGTGTTCTTGTTGATCAAGGAAGGGTTTGGTGTTTGCAACAACCCAAACAAAAGGAAAAAGCAAGAAAGGAGGAGAAACAAAAGATAAACGTTTTATATTTCATGTTCTTTTACATATCCATGCATGCATGTATAATTTTGTGTTTTTCAGGGTTGTCATGGTGTCAGAATCCAAATTCCAACACTTACGCTACAGTCTCATGTATATGATGCATGCATCCATGGCATCCCTAACAATGGTATCAGAGTAAGTTTATGCATGTATTAGATGATGTGTTGATCATGTGCAAAGTGTTTGCTGGGTTGTGACTGACATACATATTGATTTGGAATAATTCATGTAAATTGTAGAAAATTTTGTGTTTCATTTTCTTTCGTAGAAATGTTTATAATATGTTATTTAATGTTTCTCCAAAGGAAATTGTAATTGAATTTTATTTGCTATTTATTTCGAAATAATATCCAGATTGTTCATATGTTGGTTTCTAGGAATTTTTGGAAAACTAAATGCATGTCCTGATTTTGAAATTTTCGTAATAATTCTAGGAATTTTTTCTAATTTACTTTCAGATAAATGATTATAAGGTGTTATGTTATGTTTCTGTGAAAAGAAAATGCAATTGAAAGTCATTTACTATTTTATTATGAATTTAGTTTCAGCTTGATGCATGTATAATGTTCTGGGAAATTCTGGAAATGTGATGAACATGCATGCTTGTAACTTCCATATTAATTTTTATAAAAATTGGTTATATATATTTTATGCATGCACATGCAAGATGAGATGCATGACACTTGTTAAAGCGATTATCTTATGCATGAATGATGTAATGTTTGACTAGTGTTAGAAGTAATATGACAAGTGTCATACACATGTGATGTGCTAGTTTATTCCAATTTATTAATAAATAATTCCTAAGAATTAGGCTTTGGAATTTTTTATTATACTTATTTAGAATGTGTATAAGACTGAAATTTTTCTAGAGTTAATTGAATTTGATTCAATTATTAAATTAAGTCAAAGTCAACATTGGTTAACTTTTTGAAAGTTAATATAGTTGACTTACTTAATGACTTATAGTGTATATATTTCAGTTATAAGACCTTAATAAAGTTTTTATATGATAAGAAATGTATTATTTTGATGGTAATAGCATGATTAATGCATATGCTTGAAATTAGGGTTCTGAAAATTTTTCGAATATCGAATCGCTCTCTTTAATGTCTAGTAGGTTAACTTATTTATCTTGATGATTTTAGTTGTCAAGATAATTTTGGCTTATACCGAAATTGTTTAGATAAATTTAAGATGATATAGGGATACTATAGATGACTAATTGATGTATGGGAATTTTGGAAAACCTAGGGATTAATTTAGAATCAATCAAAGTAAAGCATAGCATTTCTAGTGTGACTAGATAAAGGCATAAAAACTAGGATTAAAGTGTTTAAACTGGACATCAAAATAATTAAATTTTAGGTTCCTAATTGAATCACGAACTTCACAACCTAAATTAAACCTCCTTTGTATGATACATGCATTAGATGCATTTTAAGGGTAGTTATGGACATAGGCTCAATTCAATTGGGTTGACCATAACCTAAATGTCTATATGTGATATACATATTCAAGATCATCCAGATATTGATGAAACCAAAGAACAAATCCCTTAACCAAATATTAGGACTTACATCTTCTATTTATATAGCAAGAACCAGAGTTTTACCTGAGCCTACTCTACACGAATATGTTCAAACCATGAAAATTAGATTTTCAGATTAATAGGTTGGTCCTAATTGAAAACGTTGATTTGTTGGGTAAACCCAAGGTTAATGTGGATAGAGGCGAATTTGGGTTATATACATGGGATGTATACAAATTAAGAGTTAATGACCCAATGAGTGTGCTAAATCAACAGTTGATGACATAAGTCGATAGTTTCATAAATGAATGCAATTGGTATAAAAGATACTACTAATTGACCTAAGATAGCTTGTTGGGCAAACCTAAGGTTGTTCTTAGTGATATTAGATATTGACCCATTAAGAAAACTGTAAATTTTCTTGAATTTGTAATGAGGGCTATGGATTTGAATAAGAATAGTGGGACCTATAATATATGTAATTAAAGCCCTTATCAATATGCATTAGTGTACATTCTAACACTTTCTCTCATTCTTCTCGGTTATTGAGTCGTCATGATATCTTCATTTAATGTATACCTACGATCTCTATTAGACTCCAACAAACTCACGAGACCTAGCTTCTTGGATTGGCTATGGAATTTAAGAATTGTTCTCAAATATGAAAAACTAAGATATGTCCTATATGAACCACTTCCCGACCCCCCTACTGCTGATGTATGTGATTAAGTTCAGAAAGCTTAGAAGAAGCTACTGGATGATAGTGAGTTGGCTAGCTGTATAACGTTGGCGTCTATGTCACCAGTGTTAAGTCAAGAGAACTTTACGATGACTAATTTTGATGACAATCAATTAATAATAATGTTAGAAACAAAAGAACGTCTTTGACAACTGTGTTAAGTGTGCAAACGCAAAGACTATGCAGACGCAGAAGCCGACACAGACGCAGATGTAGACGTAAAGATAATACAGACGCAAATGCAAAGACTATGTAGATGTAGACGCAGACGCAGACGCAGATACAGACACAAATATGAAGACAAAATAGAAGTAAAGAAGATATAGATAATACCACAAAGATACACTAGCATGTCAGATAGTTGTTTAGTCAGAGTTAGTTACAGAACTCAACTAAAGAAGCGGTTATCAAGAATCAAGAAGCCGTTATCAAGAACAAAGAAGCAGTTAGAGACGAAGACTATAAATATTAG
>JANZXR010000006.1:7881885-7903643 GCA_027575705.1 Erythroxylum echinodendron | reverse complement strand
AATTTTGTCAGCCAGGATACCAGTTGAGTGATTGAAACAGGTTTTACCATACATGCTACTTCACACAAGCATTTCTTAACATGGTTAATTTTGTCAGCCAGGATACCAGTTGAGTGATTGAAACAGGTTTTACCATACATGCTACTTCACACAAGCATTTCTTCTCTTCTTACAAATCTGATGATTATGGTCCTGTAAGAATGAGTAATGATGGTGTGACTATATCTGTTAGTAGTGGTGGTGTGCGCTTGCAGACTAGTAATGGCTCTAGGTTAGTTCTCAGAAATGTGCAACATGTTCCTGATATACAATTGAATATTACCTCTGTTAGTGAACTTGACAAAAAGGACTTTGGAAGTTCTTTCAAGAATGGTCAGTGGAAAATCACCAAGGGTAACTTAATTGTAGCAAGAGGCTAGAAGTAGTCAAAATTTTACCTTATGTCAACAAAACTTTTCAAGGACGATGTCAACTCAGTTCAGAGCAAGGAGACATTTACTTTGTGGCATAAGAGGCTTACTCATATGAGTGAGAAAGGTATGTTTGTGTTGGCTAAACAAAATCTCTTATCAGTTGTGGAAAAGGTAAAGCTCAAAAAGTACAGTGATTACTTAACATGCAAGCAAACTAGAGTCGCCTTCAAGAGCTATCCTCCTTCAAGGAAGTCACAAGTATTAAAGTTGGTGCAATTTGATCTTTGTGGTCCTATGAAGATGCAAACATTTTGTGGTGCTAGTTACTTTGTGAAGTTCATTGAAGATCATTCAAGGAAGTTCTGGGCTTATGTTTTAAAGTCTAAAAATCAAGTTCTAAATGTGTTCAAGCAATTTCAAGCTTCAGTTGAGAGAGAGGCAAAAAAGAAGTTGAAATGTGTCTGAACAGATAATGGAGGTGAGTACATTAGCTTATTTGATGAATATTGTAGATCTCATGGTATTAGAAATGAAAAGACTCCTTCGAAGACTTCTCAGTTAAATGGCTTAGTTAAAAGGATGAATAGAACATTGGTGGAGAGAATCAGATGTTTACTATCACACGCCAAGCTACTGCAGTCATATTGGGGTGAGGTTTTACATACAGTTGTTCATGGTGCTAACCTCACACCTAATGTTCCTTTACAGTTTGATGTACCAAATAGGATTGGCTCAGGAAAAGGTGTTTCTTATGATCATTTTAAGGTGTTTGGTTGTAAAGCTTTTATTCACATTCCTAAGGATAAGAGGTCTAAGCTTGACTCGAAGACACGACAATGTGTGTTTGTCGATTATGGTCAAGATGAGTTTGGCTACAAGTTTTGGGATCCAGTTGAGAGGAAACTTATTAAAACTTGTCATGTTGTATTCATAGAAGATCAAACTATTGAAGATATTAATAGATCAAAGCAGACAGATTCAAGGTCCAGTGATGGTGTAGCTGACTTGGATCCACTTCCTTTGATTGCAACCCTTAAGAGGCAGAGGTTGATCTTCAACATAATATGTTTGATGAAGATGGTACAAATGAGTCCGTACAGGTTAAAGTAGATGGTGTTCATCTTGTTCAACCAGTAGAACCAGAAGCTCCAGCAGAAGTTTCACTTAGAAGATCTACCAGAGATAGACATCTTTCCACTCGGTATCCTGTCCATGAGTATATGTTACTAACTGAAGGGAGAGAACCTGAGACTTATGAAAAGGTTCTAGAAGATGAGCATAAAATGGAATGGTTTGAGGTTATGAAAGACGAGATGAGTTCCTTGCAACAAAATCACACTGGCAATTTAGTAAAGTTACCTAAAGGAAAGAGATCTTTGAAGAATAAGTGGGTGTTTACAGTAAAGCAAGAAAAACATACTTTACGTCCACGATATAAAGCTAGATTGGTTGTGAAAGGGTTCAGTCAAACTTCGATGAAATCTTTTCTCCAGTTGTGAAAATTTCCATCAAAGTTGTTCTTGGGTTATTAGCAAATCTTGATTTAAAAGTCGAGCAGATGGATGTGAAAAGTGCATTTCTTCATGGAAACTTAGAAGAAGAAATTTATATGGTGCATTCAAAGGGTTTTTGGGTGCAAGGTAAAGAAAACTATATTTGTAGAATGAAGAAAAGTCTTTACAGTCTGAAACAGGCAACGAAGTAATGGTATAGGAAGTTTGAGTCTGTTATGAAGCAGCAGGGCTACAAAAAGACTACTTCAGATCATTGTTTGTTTGTTTGTAGATTCCCTGATGATGATTTTATTATTCTGTTACTCTATGTTAATGATATGTTGATTGTTGGCAAGAATATTTCCAGGATTGATGCGTTTAAGAATTAATTAAGTCTTTTACTATGAAAGAATTGGGGCCAAAAAAATAGATCTTTGGTATGTAGATTTCTCGAGATAAACTAGTTAGAAGGTTATCCTTGTCCTAGGAGAAGTACATCGAGAAGGTGCTTCACAGATTCAACATGGACAAGGCTAAAGAAATAAGTACTCCACTTGGTAATCAACTCAACTTGAGTACCAAATAGCATCCATCTACTGATGATGATAAGAAAGATATAGAGAAAGTTTCTCATGCTTTAACAGTGGGTAGTCTGATGTATGCTATGGTGTGTCCAAAGCCAGACATAGCTCATGCAATAAGAATAGTCAGTAGATTCCGATCTAATATAGGTAAAGAGCATCAGGTAGAGAGCATTGGAAAGTTGCAAAGTGAATTATGAGATATCTCTGGCGCACTTTTAACTTGTGTTTGATTTTCGAAAGTAGGAAATTTAAATTGGTAGGTTATTCAAATTCAGATACGGTAGGAGACATTGATTCTTAAAAATCTACTTTAGGGTACCTGATTAGTTTTGCAGGGGAAGCTGTGGCATAATAGTCGAGATTATAAAATGCATTGCACTATCTACTATTGAAGTTGAGTTTATTGGAACAACAGAAGCAGCTAAGGAGTTGTTGTGGATGAAGAAGTTTTTTCAAAAACTTGATTTTGAGCAGGAGTGATATGTGTTGCATTATAACAGCCAAAGTACAATCTACTTTAGTAAGAATTCTACATTTCACTATAGATCAAAACATATTGATGTTAGTTATCATTGGATCCGAGATGCATTGGAGTCTAGGGAGTTTGAACTTGAGAAAATTCACACTAATGATATATTAACAAAGACGTTACCAAGAGGAAATCTTGAAACATACAAGTTAATTGTTAGGATAACATCCGTTCCAACTAGCTAGTCAAATGTGTCAGGAGGGGGAGATTTGTTAGTCAACCCTTCATATTTGACATTTACAGCCTCCATAATTGAAAAAAAAGCCTCTATAATTGAAAGAAAAAAATAATGGTTTGCGTTTTAATTTAATTTGGTTTCTCCTTCTTCTACTATATAAAGAGAGAGAGAAAATTGCATCATGTAATAACTAAAAAAAACAAGAGAGTGAAAAGAGAAAATATTAGTAAGTGGGAGAAAGTTTTAGAATCATGATCGGAGTTCTGATTTTTCGACGATTCATGGTTAGAGTTGAGATTGACTTTTGGGATCCTAAAATTCCAGCATTGAGCAATTTTGATCAAGCTCAAAATCAGATGGTGAAATGTGGTTCAATTGGGATGAAACTTTGACATCTGGTAGAGGACACGTTGATCTTGATATTTAATGGTGAGTTTGTTGTTTAGAGATCTTTTGGGTGATCTACTCAAGCTGTTTTGGAGAGATCGATTCCGGGTAATTTTTCAAACTCTCTTGTTGAATTATCTTGTTGTTGTTATTGATGTTATTGCTGAGAATTGTTGCATTCTTGATGTTATTGTTGCTATCTCTAGTGGGATACTAGAGAGAACTTGTTGTTGTACTCATTATTTGTTGATAGTGTGGATTTTGCCTAGTTTTGGTCCCATGGTTTTTTACTCCTTATATCGAGGAGGTTTTTCACGTAAATTGCAGTGTTGATTTTATTGGGCGCTGTATTAGATTATTTTATTTCCTAGTTATCTCCTAAAGGTTTACACAAGTAGGGAGAATTAATTTATATCTAGGGTTGTGCATAACACATTGTTATTGTATCGACTAATTGGTGGGTCACTTCTACTACATCTATCGACGTTTCTTTCATCAAATTAAACTTAGGCTTGCTGGTGAATGATTAAGACTAGAATTAGATGAAGTGATAGGTGACATACCTAAAGGCACTTCACATAACGAAAAAGAAGAAGGTGAGTTACTTACGATCACTAGCCATACTACAAATGGGTTATGATGGAGAACAGGAGATTTTGATGTGGCATTCTACATAGAAAAATCACCATCCATAAATGTAACATGCCTATAAACAAAAATTCGATTTGAAGAGAAATCAAGACAATGAAAACATGTATGATTAGAAGATTTGTCAAGATATACACATGAACGGGTGCAAAAAGTGAATTTGTGGTGATTAAAGAGACAAAGAAAAGGATAAATGGCATAATTAAAATGATGCATAAAAGTATAATCTAGAATGGCTTTTACAATGAAGATGGAAAAAGGATTTGTTATGAAGAATTTTCATTTGTAGAACATTAATACACAATACAACCATGGAAAAGAAAATTTTCACAATTATAAAGGCACATTGAATTGAGAAAGCAATGTCAAGTCAGTATCAACAATATGGTGAATTTTCCTTTCATCGATATCCTTTGCTTATATATATCGGGCTAAGCAATGTGATTTCTAATCTTAGATGTGGAGAATATTTATGTAATTTTTAGTACTCCGCATCCCAATTTGAATGAAATGGATTAAATTTTTTTAAATTTAATTCATAAATATAGAAAAAGTACTTACAAGTCTTTGATCACATAATATAAAAGAAAAACTAATAGCTGGTACATTCTATGATGGTGTCTACTCCAAAATCCATCTTTCCTTCATTCCTTATGAGAGTTTATATTGTGGTCTTGTAGCTATGATTGTTAGTCTGCACTGTATTACTATCCTTTGAAAGATTTCCTCCTGTGACTTCGCTTCATTTATGAAGACATAAAATAATTTGTTTAAAAGATAAACATATAGAAAAAAAAATATCATTTTATTTTTAAGCAAATAAATTCATGTGAACCATCTAAAATCACCAATTAAAAGAACAAATTAACTATGACCTAAAGTAGACATAATAGAAGTAGGTCCCCACAAATCAGGGTGGACAATATCAAATAGAGCCTTATTCATATGTTCAACATTAACATAAGGAAGACGAGACAATTTTTCTTGGAAACAAAAGAAATAATGTTTTTTATTACAGACTGAACAAGGCAAATTATTCTTTTTGATAATCTAACTAGCTTTCCTAAAATGAGGACGTGCTAATTCTAAATGCTAGTCAATAAGATATAGAACTTCTCCAACCATGGTGTGTTTGATTGGCTTGGATCCATGGTTTCAGTCTTTAAATTGGCTCCTTCTGGAAGCCTCTTTATAAGGTCTATCTACCGAAAGTTGTGAAATTTAATGGAAGAGGAAAACGAGAAGTGGCTCCTTCTGGAAGCCTCTTCATAAGGTCTATCTACCGAAAGTTGTGAAATTTAATGGAAGAGGAAAACGAGAAGTTAAAAGTGAAGAACCTGATATTAAACTATTTGCATAAACCTTGCAAATGGAGATAAAGTTGCATAATAAAAGCATGAAAATTGAGAAGGCTTGGAAATGTCAAAGACAAAAGGGTTGGAAATGGAGAAGAGAGTCTTTCCAAATACTAACTTCTAAAGTTGTGGGTCTAACTTTGGTTATTGGCCTAATAGATAACGACATAGGCTCTTGGTCTATATTCATTATCTATAATTACTTAACTAACCTCCACCATATTTGTTTCCCGTCACCATTTATTAATGTTGTATTTATAATTTCAATAAATCTACAACTTGGAATATAAATTTCCTTTTCTATAACTAAATATTTATTGAATAAACATTTGGGATTAAGTAATAATGTGAGAGCATAACGATAGTTCAATTCTGGGATTTTTGTGACTGAATAATTATATTAGATTTATTATTAATTTATTATATAATAATAGATATTGGTGTATTTTGTTTTTAATAAATAATTTTTATTTATTCTTATAATTTTTATTTCTTATTTATTATATATCAGTTTTATAGTTGTATAATACCAGTTGAACGTTTAAACCTTAAATCTTTCCTTTAATTGGTTTAATGTTGGTCAAGTTTTTAAAATATTGATTAAGACTAGATATTAATAGAACGTAAAAAGAGTTGCACACATATTATAGTTTTTTCTTATGAAGGAAGTAGTCGATCTCATAGGCTAAAGTATAGAAATACTTAAATAAATGTGTGAGCGCTTATTAGAGATTAAATTCACATAACTGACCTCATATGAGAAATAGATTTAGAGCATATGATTATTCTCATTGCTCATTATGATGATTGTATAGGTGATCATTTGAATTGAGATTACCAAAGTTATCTTTTCCAGTGAATGTTAGGTTTTGATACACTACTTATAGCCTATTATATGTAGTGTGATCACTCGATAGTCATTATCTATGGTGTGAACTATATAAAGGTGATTGAGCAATCAATATTGAATTCATCACCCTAAAGTAATTAAAGAGAATGTTTCATTATTCTCGATTAGAATTGATTCAAAAAATCTTTGGCTAAGGTAGAATGACACTTTACAAAATAATTTACAAATTTCATTAATTGAATAAATTGCTAACGATGAACTAATATGATTGGACTTAAAATAAAGTAGACATTAATTTTGTACCTTATTTTTAATCAGAACATTGTATGATAAAATGATTTAATTATACGAAAAATCATACACAGAAAGATTAGTCAAAACTACTTTGACATTCCTAATTATTTAAGTGGTTATGATGTGTTACTAGCTACCAATCTTAATCTATGGATATAAATTGTTTAATTAGAGAATTAAAGACTAATTAAATGAGTTTAATTTATCTAATTTTAAATATAATTTATCTAATCTTAAATATAATTTAAGGTTATAGTTTGTATCTATTGACAATATATAATATATTTGAGAACCTAATAGCTCACACATAAAGAGTAGATTAAAGAGAGAAAGGATATTCTAATGAAATTGACTTGGTCGTAAAGTTTCATAAACTTTATAATTAAATGTAAGATATTTAGTAAATAAGGATCAGTATGAGATGTTGGATCTTATTTGGACATTATTACTATTTAATTAAAATTATTTGTAACTCTAATTAAAGTTTATTGAAATTAAAATTAAATTTAGTTAAATTATCAAAATATCTAAAACCTATTATAAGTAGACTTAAGTTCTAAGGGATCTAGCACTTTTTGTCTAACATTCTCTATAATAGTTATAAGGTTTTCTCAACTAATTTTGTAGATATAATTAAAGGTTAGGCACTTAAGGTCTGTTTGGTTGGAGGGTTTGGAATGGGACAGAACGTAACGTAACACACTTTCATCGTTTAGTTGAGGGTTTCACAATGGAATGGGATGGAAACGGAGGGTTTTATGTTACGTTTCATTCCATCCTAAATAGTGAAAATATAAAACCTCCGATTTGGAGAGTTTGGATGGAATATAAACTAATAAATACATACTACCTAATATACTCTCAATAATTTTTCTTAATACCAATTATTTATTCTAACTCTAACCCCTTGTAGATAATTAATAATAATATTTTTATATTATTAATAAAATTGTATATAATTAATAATAAAATAATAAAATTTTAATAAAATAAATTTTTATTAATAAAATAGAAAATATATAAAAAATTATTATGTAATTGTTTATAAATTATATGTTATTTATATTTAAAATCATTTATTTATATTTTATTTATAAAGAAACATATAAATACAATTAAAGAATAATTTTATATATTTTCTATTTTCATTAATAAAATTTTATTAAAATTATATATTATTTTATTATTAATTATATACGATTTGTTATTAATTATATAAAAATATTATTATTAATTATTAATAAATTTTATTCTATTATATGTGATTTATATTTAAAATATTTATTTATATTTTTATTTATATAGAAATATATATAAACAATTACAGAAAAATTTTATATACTTTCTATTTTCATTAATAAAAAATTTTCATTAATAATAATATTTTTATATAATTAATAATAAAATAAAACATTTATTAAAATTTTTATTATTTTAAAATAGAAAATATATAAAAGATATTTGTCACGATTGTGCGTGATTTTTTAATTCCATATGATTTCTGTTTTAAAATCATAGCATTAAATCTCTTGCAACAACCATTTTAATATTAGGGGTATAATTGTCAATTATTATATATTCCATTCTATTCTATCCATTTTTCAAACAATGTTTCCCTACATGACATTATGAGCCCTTCCATCCCTCCCAAACAACTTTTTACTATATTACATTCCATTCTATTATAAATCTTTCCCTTATGTTCGATTCCGTTCTGTTCCGTTCTATTAATTAACGTCCAACCAAATAGACCCTTAATGTGATTACAGTAGTTGAGATAGATTAATTTTAAAAACAATTTTAGGATATAACAAAAAAGAATCAAATTTTAGAATAAAGTACAAATTAAGATTCACCTTTTATTTTGATTTATAAGTTAATCAATTTATATAATTTAAAATGATCTTGACTTTAAAAAATTAAAATGAAAATATTTTATAATTATTTTACTATATGTGAAATTGGGCATTCTTTAACCTCAATTATCGTTACACTTACCATATTGACTTTTCTTCGGGACTTCCTCGTCAATCTCGTGAAATCTATGATTCAAACACAAAAAACAATATTTGAGCAAGGGGTCATGTCAAATAATGTTCTGAATCAGGCCAATCTCAGTTTTATAATTACCGTCGAGTTAAAATCTTCTGTACTAATTATCTTCTTTCAATTCTATTTTCGCTTTAAAATAATATTATTTTATGTCTTGTTTTGAAGCAAAAATGTGATTGAAACAAGATATTTGAGACAAAGAATTTGATGCCCAAGCATCTTGGTTATGATCAAGGTTTGGGTTTAGGATTTAAAAAATGGGTCTTGGTTTCTCTCTTTCTTTCTCCATTTTCTTGGTTTTACATTTTGTTTAAATCTTTTAATATTTAATATGACCTTTCATTTATATGTTACATGCCAATAATTACGCTATATCAAGATTATTAACTGTAGAATTAACGAACCGGTTATATTTGTAAAATTAAAATTTTAAATATTTTATTGTCATTTTTAAAATTTTAAATTACTATTACAAAATTTAGTAATATTTATCATTTTTATAATTTATCCATTATATTAAGTGTGTCTCTCTATATATAGTAATAATCTTATTTCTTAGAATAACCCACAAATTTAGTTCTTTCATAAATAATCTTTTAATGTGCAAAAATCTTTAGATACTCTTTGTTCAATAGAAATAATATGCCCAAATCTTTACCATAAATAGTTCTTAGGTTCTAATTGACATTTTGAACTTTTTGAGAAATGAGTTCGGTTACTTTCTGTTAAGATATATCATATATATATATCTTTTATTTAATTTTAATATTTTAATTGGATATATAAAATTTTAGTTATAGTGGGATTTAAAAATTGTAGTTGTCACACTTGTGTTTGTGAAAGAATTTTACACTGCATTGGAGTCTATTACTATGATGACATTGGAATTAAATTACTGCTAGATTTGTAGATTTTATAGATTGATGAAATTAAAAAGATCAAGTTGTTGTTGCAAGTTTGAATTGAAACGGGACAATTATTGTGTGAAGGATTTGTACATATTTTGAATCTACGTCTGCAACATGCCATTTGAAGATAGACGGCTGCAACATAGACATGGGAAGATGGTTGAATAAAATTTGCGTGGTGAGTGGAGTATCGCAGTAGTGATTGAATGGGTGAAGTGGGCTGGGAGCTTTCAGCTTTGAGATTTTTAAATTGAATGGGTCCTTATTGTGATTTATGGAATACGCGTTAGTGGAAGTTTGGAACAGTGGCTGCACTTCACCGAAGAGACTTATGGGATACAAGAACCGAGAAGCTTGAATCTAATCCAGAGGAGATTTTGGATTGACGAGATTTCTCCATCAATAGCTGAAGGTACATCATGTAAGGGTGGTATAACAAAGGTTTGGTGTGCATAAATTGAATTGGATTGCCGCACGATTTGTGCTGCGTTTTCTTCTGTTTTGAGAGATCATTAAGAGCTTCTTTGGTGTCTAATGTGAGGATTTTGCCAGCTGATTTTTTTACGATGTTTGCATGATTTTATTGGACTATTTGTCGTCGATGGAGTATTAATTTTGTAGTTGTCGTTTTTGGTGTTGGTGTGTAAAAATTTTAGAAATTCTCGCTCCTTTTTGCTGCTGTCTTTGTTGTTGGTTTTATGCGAAAAATTTCAACAGTTGTCGTGGCTGTTACAATTCTATTGAATTAATGTTTTGGTAAAGAAATGTTGTTGATTTGAGACGTTTTTGTGACTGTTGTACTTAGGATTTCTTAGTAAAGATATTGAAGCCTTACAGCAGATCTTTTAATGAATAACTTTCCGTTCTTTCGTTAATGAAGCAACATATTTAGGGGAATTGTCTTTCTATCTCAAATGTATTTAGTTTTTTATTTTTTATTATTTTAATTACTTGAGTTATTCGTTTATTATTCTTTCGTTAAAAGATTGATTAAGAAAATCCTCTGTCGAGGTTAGTAACAAGTGGTTGTACTATTGGGTATAAAAATCTTTAACGGAAAGTGAGGTTGAGAGATAGTATCAAGGGTTGAGTAGTGTTAGCTTAATAAAGCCTTAGGTAAATCTATGTGAAAGTGATTAATCTGAGTGAGGACTTCACAGACGTAGGCAAAAAGTGTCAAATTGCATTACAAAATTTTTAATATTTTTATTATTTTATTCGTACTTGATTTTATTTGTTGGTGCCAACAAAATTTGCAGAAAGTTTGTGTCCTTACTGTTTTTCACTTTGTATTGGTCAAGCTATAGAGTTCCTTTTGGGTTCAGGCCAACTATTGCAGTGTTTCTGTTTGTGTACTTCCTACGAATAACGTCTCGGTTGACCCACTTCAAAAGGAGACAAAGTTTGTGTCCTTACTGTTTTTCACTTTGTATTGGTCAAGCTGTAGAGTTCCTTTTGGGTTCAGGCCAACTATTGCAGTGTTTCTGTTTGTGTACTTCCTACGAATAACGTCTCGGTTGACCCACTTCAAAAGGAGACAATCCCTCCCTCAGTCTCCATTTACTTATTTTTGTCTATATTATCGTTGATTCTTTATTGCGTCTCTCTTTCACTGCTAACAACTAAAGGAATAGTTCAATTGCTAAAAGCTTGACACCTAAGAGTTTGAGGAGTATACATAAAAACAGAGATTAACTAAAAGGATAGAGCTCGTACACTCATCATCATTCCATTTAGCTTAACGTTGATAGTCCTCATATTCCCATTGTCACTCCTTTTAGCTTACTGTTGTCCTTTGGTGGTGAGCTATATATGTATTTCAGACTATCATCATTACCTTCTTTTTTTAGCTTTGTTAAACTTCACCATGATTCACATATAAGAGGATCACGGTACGCTCGCGTCAAAGCAACTGAAGGTGAGACATGGAAATCAGATTAAAGAACTTCAGTTTGTCAACTTTGGTCTTCAAAGTTCAAAGGTTGATCGACTCTATCTATTTATTTTATCACCCAGCTTTCCGTAGATTGAGACGTCAGAAAACGGATTGCATGGAAGAACACATTTTTAGAATCTACAAAACATAAATTCAACTGAAAATCCTCACAGCCGATGATCAAATCAAAAGAAAGTAAACAGAAAGCAGGTTGAATTAGGAACTCAATAGATGACCTTGTTGAAGTAGGGAGTCAAGATAAATAATGTGGAAACCAAAGATTATTAAGAGGGATAGTTCCTTGGCCTTTTTTATCTTCCTTTACTGTTTCTGCTTCTTTATTTATCGTATCTGGGAATACGAATCCAGAAGACAAATAGCTACCACGGGGAAACTTGCTTCTTTTTTCAGATATTGACGAGAATATGAGAAACATCATGTCATTAAATCTACTGATATACAAGATCCTCCAGAAGTGGATTGTGAAAAGTTAAAATTCTAAAGAAAAGGTTATATGCCTGTAAGGGGACAAAATAGAAACTGAAAAGGAAAATAGATCTCTCTTTCCACTATAAGCCGGGCATTGTTAGAAACAATTTGATCACTTCTTGTGCATTCTCTTACTATCGGGAGAGTTATGCCGCAATGGTGAAAGTGGCTGTCTCACTGAATCGACTTCCTTAAAATCCAACTTCATTTCTATGGGACTACTCACCTTTGGACTCGATTTTCGCTTATTTCTCTGCAAATAATTCAACCAATTCAAGCCCCTTGAGAAACTTTCACGTATATATAGAACTGAATGTACCACAAGGGAGCATATGCTATGCACAAAGCAGAAGCACGCTGCTCAAGAGAAGAGAAAATTTTCCTGAGCACAAAAAGACCACACAGATGCAAGCGCCCACATACATTTATGTGTATATTGTGGCGGATGTGTATATTTTGTACAATGCACACAAATGTTACCTTGACAGATGTATTGTTCGTATGTTTTCCATCAGAACCATCATCAATGTTCCATTCTCTGTGGTGATGCCTCAACAATCTCTTGTTCTCCTCGTCTAGTATACTGTTTTCACCAGATAGCAATTCGACCTACAATGGAAAAAAGAAACTTGACGTCTAAAATGAACACTGAAGAAAGAGAAAAGGGACAAAAGAGCTTTATATCCTTCTGACCTCCTCCTCAGCCTTAGCAAGATTGGTCCTGAGAAGTTCCTTTTCTTTTTGAAGGGTATTCACTTTAGCAGCAAGCGATAGAACTTTCTGAGTTGATGGCCTCAGGCTGTGACTGCAGAAGACAAAGCATCCAAAGAAATGAACTGAGAAAAGAATCTAGGCAACATATTAACATGGTAAAGTATAGATTAGCTTAAGCTCCTGCGATTGAGTGCTAACTACACAATCACTTCTGAGAATAAAAGGCATAACGAAAATGAATTATTGACGTAATTATGGACCATCCATACCTGTCCCACGCTTGCAGCAACTTTTGGCATGATTCATGTTCACTGTTTGCCTCCAAAAATGCATGACCATATTCAATTTCATCTTTACCGACTAATGTTGCTAGAAGTGACTCGAGTAAACAGCCTTCCACATCTGTTCTATCAGCAGAGGAGTCATACTATATGAAAATGAAGATCAGGCATTTAGTACTCATTATGAAGCACGGAATCAATATGGAGCTACCTTGTTCATGAAAGCTACTTCCTATTTAATGCCAATTAAAGAAAAGAGAAGAAGCAAAAGAAACAAAGTCTAATGCTAAAAGAATCCAATGTGAAAGTAACAAATTGCACTTCTAACAGTGAAACATCGCATTTACTGTGGTTATAAATAATCCATCCTCTTGTCGTAACCAGATTCAACATCCAATTTTCGAAAAGTTGGGATTGCCGAGGTCTTGTTAATAACAAAATCTGTTAAAACACATTAAGTCCCACTTTCATAACTACACAGTTGACATTTTTTAGGAGAAGAGGACAAATTTCCAAAAGCAAAAAGAAAAAACCCTTTAAAATAACAATTGAATTCAATATGACAGTGGAACTGTTATACACATTTTAAACTCACATCTTCTTTCTGCTTTTCCAGCCAGATAAATATCCTCTGTATAAATCATAGAAATATAGATCAGTGATCTTCATAACCAAAGTTCACCATTTCTTATCATGAACACCGGATTCAGAAGTATCACGATTTTCCCAAAATTTTCAATTGGCAAAATACACAATAATTCTAACAATTACACCAATCACACATCATTTCTACACAAGCATGTCTTTTCATTCCATGCACACTCAAAAGTTGAAAGAAAAATCAACATGAAAAAAAAGAGGGGAAAATAAAATTACCCTTCGTGCCTCCTCGTACTCATGTTTGTAGACTTTCAATTCCTCGGACAACTTCAGCAACTCCTCCTCCAACTGATTAGCCCTAATCTCAGCCTCCTTAGCTCTCTCATCCGCCTCATTCCCAAAATCCATTAAAACCTCCCTGTCATTGTCATAAAGTGAACATTCCCTCTCCAATTTTTTGCACTGAGTCACCAAATTCGCACATTCCCCCGCCAATCTCTGATTCTCCTCCACAAACTTCTTTACTGCCAATGCATTCATACTAGCCTCCGCCTGTAGAACACAAACACACACAAACACGTACGCATAAATCAGACACCAAACAAACAAAAGCAAACACCTTCAAGATAACAAAGCGCAAAGAAACATAAAAGTACGGACCTTGACTCGGTCGATGAGTTGGTCCTTCTGGCGGGACTTCTGGAAAAGAAGAGCGTACTGATCGTGGAGTCGGCGTCGAGCGTCCTCGGAGGCACGAAGCTTTAAGTGGAGAGTTTGTAAAGAGACCTGAAGACCCAGAGTATCATCAATCGATTCTTTTATGTAATTCTCGATTTCCTGAGGTAGTTCCATGTCGGATACCCGAAATTGGAAAATTCTAAAGATCAGAAAAGAACTGATCTTGGATGAAAACTTTGAACAAAGATCTTAAATCAAGATTAGGGTTTTGAGATTGACGGGTGATTTCTGTAATGAAGCGAAAAGTTCTGAATAGGGTTTCTGGCGTGAACAATCGGGGTTCTTGTTACTTTGGTTGCTCGGTACCTGGTGTGGTTACGGAGTACATTTGGGAGTTCAAAAACTTGAAAATAGATAGCCGTTAGAGCGCGTATTCAAAAGCCAACGACACTACACGTGGCAAATCAAGTTCTACAACAATCTCCCAGTCCCAGCCGCAGCCCTAGTCCCTTTGCTCTTTCTTATCTTTGGTTTCTTCAAGGAAAACATTTATATTACAGCAAAAACTCACTTGCGCATATATATGATATACGATTCAAGCAATTTTCAACATTTATAATTGTTTTGTGATCTTATTGTAATTTCCCTTTTGTAATGATATTTTCTTTGATAAGAATGAGTTATTTTATATATATTATATGCGCATCTAAAATTCAATAAAAATGATAATTTAAAAATACTAATTGATCATGTTATTATATGATAGAAGAATTTAGAATCTTGAGAGAGAGAAGAGAATTCGGAAGAAGATAATTGCTGTAATTCCTGTATATCCTCCATTTCCTTTGCAGCATGATTTAAATAACAACATAATTACAAGTGGTACACCCACTCTGTTACAAACTAGGAATCACAAAGTTTGCAGACACCTCATTCTACTAGAAGCAAATAACAGACAATGAATAAAAATAGGAGAAAATAATGCTATTCGTCCATAACCTCACAACTCCTAAAAAAAACACTCCACTTTAAGTTATCTGGACTTCATGTGTGCAACGTGTAGATATTGTCTAACCACTCAACTTCCTACGATGCTACCTATGTGGCCTTTATCATGCACTTATCATTCCACCCTTCTCAAATTGTCCTTGTCCTCAAGTTCAAAAGATGGATACGCCCTTTCAAATACCCGAAGGTTTTCCCAAGTTGCATGTGCTGTTGTGTTGCCTTTCCATTGGATCAAGACTTCTGTGTAAGGTCAGTATTGCCCCTTCTGAATGACCCGCCTATCCAAAATCTGGTCAGGTTCTGGTAGAGCCTGTGATTCATCAGTGACAGGAGGAAGTCCTTTTGTGGTAGCTGGTTGCTCTCCCAGATGTCGTTTTAGTAAGCTGATGTGGAAGACATCATAAATTTGAGCTCCTTCTGGCAAGCGTAATCGGTATGCTATCTTCCAGATTTTCTCCAAGACTTCAAATGGTCCGTAGAATTGGGCAGAAAGTTTCAGAGATTTTCGAAAGGTCACATTGGTCTGCCTATAAGGTTGAAGCTTCAGGTAAACATAATTGCCGACATGGAACTCGACTTCCCTTCTTTTTTTATCAGCATGGAGCTTCATTCTTTCTTGTGATAATCGCAATTTGAGCTTCAATTCTTTTAATACTTGTGCTCATTGTCCGAGATAATCATCCACGGATTGGACTTGGGTTGTCCTAGGAACATAGGAAAGTAATGATGGGGGCGGTCTACCGTAGACCAACTCAAAGGGTGTGAATTTAGTGGCGGAATGATAACTGGTGTTGTAACTGAGTTCTGACCAAGCCAACCAGTCGACCCACTTCTGTGGTTGATCACTAGTAAAACATCTCAGATATTGCTCCAACATCCTGTTCATCACCTCTGATTGCCTATCAGTTTAAGGGTGATAACTGGAGCTCATTTTTAATTGGGTTCCCTGTAAATTAAACAAGTGATTCCAAAAAGAACTGGTAAATATCTTATCCCTATCACTTACAATGGTTTCCGGAATACCCTGCAATTTGATCACGTGGTTGACAAGTTCATTTGCTAGGCCAACTGTTGTAAAAGGATGTTTCAAAGGAACAAAATGGCAGTATTTTGTTAGTCTATCTACCACTATCATAATTGCTGTGTACCCTTTGGATGATGGCAGCCCTTCTACAAAGTCGACATAGATCTCAGACCAAATTTTGTTAGGCATTGGAAGTGGTTGCAGCAGTCCAGGAGGCTTGAGTGTCTCATATTTGTGTTGTTGACATACTGAATATTCCCGGATGAATTTTTTGACGTGTTGTCGCAGCCCCACCCAATGAAATTGTTGTTTGAGTTTGACTAAACTCTTGTGATACTCTAAGTGGGCCCCGTAGTAGAAGAATGGTACTCAGCCAGGAGTGAAGGAATTAAGGAACTATGGACAGATAAGAATATCCTACCTTTGTACAAAATACACACCGTCTTTGACTTGAACACTCTCTGCTAGCAGCTTTTGAATTTTGGTTGCATATGCAGGGTCTGTTCGCATTTCTTCTTGGAGATCCTTCCACCATTCAGGAACCGGCAGAGTAATGGTGGTCATGTAATATTCACCCATTCGTGATAATGCATCGGCTCCTTGGTTATCGCTTCCCTTTCAGTATTCAATCCGGTAGTCATGCCCCAGTAATTTTGGAAGCTATCGTGCTTAGGTTGGTGTTGTAATCCTTTTCTCTAACAAAAACTTTAAACTCCTTTGATCAGTACGAACAATAAAAGGTTTACCTAAGAGATACGGTCACCATTTCCGAATAGCTTTGACAATGGCAAGCATTTCTTTTTCATAAGTTGAGAGGTGTACTGCTGAACCCTTTAGTGCTTCACTGTAGTAGGTTACGGGCCGTTGCTCCTGAGAGAGAATGGCCCCAAGTCCACTTCCAAAAGCGTCGCTTTCTACTACAAACTCTTGGCTAAAATAGGGTAGTGCTAATATCAGAGGGGTTGATAATGTTTTCTTCAGTTGTTGAGAGGTTGCTTCTGCTTCTTTGGTCCACGTAAATCCCTGTTTGGTTAATAACTTGGTGAGTGGGGCGGCTATGATGCTAAACTTCTAGATGAATTTCTGGTAATATCCTCGGATTGCTTTCTGGGTAGTTGGTGTAGGCCACGCCAAGATTGCCTCAATTTTTTTCTGATCAACCACCACCCCTTGCTTTGATATGACATGTCCCAAATAATCCACTTCTGTAACCCCAAACTGACATTTACTGGTTTTGATGAACAATTGATTTTTTTGTAGAACCTGCAAGACAACTTCAAGGTGGTACAAATGTTCTTCCCAGCACCTGCTATACACCAATATGTCTTCAAACAATGCTAAGATAAATTTTCGAAGATAGGGTCAAAAAATCTCATTCATTAGTGCTTGAAAGGTGGACGGTGTATTGGTGAGACCAAATGGCATAACTATGAACTCGTAGTGCCCTTCATGAGTTCGGAAAGTAGTTTTGTGGATATCCTCCTCCTTGACTCGGATTTGGTGGTATCCAGAATGGAGATCAAGTTTTGAATAATACATGGATCCATGAAACTCATCCAAAAGTTCGTCGATAATGGGGATCAGAAACTTATCATTAATTGTGATTCCATTGAGAGCTCAGTAATTAACACAGAATCGCCAACTTCCATAAGATTTCTTTACTAATAAAACTGGTGAAGATAAGTGGCTGCAACTCGGTTGAATCAAACCTGTGGTTAGTAATTCCTGAACCATTTTTTCAATTTTAGTTTCTGGTAAAAAGGATAAAGATATGGCCTTACCGAAATGGGTTTGCTCCCTTCTAACAAAGGAATGTGATGATCCTAATGATGAATGGGCGGAAGCTGTTGAGGTTGTTTGAACACTTGAGAATAACTGTCCAGTAATTTTTGAATTTGTGGGTGGATTTGGTCTTGCTTTTGGTGGGTTACATCAAGTACCTGTAGGAGAAAAGTTGTTTCATAGTGTAAATTGCACTCTTTTTTTGAAAGTGGTTCGGCTTCTCCCTGTCTCATTCACTGAAAAACAAAGGATTTGTCATGGTCCTTGATAGTCATGGTAAGTGTTTTATAATCTGTTTGAATAGGCCTTTCCATCCATTGGACTCCGAGAACGATGGGACATGCTGCTGAAGGTAAGACAAAAAAAATCTGCAGTTGTTCGGTATCCCTATATGGTTAGAGACAACCCTTGGCACACTCCTTGACATAGCCAAGTGGATCACGGCAGTGGATTGTGAATCTACGATGCGCGGGTTCAATTACTGCCGTTTGCCTATAAGAAAACAAAATCAACTATGTTACTAGGATTTTTTTTTCCACCTTTGTGTTAAGCTTATTTATTTTTCTTAATAAATGATTTGCTACAAAATGATTTTTTTTAGTGAACGTGTCACAATCAATTTCTCCTTCTTTTTTAAAGACAAAGAAACAAATTCTAATTGTAATAATTACCAATCCAAATTATTACTCGGACTGAAACTTACGAAGTTTCTTATTTAAAAAAATTTCCAAATCTTGGATAGGATTTTAAAATACTTTATGATCTGATACATAATTTAAATGTGAAAATTTATTCTCTAAAAAAGGAAATAGTGAATGAATTGATCATAAATTATGAGATTTTACTCTTTCTGACCTGTCTAGTATGGTTAGAGACAACCTTGACACACTCCTTGACGTTTGATCTGGTCCCTATTAGCTACCATAACTCGTAAGGTTTGATCTTTCGCTACTGTCAACCCACATAACTTGACTATGGATTGATCAACAAAGTTGTGTGTGCTTCCGCTATCTACTAGAATCGTGACATCCCTACTTTCAGAGTTCCGGCCAACCTGAGTGTTTGAGGATGCTCCATACCTGCAATTGCATGAAGAGAGATTTCTGGAACTTCTTCACTTTCGCTCCCTTCATCACCTGTCTCAGTTTTGGCTTCCTCCAGGACATCTTCAATGGAGAATAATTTTGGTTTATTTCAGCGGTGGCCTAATACGTATTTTTCTTCACAATAATAGCATAACCCCTTGTCTCTGCGCTCCTTAGCTTCCTGTCCAGAAATCCATCTAAAAGGAAAAGGTGAGTTATTGGTACCTGTTACTGTTTTTGCAGATGGTGTCGGACCTAATAGACTTGGAGTAGTAGTTTTGCCGCTCCAACTTGGTTTTGAAGTTGCAGATTGCTTCTTTTGTAACAACTTCTTTCCTCCACAAGTTGAGCTACTCCTATTATGTCTGACAATGTTCTCAGTTGCTTGATTTTTACGTTAAGACGAATTTCTTCTCGAAGTCCAACAATGAAGGATCCTAGTAAAAAGCTCGCAGGCAAGTTATCAACTCTATGAGACAGTTTCTCGAATTCCTGTTGATAGTCAACTACCATGGTAGTCTGTTTGAGCCTAGAAAGAGCTTCCAAAGGATCTTCTTAATCGGTGGGGCCAAACGGCTTTAACACAGCTCGAGTAAATTATACCCAGGTTAATGATCCTTGGAATTTGGATAACCATCGGTGCCATTGAAGGGCAATGCCTTCCAAGTGAAAAGAAGCCAGTTGTACCTATTATTCAGGAGGCACTTCCTTGAATTCAAAATACTGTTCAACTTTGTACGCCCATCCTTAAG
Organism: Erythroxylum echinodendron; assembly: GCA_027575705.1. Taxonomy (NCBI): domain Eukaryota; kingdom Viridiplantae; phylum Streptophyta; class Magnoliopsida; order Malpighiales; family Erythroxylaceae; genus Erythroxylum; species Erythroxylum echinodendron. The sequence continues at coordinate 7,883,603 of JANZXR010000006.1, read as the reverse complement.
GGTCTGTTCCATCAAATTTAGGAAACTGTAGTTTGAGGTGGCTATGTTGTTGTTATAGGAAGGAGTTAGAAGTCTGTATAGAGTGGACTTGTGGATTCAGTTGGGAGGTCTGGTCGTTGTTGGTGTTTTGCTGGAAGAGAGGTGGTGGATGTTGGTTTTTATTTTGGGAAATTGGTGGGGTTGGTTGGTTATTTTGCGTGGGGTTCGTAAATGGTGGGGGCTGTTGGTTGTTCTGCATGTAGTTGGAATAGGATGTGGAGTATTGATTGCTACCTCCCAGGGAAAATGGATTGACATTTTCTGATTGTTCTTTGAGCCGCGTCACTGTAACCTCCATATTTTGCATTTGTGTAGCAAAGGTCTTAAGGGTGTGTTGTAGTTGATCAAATAATGATTCATGACGTCCCAATGCTTTTTGGACCTCGTTTCAGAACTCCGCATTAGTTTGTTGTTGTGTTCCCATTGAGTCGAAACTGGCTCTGATACCACTGATAGAAGAATTTAGAATCTTGAGAGAGAGAAGAGAATTTAGAAGAAGATAATTGCTATAATTCTTGTATATCCTCCATTTCCTTTGCAGCAGAATTTAAATAACAAGATAATTATAAGTGGTACACCCACTCTGCTACAAACTAGGAATCACAAAGTTTGCGGATACCTCATTCTACCGGAAGCAAATAACAGACAATGAATAAAAATAGGAGAAAATAATGCTATTCGTCCATAACCTTACAACTCCTGAAAAAAAACACTCCACTTTAAGTTGTCTGGACTTCATGCGTGCAACGTGTAAGTTATCTGGACTTCATGCGTGCAACGTGTAGATAATGTGTAAACACTCAACTTCCTACGATGCTAACCATGCGGCTTCTATCATGCACTTATCATTATACTTTTAATTAAAAAACATGCATTTAAATTTTAATTAATAATAAGATATTAAATTTTATATGGTTGTAACTTATAGAATATTAAAATTTATACAATCTTACTTGTTATACTATTTAAAGATAAAGACTACATATACTGAATTTTTTTAGACTCTATATATCAGTAGGAGTTTGTACTAATTCTATTGTTATTGTTATTGCTTGTTATACTTGAAACAATTTAAAATTTGTATTTGCATTTAAATAAAATTAAAATATTAATGATTAATTGTAAGATTTTATTTGTATTTTTTAAAGAGATACAATTTTATAAATTTTTATTTATCATCATACAAACCTAAATGAAATTTAAGAAAAAAGTACATTTGTTTTAGCTGTTAGCTTCTTACAGACACCTGTTGCAAAATGGAATACATTGTTGAAAAGTCTGCAGGCAAAAAGAAGATGGATTACGGAAGTGGTAACTTCAGCAATAAGCTTATAGATGATTACGTGTTCAAAGACTTTTAACATAACACGTCAAGTTGAAACAAATAGGATCAGGCTTTTGCTTCTTTGGCTATCCCACTGGCTTTGTCAATATCTTGCATTGATTCTACTGCAGAAACCACCTCCTTTTCCATTTCTTCCACCTGCATTTTTAGGTCAAATTAGAACAACCCATCAACGGATAATCATGTCATGATTAGCAACAACCAAGATTTGATTACCACTCGGCTAAATAAGCAAAAACATATTATCCCTTTTACGCCAATAAGTTGGAACAAAAGTTTACAGAAAAACCTCTGGTGATAAAAGTCTTTGTTTAATGGCAAGCAGAGTTATCGC
>JANZXR010000006.1:7855685-7878487 GCA_027575705.1 Erythroxylum echinodendron | reverse complement strand
ATATTATCGAACACTTTATACGCAATATGCATAATCTAAACCTAACCAAACATTCACGTTTAAAACTTAAAAATATGTTTTTTTAGTAAAATAATACACTTATAAGAGAGTTTACCTCAAACAACCTTAAACACGATCAAAAAATGCGAGAGAAGGAGTCGGAAAACTCTGAACCGTAAGCGAAGACGAGAAATGAGAGCGCAAGGGGAGGGGAGGGGGGTCGGGCGTGACTTATAGCTGCTGGATTATCGACGGAATACAACATTCCGTTGGTAATTTAGGTTTCTAGAATACGCAGCCGCCGACAGTTACCGACGGACAAGACTATTCCGTCGGTAAAAGCGTAGCATTCGCCGACAGTTACCGACGGCAAATACCTTGCCGTCGGTAAAAGCGCGGTAGTTATATTCGAGTAGAAACTCAAATACCGACGGATAGTATATTCCATCGGCAAAATAGGTTTTACTGCCGACATTTTCCGACGATAAGATCATCTGCCGTTGGTATCTGCAGGCAAGATTACCGACGGAATGTCGATACCGTCTGTATAATTTGTTCGTAAAACATTTACCGATGGATCGCAGGAGTACCATCGGTAAAAGCGCGGCAATTTTATTAGAGTAAAAACACAAATACCGACAGACAAGATGTTCCGTCGGTAAACTAGGTTTGCTGCCGATATTTTCCGACGGTAAGATCAACTGTCGTCGGTATGCGCAGCCAAGATTACCGATGGCATGTTATCACCGTCGATAATATTTGTTCATAAAAAAGTCACCGACGGCAGATTGGCGTTCTGTCAGTGTATCGTCCCTCTTTCATTGACACGACGACGTCTGTTAACAATTTACCGACAGAAAAGACTGTCCGTCGGTATATTGCTCGAACATATAGCGACGACAGGCTATACAGTTGGTAACTGGAAGCTAAATATTATCGGCAAATGGCGAAGTAATTAAATTGCGGGAACGATTCCTGAATTTTTTCCCGTCGTCGAGACTTTTGGCGTCGCTATTTTCTGTCAAAGATTTTGCCCGAAATTTTTTCCTATAGTATTTCCTACGGATTTATTATCTGTCGGTAAAAAATTCTATTTTACGACGGATTAGTGACGTTCCGTCTGTAATTATCGACAGATTTTTGTCCGTCGGAAATATTCCGACGCTAATACGCAATTTTCTTGTAGTGGTCATAATGTATTCCCAATGGCTCAGAAATGGAATCCACGAGTCTAAGCCCATATATAGAACTCTTTAGCCATACACCATGTAATGTAATCTCAAAACAAGAAACATACTTAGCTTCTATATTAAAGGAAGCAATCAAAGACTTCTTAGCACTCCTCCGAGGTATGGCTCCACAGGTAAATATGAAGAAATAACCTGAAGTTAGTTTCCATGAATCAACACACCTAGCAAAATCTGAATTTGAGCACCCTATTCCCTCCAGATTATCGGCTCATATGTACATAAGGATGTAATCTTTGGTCCTTTAAAGGTACCTCAACACTTTCTTTATAGCCTCCACTAATCTAATGCTCGATCACTCTGATATCTACCTAACATTTCAATAACAAATGCAATGTCAAGTGCCTTTCACAATGGAAGCTACACTTGGTGAACAATCGTTTATCCAAAATCTCTCTAAAATTTTATTAATATAGGTTTCTTAAGACAAACCTAAAATACTACAAAATCTATCTCAATAGATCTTATTGTGAATGGCATCAGACGCATCACCCATATCTTTCATTTCAAAATTCTTAGAGAGACATTGCTGTACATCATGTAACAAACCCCTATCATTAGTTATAAATAATATGTTATCCACATACAATACAAGAAAACAAATTTTACTCGCACTAACCTTTTGGTATATACTTGATTCATGATGTTTTCTTCAAAACCAAATGATAAGATAACATTATGGAATTTCAAATACCACTGATCAGATGCTTGTTTTAATCAATATATGAATCTTTTAAGCTTGCAAGCCAAATGCTCACAATTACTAGAGGAGAATCCTTCTGGTTGTTTATTGTAAACCTCTTCTTCTAGGTCACCATTTGCGAAGGTGTTTTTCACATCAATTTGATACAATTCCATGTTAAAATGGGCAAGCAATGCCAAAATTATATGAAGAGAATCTTTTATAGATAAGGAGAAAATGTATTAGAAGGAGCAAATGTATCTATGTAATCGATTCCTTTCTTTTGAGTAAATCCTTTAGCAACGTGTCTTGCCTTATATCTCTTAATGTTGCTTAATAAGTCTTTCTTTGTTTTAAATACCTATTTCCACCTTTTGGATTTTACTCCTTTACACAACTCAACAAGATTCGAATCATCATTATTCTTTATGAAATTGTATCACAAATTTGATTCTTTGCAAATTATGGCTTGTGAAAAGGTTTTAGGATCATTCTTGGCTCCTATATTATAGTCATATTCTTATAGATATGCAAGATAATCAAAAGTGATGGCTGATTTCTTTGTGCTATTAGATCTCCTTAATATCTCACCAACATCCTCCTGTGGAGTCAGTTGTTCTACTGGTTGCTAAATGCTTTCAGTTAGTTCCTGAATAATTAGATCTACTGAATTATCAGTAACTTGTAAAATATTTTGATTGTCATTTGTGTTAACAGTAGGCTATTAAATTTGAACAATTGATTGTACAAGGTCTATTTAAACCTAAGGAGCATTATGAATGACAATCACCTTATTGTTTATGGTGGAAGGCTGCACATCCAAATAATAATTATCAGAAACTAGATCTTAAAATTGATCCCCCCACTAATCTAAGTCATTCTTAAGAAACTTTGCATTTCTTGATTCCATAATGCTAATGCGATGTGATGGACAATAGAACCTATATCTTATAGACCTTTTAGCATATCTAATGAAATACCTGCTTCTGGTCTTTAGGTCCAATTTCTTCTTTTATAGATTATAAGTTCTTATTTTATATGGACATCCTCAAATGAGTATGTGTCACAAACTCATTTTTTAACCTTGAGATAACTCAAATAACGTCTTTGAAACAACCTTGATTAGTATTCGATTTAATATATATACTGTCGTTTTAAGAGCTTCAATCCACAAGGACTTAGAAAGTTTAGAGCTACTTAACATTCTCTATACATTGTCCAATAATGTTGGTTTCTTCTTTCTACTACATCATTCTGGTCTAGAGATCTAGATATAGTATATTACGCTAATATTCAATGTAAATGGACCAGCTGGTGCTTATCCACCTTCACTACACCAATAACGAGGTTTTAGACACTTATGCCTAGACGCATCTCATAATTGTCTTAAATAATCTAAGAATTGGTAGAGTTTTTATACATTTATTTAATACGGTAAATTTTGTCTAAAAATATTCTAAAAAAGAGTCTAAAACTTCTAAAATTTCTACTCAAATTTTAGAGTATTCGAAAAAGAACAGTAGAGTATTCGAGAAAGACTCCACCTCTGACCTCTCTCGCCGTTTCATCTTTTTTTACTTTCCCAACACTTTCTCTTTCATTTCTTAGTGTATATATATATATAGCAAATATTTATTGGATATATATATATATATCAAAATAACAAAAATATCCAATAAATATTCGCTAGTCGCTCGACCATCTTCTCTTTTTCCTTCCCATTTCAATTGGATTTCAGATCCAATCTGTTCTACGATTTCATTTCCTCTCTCTTTCTTTATCAATCTACATCTGATTTAATTGCCTCGGTTCTTCACATCTTTTGCCATTCAATTTTTAATTTTTCAGAAAAATTAATTTTAGTGGAAATAGATTGATGCGATCGAAGAATTGGTGCAGCTTGCCGATTTTATGAGGCAAGCCTCTACTGTGCTGGCCAACGAGGATGTTAATGAGATGTCATCTTTGTCATCATCTTCTTCCTCTCAACACTCTTCCACTTTCCTCAACGCTATCACTCTCAACAATGTTGTAAGTTCCGCTCTCTCTCTCTCTCTCGATTATAATATTGGATGAGAGATTAGATCATTCGATCTGTTAAATTAGTGATTATTAATCTTGATAATTCCTGTGGATGTGTATGTTTTTGGTTGTGTGAATTTGAGATAAATATGTGTTAGTTAAGGATGTTGAGCATTGGATATGTCAACGGCACGACGAGCGAGTTTAGCATTGGAGATATACACTAGATGCTTTGTTTATGTGTGTTAGTAGCAGTCGTTATTATTTTATTGGCTTAAAAATGTTATCTGAGTTATGAATCGAGTACTCAGTGTAGGATCTCTCAGTTATCTTTGTTATGGTGCAGCTAACTGAATATGCAATATTGATATCTTAAAATTCTTATGTTGTTCATAAATACTTGTTTAGATCATTGTTAATGTGGTGTTGCTTAGGAATTGAATTAGCATTGATGTAATCAATTGGCAAATGACCTCTTTTGTCGTCATTCTATCTTTGTCAGTCTCTAAAACAACTGTCATTTAGACAACAAGAGAAAGAGATTTATGGATGATTATTGAACTCTCCATTTTATGCATATGTCTATTTTATGGTTAAGTTTTTGTTGTGTGATAAGACATCCTAAAATTTTACCTCTCTTTGTTGTGTTATATAGGGTGCTGGTAAATCTACAGTCCTAAATAGTCTAATAGGACATCCTGTTTTGGTAAGTTTGGCTGTCTTTCTGTATTATTATTATGTTTGAGAGTTTCATCGTACTTAAATATAAAGTTTATTTATGTTTGTGATATGTATAGGAGGTTGTTAACACTAAGGTTACATAACTTGCTCCCCAGTCACAAGAGGATCGTGTGAAGATTGAGAGTAAAGTCTTTAATGAGTATATGTACTCTGCTGGTAATTCCGCGTATAGTTGGTTATGGTTTTGGGGTTACAAGAAGCAAGGTGTTTGGTCTTGAAGGTCAATTGAAGGCAAGTTATTATGATAGCTTTGGTAGTAGCTCAGGTGAAGTAGGATATGATAAAGCATAAGAAGATGCTGTTGTAAAATGAAATGATGAGATTATTTCCCAACTCCAGTGTAGGAATAAAGCACTTAAGAAAAAAACTGAGGCACTCAAGAAAAATGGGGGGTTCACTATGAGAATTTCTTTTAATTGGGTTTGGCTTGTATTGGTTTTGTAGTTTCCAAAACTTTACCTTTACATTTTTTATTACTTGTTGATGATGTTGCACATAGTGGTGGTTGTTGTGGTGTTCATCATTTTGGCAGTTGTTTGTCATGATGGTGGTTGCTATGGTGGTTGTCGTGTATTGGTGAATTTGTTTATGGTGGTTGTCATGTGTGGGTGAATTTGATGTTGCATGGGAGAATTGATTTCCGCTTCTATGGGAGCTAGGATTTTATTACAAATAGCTCTCTATTGAGGTTGTAGCATGATTCTGCTTCTTTTGCTTGTAAATTTGTCACTAAATTTGAGGGCATGTATCATGTTCTCATTGTAGATTGCATGTTCCTGCCAAGCATAAACTTCCACAAAGAGCTGTTCCATTCTCTTTTTAAGTTAATGCATTCTTTTTATTAATGTTGGCCATCTCCACTTCTTTTTCATAAAGTTTTTGAAAAACTTTCTCTTCTATCAGTGAGATAGTTTGAACTTGGTTAGTTTGAAAATTCTCTAGGATATTCTACCGTAAACATAATAACGCACTTTCATGCAGTTATGTTTCAGACATATGACAATAAATGAGATTTTATTACAAATGGCTCTCAATTTCATATAATTATGCTTATATTTTTAATGCTAATAAATGAATGATACATATTTTTTTTATGATGCAGAGTAATGGTCGACTGGCATGTGGTTATGCTCTAGGTGCAAGCTAGTGATTGTGGAGGAAGAGTAGAGCCTTTATGCTTCTAGCTACTTTCATTATTTAGTTATGGACATATATGTAGCCAAAAATTGATTTAGCTACTTTCGTTATTTGGGAGAGCAACTACATATAAATTTGTGTACTCCATACATTTATATTTTAATGGCAGGTTTTTTCAACTAATTTATGCTATTATATACATATAAATCTGTGTAAATATACTGAAGCTTTAGTATATTTACTATAATATTTTTTACCTCCATCAGACCTCATGATCTTAATTTACTTACTACATTGTTTCTTTATTTCAACTTTGAATATTTTGAATGCATCTAGTGATTCATTCTTATTATAAAACAAGTACATATATCGTGAGTAATCATGTATAAATGAGATGAAATATTTTTGACCATACAAGTTCATATCAGGACTACAAATATTTGTATATATGATCTTTAATATGTTTGAACTTCCCTTCGAACCTTTCTTTGATTTGTTGGTCTACTTTCCTTTTATGCAATCTATACAAGTTTCAAAATCAATAAAATCCAGAGTACTAAGTACTTCGTCATTCTCCAATCTTTTAATCCTTTCTGTAAAGATATGTCATAATCTTTGGTGCTACAATATGGAGGAATCTTCATTCATAACACATTGTTTTGTTCTAGCATGAACATGTGTTGCAGTGTAATAAGTATTCTCTTGTAAATTAAAATAAAAAAGATCATCAAAAAATGTACCACTCCTAACAATTTTAAATTTATAATTTAACTTTAAAAATTCATCTAAAACTAAAAGGAATATCCTAAAGGTGCAAGTCTTAAAACTAAAATCAATTTCCTAGAGAAATTGGAAATATAAAATGTCTTTTCTAATTTTAAAACAAAACTAGTTCATAAAATTACAATCCTCAGCAACTTTCACATCTGAATGCATCTTATTTCTGAATAAGATATACTACTCACTTTCCATTAGCTTCCTTTGGTTTTACAAATCCTGTAACTCATTTGTAATATGGATTGTACAACCAAAATCAATCCATCACGTGTCATGAAAAACTTCAATCATATTATATTCAAAGCAAACTAGTGATATTAGATTACCTTTCTTTACAAGCCATTTCTTATATTTGACACAATCTTTCTTTATATGTCCTTTTTTCTTGCAAAAGAAGCACTTGTATTCCTTCTTAATGTCAGCTTGGGTAGGTATTTGAACTTTTCCCCTTGAGTTGACTTAATTTTTCTTCTTTCCTTGAAGAACCAAATGTGTACTCTATGAACTCTCTATCTGTTCCATCAACAATCTCCCTTCCTCTTGAACACATATGGTCATTAATTCATTTATTCATCACTTATCCTTATGTGTATTATAAGAGATTTTAAAGGGTTCGTATAGTGATAGAAAGGTGTTCAAAATGTAATGCATGAGGAAAGAATCAAACATTTTGACTTTTAGTTTCTTTAACTAAGTTGCAATGTTTCTCATCTTTATGAAGTGCCAACACACTCCTAGGACACCAGTGAGCCTTATGTATGAAAACTTCATAATCAGGGTCTTAACAAGTGCTTTGTATGAAGTTTCGAATTACTCATTAATAGCCTTCAATAGAGCACAGACATTGTTATATATGTTATTCTGTAGAAACACGAATGTCAACAAAATTTTAATTTTTTTTTTGAACATCACATTTAGATGATTAGATCTCTCCAATATTCATTAAGAGCAATTTTAGCTATAGTGTTGGCCTCAGTTACCTTAGGTGGTTTGTCCTTCTGGATATCATAATGAATGTCCATCCAACCCAAATGTAGAAGAATTCTCTCCTTCTAAATCTTATAGTTTTCACCTTTTAATTTAAGAATTTCGTAACTTGTATCAAAGAAACAAACAATTTGATTTGCATAATCTAAACATGCATGGTACTTATCAATAAATTGAGGCAAACAAATGATATATATGTTTTATCAATGTAAAACATATCTTCAAAGACATAAATCAAATGACATAAAAATTACCTATGGGCTAAAATTTTAATTCAAACAAATATGTTAAACTTTATAATAAAAGTATCAAATCATATTCCAATTCCTAATAACTATGGGAAAAATAAAAAATAAATTGATATTTCATCTTAATTAATTATTCAAATATAATAAAAATTCTTATGGGATAAATTTTATTACACTAAAATAATTAACTACAATTAAATGTTTTAACACTTTATGTGATTAAGTATATGAACATATAATTTTATATAATTAGGGTTGCTCACTAAAACACTTTATCCAAAATTTTATTCACAATGGAAAAATATAGGCATAATAATTATGTAAATAAAAATTAATAACCTGATTCGTATAACAAAAATAAAATATGAATGTGCTATAAATTCATAAATCATTTAATTATGAACTTTTGAATTTTTTTCTTGATTATTTTATACAAATATAATTTCAACGCCATTTATTAAGATGTCATCTTTAGTTATGTTGGCAGAGGCTCATCATGTGTCTCATGTACGTACAAGTTCGAGCCTTTGAAATTGCATTACAAAGTTTTATTTGTAGACAAACGACATTGTTTGATAGAAGGGGTCACCTTTAGTCATGTCATAATGACTCAGTTCGTGACCCTTTAGATACCAAGTAAACCCATATTAGAAAATACAACAAAAATGATTTTTTTAAAAATATGGGAACACCTCTAAAATACTTGGTTTGATATTTCTACCTTTAATTGATAAAAAAATTCCAAAAACGACTCTAAAGTACAAAATTTTGAATTAAAATTTTTTTCAAAATTCAAAATTCTCCATAAACTTTGTCAGATGAACGTCCAAATTCTAAAAATCTGTTTAAGGAAGTTCTGTTCTGTAATTGTTGAAGCATATTTCTCGAGCATAGGCATAAAAAACCTATCTGTTTTTTCTTAGCAAGTAATCTGTGGTTTACTTGGACCGATTATTTTACTTGAAGTGGCTTCAGCTGTGCCCAGGATGACGTATCACCCCCTTGGCCATTGCGATATAATCATATGGAAACGGAATTATTGTATATTTTAAAGCTGAAATTTATCCCTCGAGATAGCACATAGATTGGAACAAATCAAACGGGAAAAATGAAAACAGAGAAGAAAAGAAACAACGTCCTTAAATATCTCATTCCGTGTTGTGTAAGAGTGGGGCTCATATTGTAAATTGGTAGCCATTTCAGTACTTTCAATTTAGTGAAAACTGAGAGTAACGTAAACCTAATCATCTAATTTTAGCTTCCATAAGCATATACGTCTCGCATTGTTTATAAAATTAAGAATATGCCTATATTACATTGTATATCAATTAACATGTGGATATGTTATTATTAAGTTAAAATAAATTATAACTACCTATTTTTAAAATTATTTATGAAATATTTAATTTAATTACATTGTATATCAATTAACTACCTTTTCTCTTTTTCTTAAATCTGTGCTCTCTTCTCATATCTTATGTTCTTCTACTCTTACCTTTGGCTGCTATTTCTGCTTTCTCTTTTTTTATTTTGTCCTGTTGCTTGATATGTGTTGTTTGTTTCATTTTCTATTTTGATTTTCTTTTGTAGGATTTTTTTCGATTAGCTTCGTAGTTGCATGTATTCTACTGTAAGGTTCTTCTTTCTATTTTGTTTTCTCTTTCCTATTTGTTAATTTTGAGTTTGGGAACTAATATGTGTACTAATCCCTAGTACTTGATGTGTGTGTGTGTGTGTGTGTGTCTGTCTGTCTTTACTTATTCCCACGAGGAGATCAATTCGATTTTTGTGTGATCTTGTGGTTTTGGACATGGGATAATGATAGTTAAGCTTCTTATTTCTCCTAATTCTTTCTATTGTTTGTATGTTGTTTTTGGATTGCATAATGGGTAAATGTATGTTTTGATATTCCTATTTTACGCCTGAAAATGTGAATCAAGAAAAATATGTCTGTGGATGTTTTATGGATCCGTGATTGTTGGTGTCTTAATGGTGGTTTCCATATTATTGATTGATTAAATCTGAGTTTGCCTAAATCGTGCGTGATCAATTATGTTTGTTACTCTTTCTCCCAAATGCCATATGGTTGGTTTAGTTTTTAATTAAACAATGAAGTGAATCATCGTTTCATCTTTAGTAACTTGAATAAAACCTCATCATTAGTTTATAATAGCAAACTAGCCTTTAGTTATTATGATGCAACACCTAGTAGTTGTCCCTATTGGGACATCCAATAAAATTGGAATGCTACAGAGAAGATCAGCATAGACCCTGCATAAGGATGACACTTACAACTCAAGAAATGGTGAGCGGAACTTTGTAACATATCAGGTATATCTATCCTGTTATTTACTTAATAACTTTATCTTCTAAACTTGCATCACCTAAATGAAGATCTGTAGCTTTTGTTTTGTGAAGCTATTATTATTCTATTTTACTTATTTATTATTACTTTATTCTAATTATTTATTTTTATGTATCTATATTTTTTTAAAATCTTCGTGTCACATTTCCATACGGGTCTATCAAAAACAGCCTCTTTACGTACTATGTAGGGGTAAGGTTGCGTACTATCAAGCCTCCACCCCATTTAATTGGGTATTGATGATGATGAAACTACTTTTAAATTAATTTTATATTGTTAATGGAAGACTATTAAACTATGTTTCAAAAATATTATTTAATCTTTAAATTATGAAAATGTCACAAATAGTTAAATATAAAACTATCATTCATTTTAAATATAAATAAAGTTACATTACTTAATTATATCTAACCAATTACTTGATCATCGAATATTACAACTTGTAAAAATAAATATACACTATTACTTATAATTTTGATCAATACATTTAATATATTTAAACATTGTAAAAGATTCGTTCAAACATTTGCCTTCTGCACTATTCTATTAAAAAATTAAAATTGAAATCATCAACAACATTGGCTAAAACTTTTTTATTTGTATTGAAAAATAGGTGGCAAGATTTCGATACATTTAGAGTCGAAAGTAGTTTATGTTAGAAGGTGATGAGCTTCAAGGAGGCAGAAGATCAACTAGAAAGAGTGATAACATAGCACCTGAAGATCAAACCATTTCCCCTATCTTGTTCACAAAAGATCTAATAAAGATAATAAAAAAAGCTTTAGAGTAAACTCCATTATAACTAGAGAAACAATTTGAAATTCTTAATAAAAATTTAGTAAGAACTTAAAGATGAGAAAGACAGTTAGGCATTTTTAACAAAAAAGAACTCTCACTTATAATTAGTACTTAATTTATTTTAACTTGTTGTTAGGAAAGAGGGAGGACCTTATATATTCTAAAGATTCTTTTTACACAACTAATATCCACCACTAATTTTTAAGATATTTTTAGACTTAAGATAATTTTACAAAGTATCTTCATATTTTTACAAACTATCTGGATAATTGGGAAATATTTCTTTCAGGTGTTTAGATATTGGAATACGTACTTCTAGATAAAGATGTTTTTAGAATTCTTTTAGAATTTCAGTTATCTATTGGGTCTACAGGAGTGAACCATTTACATGAAATCCAAAACAAATATGTATTCCAATATCCCCTTAAACTTGGCTTGTGGTAACTCTAAGGTAGCTTTTAAGCTTAATGAAGATACCCTTCTTTAACTTTTTTTATAAAGATATCAATTATTTAGTTTTAAGTCATTGCTTACTTAATCTCTACTTCTTTTCTCATTATCTATTCTCTTATAAAACAGTACCTTGTATTAGCAACCACATACTCAACTTCATAAGTGGAGAGGATAATAATAGTTTACGCCTTAGAACTCTAAGTGAAGGCAGTATCTCCTATATAAAATAAATAACTAATGGTACTTTTTGTATCATCAATATCTCCGGCGAACTCATTAGATGGTGAATAGAATAAGTCATTATATAGTGGATGATTCTTTTAATCATCTTTAAATGTGTGGTCGTAGGTGACTCCATATAGCAACTAGTAAGTCCAACTTCATAAAAGATGTTGGGTCTTGTACATGTCAAATAACATAAGCTCTCAACAAGACCCTTAAATAGTGTAAGATCCAAAATTTTTCCTTCTTCAAGCTTGGACAATTTGACTCGACATTCAACAAATGTCTTAATTTGCTTGCATTCATCCATTTTGAACTTTTTAAACATGTCCCTTACATAGCCTTCTTAGGAGATGAATATACCTACCTCCTTTTACTTTACTTCAATGTTAAAATAGAAAGACATATAAGCAAAGTCTGTTATCTCAAACTTCTTCTTCATTGCACCTTTAAATTCTTCAATAAACTTTGGATTTTTTCTCCATTTTGATTCTTCTTCACATGGAAGACATGCTCAAATGGACATTTTATAAAGCTAATGCTTTGAAAGTATTTATCAATTCTACTATACTATGCCTTTAGTTCTTGCTTTAATCCATATAAGGCGTTCTTCAACTTCAGTAGTTTATATAGACTTCCTCTTCAAAGAAGCCACTTAAGAAAACAATTTTTTATCTATTGATGAATCTTTCATTTATTATGGCTGTCAAAGAAATGATTAATCTCATTATTTCTAAATATGCAATAAAGACAAATACCTTTTCATAACTAATTTGACTTTTGTCTTGTATCCTTTTACCATTAAACTTGCCTTGTCTCTTTTTATCACCTTTTTAGCATACTTCTTTGCATTGTAAACCCACTACTCCAATTGCCTTTTGCATTTTTAAAAGTGTTGTAAGCTATCACGTATCATTTTTTTTATAATGGTATTAATCTCCTCATCTATAGCATTTCTCCATTTCTTATTTTGGGTTACTTCTTCAAAAGCTATTTGTTCACAATCAACAAACAGACAAAATAAAGTCAAATCATTTTGATGGTCTTTTATCTTAATTAAATAATTATAAATATATATATCTTTCCTTTCGTGCCCCTCTTTCTTCTAAAAATGATGGTGGAGAGTCAATGTGAGAATGACCTTAGTGATGTGGGAGGTGTAGTGGGCTCTTGTACTTCTTCACTTAGTTGCTCTTCTTCCTTATCTTCATCCGTTAGAGAGAGGAAGTCATATTGTCTTCTTAGACATCCCATTGTCATGTACCTTATTCATCAAACTTTAATCTCTAATAATGACCACTTTTTCATTTTTTATATTGTAAAGTTATTTGAACTTTGATCATAACCAACAAACACGAGCTTCTCACTCTTCTCATTAAGTTTTGATCTCTTTTCACTGGATACATGGACTTGTGTTATATCCTAAGTACCTTTTTAATATGTAACGTTAGGTTTGCATCAATTCCATACCTTTTGTGGTGTTCTTCCTTGTTCACAAGTTATTTGTAAGCAATTAAACAAGTTGACCACCCACTCTATGACTTTGGTCCAAAACTCCTTAGACATCTTTTTACTTTTCAACATAGTTCGAGCCATTTTAAGAATTCTTCAATTCTTCCTCTCCATTACTCCTTTTTTGGGGAGATCTTAGGACCATTAAAGGATGACAAGTTCAATGCTCTTTATAAAATTTGTTGAACTCGCTTTATGTGAATTCTCTTTCTCTATCAGATCTTAAAGCCTTGATCTCATGTTCACTTCCTTGCTCAACAAGTTCCTTTAACCTTTTAAAAAGACCAAATGCCTTTAATTTCTCCTTCGAGGAATATACTTATGTCCTTCTTACAAAATCATCAATAAAGAGGAGGAAATACCTATTTTTGCCAAAGGTGAAATTGAACCACGTATATCAGTGTATATGAGTTATAGTATCTCCTTGACTCTTGTAGTGACCTCTTTCAAAAACCTTCTTCTTTAATGCTTTCTAAATAGGCATCTCGACGTAATTGATCCAGACGATTTATGGAAGGTAATTCTTTCACCATTCCTTTCTCACTCAACTACTTTATTCCTTTAAAATTTAGATGTCTAAATCTTAGATGCCAAAGTCAAGAAGGGTTTTTGATATAAGCTTGAAGACATTTTCCCATATCATTTTAGACATTAATTAAGAAAATTCTACTTCTTATCATTGGCAATTTAGCTATCATTATTTCTTGAATCTCTTATTGAAATACTATGATCTTTAAGGAGAATATCATAGTCTTTCTCTAAAGATTTGGCCTAAACTTAGTATAATATTTTTAATATTTAAAATATAATATGCATTTGAAAAAAACCCACACTTTCCATATTTCAAACATAGTAGGATGTTACTTTTGCCTTTGATAGGTATCTTGAATGTATCTCCAAATGTAACGTTGTCGCTTATGGAGATATCAAGCTTTACAAACATATCTTTTCTCCCATCAAAATAAAAGGAGCACGCTGCGGGAGTGAGATTGATTCATCCTAGTTTTACCCAAGACAAGCGATAAATTGTTTCTAACAAAACTTTCTTTACATTTGAACAATGATGTTCTCTCTAAAATTTATTACTAGTAATAATATTTATAATTATTCATCGATAGAGCAGAGTATCTAACTTATTTTAATTTTAAAGTAAAATTTAATTTTTAATTGTTGAAATAGAAGATAATTATTTTATTTTATTTTCGAAATGTTCGCATTTCACAAATAGTTTTTTATTTCAATATTTTGGTGAAAAAATATATGTTAAAATTGGTGTGGTTTTAGATTTTAGACTATAAAATGTTAGAAATTTTCAACATCTTAAAGATAAACATAGTTTAGCATCACTGTATCATGTACCTAGAAATATAAGATTGGGCTATTTTAACTTGATGCAAGGATAACATGACGAAGTGAAATTAAATTAGTCAAATACTAAAGTTAGAAACCCTAATTTTTTAAAACTCATCACCTTTATTTATTTCTAAAATGAGTTGTTGTATGATATCAATACAATCATTTGAGATTAGAGCGTGACTTATGTATTGAACTTCCCGATTTTTATGTTTAGTTGTTGTTTTGTGTTTTCTTTTTCTTTTAAAGTGAAGATTTTTGATAATTAGAGATTTAGTTTTTACAAGTAATAACAGCTTTGATTAATGTGAGAACAACTTGGAATTCTTTTGTTATAAATTATTTTCTATTCACTTTTATTTGTAAAATACATTATTAATTTACCATATAAATCAGATTTTCCTTTTTCTTTTTACATAATATAATAATTTTATATTTTATTAAAATAAACACAACTATTCATAAGTCTGAAAATGTGAAAAAGTAATTAGAATTAGTTAGTTATTGATAAATGTAAAGTAAAATATGAATTTCGAATTTAATGTTCTATATAACAGAAATTTTTTTATTAAAATTAAATGCAAGAGGAGTTATTAGATAAAGCGCCCTTAGAGAAAAAAATTGAAATGAAAATTGGGATAAATGGTAAGCTACTTAAAATTTGCTTGTCCCAACTATACAATGCAGGACAACTCGTTCCTTCTAAACGAACGTCAGGCCCTTTCGTGGGAGTTAGTACGACCGGCCTGAGAGACTGGATCATATTGCTGCTTGTAAGTTGTCTGAACTTTTTGATAGCATCATTGGCATCATTAGTGGAAGTAAAATGGAGCTGATTTGTCGAAATCTAGCAGAAAAGGAACGAGATTACAAGTGGAAAAATTAGCAAACTTTTAGAAATCTTATCCAAACTTATATTAATTGTCAAGTTCGTAGTGTTCTGGTTCGGAGAACGGGACCACTAGCTTGTTTTCTCTTTGGCTACTACATCGTCTTGGTCAGCTACTGGTTCGATTAAAGATTCCACCCCCTTTCCTATTTCTTCTACCTGCGTTGTCGATACAAGAGGAAATGAAATACAAAATTAAAATGGAGACTAAAACCTGTTACGGAAAATTTTAATAAGAAATCGATGAATAGATCGTTGAAGCAATGGTTCATTGTCGACTATAGAACTGACATGCTGCTTGTTGATTCTTATAAGGGGAATTAGGTGGGAAGGGAATTCACTTTTCTCTTTGTTTTCTGCTATAAAGCAACCTACCCTTATTTTTCAATCTAATACGAACTATTATGCCAAGTTAGTTTTTGAGTAATAAAAAAGCAAGTGCAGCTAGCAAAATAATTAGTTTTTAAAGACGGCAAGCAACCGATAGCACGTGGACACTCTTCACAGTCGCGCATTTCTCGTGTAAGAGAATATTTAATGACACAATAACCGATGATTTCCTTCCTTAAATTCAAGGTAGTTTGCGAACGTAGATAACGAGGGATTAGGTAAGATACCTTGTCGATGACTTCTTCCGCTAGATGGGCACCTTTTGCTGTTGCCTCGGCTAGATTTTCAACGAACTCTACTGCTTCTTTAATCTCACCTTCTGGTAGATGATCACCGACCGCATCTGCCACCTTCTCTACTTCTTCAGCTACCTTCTCTACAATGTCTGCAACTTGGTCTACTGCTTCCACGGCTGATTCTACCCTGTCTAGACATCCAATTCCATGTTCAGTACATTAGAACAGATAAAAACATGATTGAACCGATATTAACGTACATTAATTAACGGAGACACAAGATCGTAAAATTGAGGTCATCTTTTATATATGTGTTCTGATTGGTCAAGTTAAGCTTCCAAAACCTTACCTTTTAGATTCATCAGCGGCCACCATTTTCCTCTCCAGAAGGGTAGGATTGCTGATATTACCATTCCAATTATCCATACTTTCCTGCTAGAACAGATCAGCATAAAAATTCCATTACAAAATTTAATTGTCAAGCAGTAGAAGAACAGAAAATCACCGTATGATATTTATAGCCTGGGCAATCATAAAGTCAACTCACCAAGAACCAGGGAAAGGATCAGAAGGAAGACTAGGTCCCGCTCCAGAGCCACTCTGGACAGCCATGTCCCTGCTGTATTAACTTTGCATAAGAGCTCGCAGCTAATTGAAGATAACAAAATGGTAATGATAGTCTCAAGAATTTTCTGGCATTTGGCATAAGCTTACATCTTTGTATTGATTGCATTTCGCAATTTCAGGCTGGTGCAGTAAATTTGTAACCTCTGACGGCCCAGAAATTGGCATCCGTAATCATTTTTTAAGCTTGTCAAAGGGTATCCGAGACGACGAGCGGTATCTTCATATCTGCATCGGTTGTTGAAACCCAAGATAGTGAAATTGATTGGAGCAATAGATCTTGCTGTCAACATGTTGTGAATGCTTACTTTATTTGGTGCTACTGGAACTATCAAATCCTCTAAGATCACAAAATGTCTGAAGCGAAAGAAAGTTAAAGAGTAATGTTTGGTGCAGAAGCGTGCTTGGAAGGAATCTTTCTGGATGATATGACTTGGCGGAGATGATACATGCTGCTTTTATAGATTAGAAACACAACGGCACTCTTCTTTAGGTTTGCAACTATTCCAAGGAAATAGTTTAATATTTCCAGGAAACTTCCCATGTCCTTGAAGGACTTGGGAAAAAATGAAACCACAACTTTTTTTTTTTCAATTTGAACACGTTAGTAAAACGCGTGTAATTTTCCAGTTTACAAGTAATTGTTCCTAATCCAATATCAAGTTGAATTAAAAAAATCAGATATCAGAAAAGCATTCAGACGATGACTTTCTACTTAGTTAACGTAGTTGACGAAGATTACTTGTAAAAACTGGATTGGATGGTAATTACCAATTTACCTTCATTACAACCAATTAATTATAGAACCTAGCTTCTTAGTTCTTAAGAAAAGTTGCTTGCAGGACAGTGTTTGGCATGTTAATACGTAAGGAAATCAGTTATTAGAAAAGCAATATACAAGTTATTGAGCATAGCTTTTCAGTTCAAGTGGTACCAAACCCAAGCTTGACGAAGTCAGACCGGAAATATAATGGTTTGTTTTTATGGAGCCTTGGCTTCCTTGTATTCACATTTTTGACGGGGCCCCATGTAGTTTTTACTCCCTTCTATTCATGGATTAAAGAGTTCGATGAGCGAAAATTGACTTCTCATTATGATTTGTATAGCGGTGTGTTCTGATAATTTTGAGTTGAAGAGAGCAGGTTTAGTCCGCTTAACGTGGATAAATTCATTGTGACGAATGACTGTTGGGGAATCTACCAATTAAATTTTCGTGAGTTCCAATTGAAAAGAGTAGCAAAATAAATACATTTGTAAGTAATATAGATGAACCTTCGTGAGAGAGAACGTTGAAATTTTACAAATCGAATTATCCTACATCAAATATACTGTAAATAAGAAGTTAATCATTTTTATATATTAAAAATATACAAACTAATGTTTAGAGTAGGATTTGGGCACTAAATGCTAAGTTTTAGTGACGAACACTTTTAAACATTACAAAAGGGTGTCTTTTTGCGATGAATATTTTTCGACACAAAAAAAATCGTCGGGAAAGGATTCCTTTGTTGTAGTGTGAAAATTGGGGATAAAATTATGGGGCACATAAGAAACTTATAACTAATTTCATCTTGCTAACTTCATAATGTAGTTTTTGTTGATATTGGTTTATTTTCACGAAATATGAAAGTCAACTAAATCCAATTTAATTTCGTCTTGATAAGAAACAATTTTATAGAAGAGATGATATAAATTGTCATATTTTAAGTGAGCAAAGAACTTTGACAATAATGTTTTTATTTTTTTCAATAAGTTTTAAGATAAAAAAATTAAACTTGCTTAATTAACATACAAGTTAGTTCAATTCTAGCAAGATGATCGATACTGAATGATTTGAACATGGAATTGCAAATAAGTTTTGGAAGAAAGGTCGTCAAGCTGGAAGTAATAGCCTAATTGTTTGGAGTTGTTCTTCTAACATTAATAATTGGTTTTCTTCCAAATACAATATACTAGAAAATTTAGCAAGCTTAAGTAAAGTGATCAAGACTTGTTCAAGCCAAAAATTTGAAGAATTGAAATGCAACATATACGTGATAATACATAACAAATGAGAAAGTATATAATTCCTAACGAAAAGCACTTAAGCATAAAATCTTTTACAAGCAAATTTGAAAATTTAACAAAATATTTGGGTCATTATTAAATTTTGTTTGTGTACTACTCCTCTTAGTTACTTGGTGTAAAGCTTATCTTCTACTTTTTGAGATTTGGTTTTGCAATTGCATAAAGGGCTAGAAAGCAAAACGTCACAAGAATTTAAACATTGGGCAATTTTATAATCTTTTGTGAAATGTGGAACATAAGAGCTCTTATGGGCCTTTTTTTTTTTAAAAAAATCTCAACAAGAACAAATATTGAACATATGGTAATGTCAATAAGTGAAGGACATAAAACATTAACAGAAAAGGCAAACTAACCAATTTTATAATAACATTTTGTCTTAAATAGAGTTCTGAATTCATATTTAGTTCGTTAAAATTTTCAAGCATGCATGTTTCTTTTCTTAATTCAATAATGAAACACCTTACGAAACAATGGATACATTAAGAATATTTTGTGGAAGTGCCATCATTATGGCCTTCTAATATGGCTACAAGTTTAGAATTCTATCATAGTCTAACCTACCCAATAAAGTAGATGATCGGCATAGTAGTTAGTGAGAGAATTAACAATAGAACTCCCAAAGCCACAGATGAACATGTTAAAGAAATGGCTATAAATAACTACCAATGGCAAGCTAGTAGGATAAGAATGAAAAATCGAGCAAGCGTATATAATGTGGAAGTAGTGATGGCATTGGACTAAGACAGACTCACGTCCCCTGACCTGAGCTTGGCTTGAAAATTTTTACAAGGGCCTATGCTCAATTGAGGCCCGAACAAGCCTAAAGCTCATGAGCTAAGCCAAAGCCCAATCAAATTTGAGTGGCCTAAATACTAATCGGACCCAAGTTAAGCCAATTATTTTTTCCAATTTTAATTTTGAAAAGGATATCATTTTATTCAAAATGACATCACTTATATTTGATATGTTCAAGTTTCAAGATTGGTTGGGCCAAGTAGCCTAAGATTGAGTCGAGCTTAAAGCTTAAAAATTTAAAGAAGCTTGAGCTCAGTCTATAGTCGACCTAGGCTTGGGCAAAAATTATCATCCCTGTGTAGGGAGGCTTTGACCAAAAAAAAAAAACCTAGACACACTAGCAAGACCAACTCAAGTATTGTGTTATGAACTATATGAGAGAGGACATATAAATAGTAAATACCAAATTAGAAACCTAATAACTTAGAAAGTTGAATACATGGATTATATTTTGTGTTTCTAATGACAAAATAACTCTTATAAAATACCTAAAATTTGGGGTAGAGAAATTATCCAAATTTTTTTGGAAAAATTCAGCGGCTCATAAGCAACCTCTACCTCAATTCTATCATCAATAATAGCAAAGGGATCAGACAAAGAGATCCTTTATCTCTTTGCCTTAATGATGCAAGCTCCCTATAAGATCACTGAGAATGTAGTTGCAAGGACAAAGGACTTCAGATATCACTCAAAGTGTGGCAAATTTGAACTAACCAATCTTTGTTTTGTAGATGATCTAATATTAATCTCAAAAGTTGATGCCATCTCTGTTTCCACCTTGATTAAAGCTCTAAAGATTTTCCAAAGAGTCTTAGTATTACAAGTAAATTGTTTCAAAAGCAATATATTCCTATCCGAGACTGCCTCAGATCTTTAACATCTGATTTCAACCGTAACTGGTTTTCAATTATAAGAATTCCCAATGAAATACTTAGGCATTCTCATCTCTCCACACAGATTGAAAGCAAGGGATTACACCAAACTACTTGATAAAATACAAATCGGAATTTTATCTTGGAGCTCTAAACACCTTTCAAGAGCAGGAAGTGTTCAGCTTATTAACTTTATCCTTAACTCTATCAACAACTATCGGGCTACCAACTTAGCTTTTCTAAGTTCAAACTTGAAAGCCATTAGCAATATGTTCAGTAGCTTCCTATGGACTGACAGTAAGGAGAAAAACTATACAACTATGGTGGTTTGAAGATTTGTTGCATTAAAACTATGAACTCAATCTTGTTCATAAAAAGACTTTAAAGACTACTAGATGACAAGCAATCTCTATAGTGCAAATGGATCCATAGCTACCTCATCAAAAATAGGAGTATATGGGCAATAGAGTATTCTTACCTCCCCTTTACTACCCTTGAGGCCATTTTAAAGCTGAGGGATAAGTACAAGACTGACTTCATTACTCTGATAAGAAATGGCAATTTCATTAATTTTGGTATGAAGATTGGCTTTCTATGGGACCATTGATCAATTCTAATGTAGTTGACTCCCTAAAGAATTCAATTCCCTTAAATACTTTAGTAGCTACAATAGTACACTACAAGGAAAATTTTCAAAACACAATGCTATTCAATTTAATTGCTCATGAAATCTGTGGGACTCACTGCAATGCAGAAATTGATAGATACATTTGGAGACACTTATATAATGGCAAATTCTCGAATTCTTCTTGTAAGAAGTTACTATTCAAATATCTTCCTAAGCTGACATGGACCAAAGCCATATTTTCAAACTATCTTCAACCTCGAGCATCATTTACCCTCTAGATTGCAATAAAAGGCAGCTTAAGAACAATCCATAGAATTGCCAAATACACACAACTTACCAACTTATACTGTTTACGCAGAGGCATAGAGGAAATTACTGAACATTTATTTTTCAAATGTCAATACATTAGAGATATATAGAGAGAACTTCTCAGTAGATGCACATTAGCTACTGAATTAGATAACCTAAACAACAACCAAATCTAGCATTTAAACTACAGAAACAACGTTGCTAGCAAATGCTTTTGGATAGCATTATCTTCAACAATCACAGTTGTATGGGATAAGAGAAACTTTAGAACCTTTGAAGACAAAAGAACTCATCAGGAGAAATTTTTCAAACAATTGGTACGATAGATCAAGCTCTAAATCAGCTTACTAAAGCAAAAATTTCAGCATAAACAATACCTTCTCTCCTATTGGAATGTGTAGATTCCTAATACTATATTGTGACCCTTAATTAACACTTTTGTAATCCTTTATTATCATTAGTATTAGGTGACAAATAGTTGTATATTTTAGAAGCACTTTTAAGCTGCCTTTAAGGCTTAATATATTCAATTCTTTCACAAAAAAGTAGCAGCAGGAGAAGAAATTGAGCCTAGAAGCAAAAATGAGGCATATATGCACTGATTTACTTTCAATATGGAATGTTCAATATTAGTTAGCCTAGACTTCTTACTCCTCTTATGTTTATGTTATATGTAAAGTAAATCTTGACTTAATTTGAATTTAAAGTTTTTTTTAGGTTAGATTGAGATTTATCTACACTTTCGTAAAATTGTCTAGAGATCTAAGTAGTTGATGAATAGGAAATTAAGCCAATAATGGTGATATTTCATTACTTAGATTTCAACCTTTGCAAATTGAAACTTGTTTAGATTGATTTCTTTTGTGATTGATTTGCTTGAGAATAAGCAAAATTCTAACTGTGGAGGTATTTGATGCATGTAAATTTCACATATATTTTAATTATTTTGCTATATTTTTCATTTATTAATTTTGTTTAATAAAATTTTGTTATGTTTTAGGAAATTGTTGAAGACGTTACTTTGGAGTGAACTTTGTCAAAAAGTGAAAAGTTTTGCAAGGAAAATAAAAAAATCTTAGTTTTGGAAGAAACACAATAAGATATATATATATATATCCATATGCTAGTTTATGTTCTTCTAAAAAACTTAAGATTGAAAAAACAATCAATTACATGGGTGGATAAAGTCATGTTGCATAAAGTTGTAGAAATAGTCTAAATCACAGTCATGGACATGAACATGATTATGCTTTTGTAATTCTTTAGAAATTCAAGTTGAGAAATAGTGCAAGATATGGCTGGCTATGTTTATGTGCCAAAAAGATATAGCAAAAAACATGATTGGGTTATAAGTTTGTATATACCCCCATAATTCCCCAAATGAGAAGTAGTAAGAAATAGTTTAAGATAGAGTCATGTGCCTACCTATGCATATTGTTAAGATTTGT
>JANZXR010000006.1:7834172-7849836 GCA_027575705.1 Erythroxylum echinodendron | reverse complement strand
AAATTAAAGCCTAATCACAACAAAATAATAAAATTAATCCCAAACATATTGAAGAAGAAATCGGGGTCCAACATATAGATTGCTGACAATTGTGTTGTAAGTTCTTATATCAACTCCCTTAGCTCCAGACTGGAGGCTGCCTCCTTAATTTGCAATGTTTACCCCTAATAACTCTATCGAAATAGGGTTAATGGATGAAGGAGAAAAGGTGGATGGTGTAGCATCAGGTACAGAAGGTGGCTGTATAGGGATTACAGGTTGAGAAGGCGATGTCTCATCTGGATATGTACTAGGTGGATCTACAAAAGATGATGCTTCACATGGAGCTACATTGGCTCGGGCAGAATGTAATAGCCTGGGTTCCAAAACTTACTGAGGGTTAGAATCTTAGACTATTGGGTTATATCATTTGAGAATTTATGAAGTGAATTGCATTCATATGCATAATATTCGCATACACACATGAATCATGATTTAGTAAACATTTCCAAGTTTGTATGTGCACTCAGTTGACATATTCTGAGGTATGAAAGGTTTAAAATGATCATGATATGAATTGTGTATTGCTTATGTATTGAATTTTGGTTTGGTGAATTATAATTAGTAAATTTGGAATTAACTGTTACAATTGAAATTGATGAATTAAAATGTGCATTTAGTTTAGGAAAAATGTCAAATTGACAAATGAAAATTTAGGATAACTAAGCCTATGAAATAAGTTACACATGGCAGTAGCATTAAGTGACATTTGGCATAGGAAATTAAGTGACAAATGGCAGCAGTGATTGAGTGACAAATGGCCTAGGATATTGGTGACATTTGGCAGCTTATATATGGGACAAATGGAATCCATGCATAGGTGACAAATGTCATTATGAAATGGTGACACTTGGCACCTAATGAGTTAAGCTACTGCAGAGATAGTTTCTACTGGTTTCATTCTTCTTCTCCTTCCATCTCACCACCGAAACACCATACCCTCACATCCCTGTGTTTTACTTAAGTTTGTGTCCAATTGCCACACCAAAAATCCATGCTTTCACCCTTCACAAGATAGTTATAGAACCAGAACGTTGTTGTTTTTGCTATTGTCTTTTATCCTTACTAAAAACCCCATCCAATTCCTAACTTGTATTTCAGATGATATTGCATGCATATAAGGCAAAGTAGATTTGATGAATTGAGGTGGAACTTGAGCTAAACAAACAAGTAAAGTATTAAGCTTTGTGGCATGTTGTAATAGAAAGTTTATGATGATTGAATTGGGATGGATTACATGGGATGTTAATAATGAAGTGTGCTGGAAAATGATATATGAATTGGTTACTTTTTTATTTTTTATGCATGAGAATCGTAGGTTATAGGTTGCTATATGGATTATTTAGATTCAGATTTAAAGTTTAAATGAAGGTGAATTTATGCTAAAGAAAGGTGCTAGTGAATTGTTCTTGAATTTGGAAAAAAAACTAGGACTACATATATGATGAGATTAAATGAATGAAAGTTTCTATTTTATTTTTGTACATGTGAAAGATAAATAGTTTATGAGATGCCAATTGAATGATTTTGAGTTAAAATTGGAGATGAATTTCATGAGGAATTGAAGTATAATTAAGGTATACTTGAGATATAATTAATGGATTATTATGAAGGTATTTTGAATTTGGTATGAAGGTGTTAGAATCAGAAAAATTAAGGGAAATCGGACAGTGCACTTCATGGAACTCATCCCAAGATCATGGCAAGGTGCCCCGCGATCGTGGGCAATGTTTTGAAATGAAAATTTTCTGTTTTGGGTAATTGTTGAACCACATAAGGATATGTCACTCTACTTGATTGGGGCTTGAAATGAACTTAGATAGTTGTGTAATTAATTGGTTAAGGGTTTGACAGTTTAGGTTGTTAATTGATGTTATAACTTAAAGAATGAATTATTTTGATATCAATGTGTTTAAATTTAAAAATTATGAGTTATTAAAGGTATAAAGGTATTCTTATGAATGCAAATATGATCCAAAGGACATGAGTAATGTGTATTAGGTATAAATGAATGAGAATTGGGAAAAAATTGTGTGAATATATTGGTAGAAAAGGGTTAGAAAATGTGTGAATGATGAATTTAGAGTAATCAAGTTTACTTAAGGTATAAACCTAATTGCAACTAGTTATATACAAGTTATGATGTTTGAATGGTCAACATTCATGAATAAATATACATACCCAAAAAGTCAATTGAGCATACATTGAACGTGACGCATATATATGTGCATGATTGAATATTCACTTAATTAAACAACTTAGTAATTTGTGAACTATATGTGTATTGCATAACTTTAGACGCACAAGTCAATCGCCAGCATCCAGACATTACTGGATCATCAAGGCAATAACTTATCTGGAGCTACTGTGAGTTAACCTGGATGTTTCTCACTATGATTGAATTGTTTTTGGTTAACTTTCAGTTAGTGAATGGTTACTTATATGATTGCTATGATTCTCGACATTGTTGGTCCGAGGAGTTTAATACGTGGGACTATATATGGAAGTGTTTTCAAATTGTATCTGTAATATGGAATGTGTACTCAACTGAATGTTGAATGCTAGACTCAGGTCCGAAGAATGTGATAAGTGACATAAACACATTGAATGAAAAGTATTAATAGCATATTATGTGAATTGATGCAATCCATTACATTGATATGCATGCTCAGATAAATGAGTTGTGACTGGAGTGACAATCGTGAAAAAGAACTTTAAGCTCAAAAATTGTGCACAAAGAGCCACAGACTCGGCTCATAATAAGCCCAGTATCCACAACGAGTACGGGACAGTAAATGAAATAAGTCTGGTATCCACAACATGTATGGGATAGTGAATAGGCACTCGGTCACAACAAAGCAAAATGAAAATGGAGTCATGTGTGCATTTGCATATATATAACTTTACATGTATCATATGAATGATTGAGATGAATTAATGGATTGTTCTGGAATAGTGTTATGAAATGTTTATATACATTTTATACTTGTACTTGATGAAATATGACAAAATTTAATGTGGGATTTGATACTGGATGATGTGTTAAACTTCTTGAAATTGGTTATATACTTGACTTTGTGTTCTGACAAGAGTTAGCATATCGATGATGGTTCACTCACTGAATTTGCAAACTCATCAAAATTGCAATGTTAATTTTCAAGTACAAGGAAGTTCTAGCTTCTAAGGTAAACAAGTAGAATTCTAGTACTGTCATTTTGAGAACAAGAATGATTTAAAGGTCTGGTCAGTTGATATCTGAGGAGTCTAGTTAGGATGTGTTTGTTTAGCTTCTCATTTCATGTTAACATTTTGTATGGAGTCGTAAACTATCACATGTTATGTAATGTAAATACATGGATATGAATTGTAATGGTATAATATAAATAAGTTTATTTTGAGAATGAAATGAGGAGATTTGATCATTTTGAATACTTGTGTTACGTGTGATGCCCTAGTAAGTTAATGTGACTGTTCTAATGTGTCATTCTCATAGGGTATGTCCTCAAATATCCTCTGGATGTTTTGACATATACTCTATGGAAATGGTATGTTACACAGAATGTGGTAGCCTAAACCTTGGCCACAAGATTTCTTGTTTTCTCTTATGTGTCATAATTTTAACCTGAAATATAGATTTTGTTGCATATTCTAGTAATAGAACAATATAAGTGAAATATATAATAATGAATAAATTCTTTGCAAAGGAATTGATGGTTGTAAATATAAAAATATATTATTGATGTAATAATAGATTTATTCATATAATATTGTATTATAAACACAAATTAATCGCTATCATGGTCACTTAATTGTAAATCAAAATATCACCATTTTCTTTTTCTCAAGAATTAGAATCAAATTCGGGCTCCTCTTCTGATCTCTAGTCGTTCTGATCCTCTTCGGATGAAATTTTAACATATTCATTATTTGGAGCGTTCAAAGGTTCATTCTCGTCATATGTTACACATGCGTTTATTTCATAAACCTCTTCCTGAAATACTTCACTTTCAATTCTCTTATTTTATCCTTTTCTATGTATTTCAAAAATACCTATAGGTTTAACCTTGCAAAAGGCCAACTAATCTAACTTATCTCGTCATAAGTTGACAAAAGGGACATAATAGACCTGGATTGTTTGCATCGCCAACACGAAAGTTTCAAATTGTCTTAATCTTCTTTGCTGGTTGATTTCAACTAGATTATATCGACTGTGCATTTTTGTACCAACATTAGGAGTTACACCAAAATAGTCACACTTAAATATCACACTCCGCTTTATTAGCAATACAGGGTACTCAATTTCAAGTATGTTATGATTTTACTATAGTAATTCATCAATTCTTCTTGTATGCAAACCCCATTATTTATTGTTGTCATCCTATAACCATGATATTCTGTATGAAATTTGTATCCATTAACGAAATACACTAGATACGATTTAATAGTTTACAAAGGTCCTTTCGTAAGATCACATATTAACTTGTTCTCTATTGAATTTTTTGAGGCCTACACAAAAATAAATTATCATATTAAATAGTATAATGTCATTTGAATATTTTGATATGATAATTCAACATTTAAATAATTGTAAGTGAAAACTTAAATATTTCTTGAACCATCGAGGAAAGTGTATTTCAACTTTTTTATTGATATCATCTTATGTTTTTTTAGGCATTAGCATGCATAGTCATTCCTCGTATAATCTAAAAGCATTATTATGCATTTTAGTTGTGAACAACACTAACTTCAAAAACCTAAGTAATCAATTTCAAAATCAACTTCAAGTTGTTGCACGAAAGGTTGAACGTCTTGATAGTTCAATAAAATGTAACCATAGGCGGCCTCTATTTCTTCATCTATTAACATTCTTCTTATTTACCATCTATATGTTAGTCCAGGATATGTGAAAATAGATAAGTTACTATCAACATTACCCGTTCCTCCTCCATCTTCATTACTAGAAACTTTTCTTTTTCTTGTCTGCAGATCTAGCTCAAAATTGCTTCCTCCACTAAATAAGCATTACGTATCGAACCTTCAACTCTAGCCTTGTTTTTGACATTTTTCTTTAAGTGATGCAAATACCTACATTAGTAAATAGGGTTATTACAATTCTGTGATTAAAACATGCTATAACTCCAATTCAAATATGAACCTATAATTACCTCTCAAACAGATACATCCATCGATATTGAACTGGACTAACGAGTTTTGTCTCTTATGCTAAATTCATTGGTAGATACTCCATACAGTCAAAGAAACTTAGAGAAAAAATGCCTTCTATTTTGCACAAGATTACTAGAATTTTCATTTCTAGTTTTTTCATTTCAACTAACTTTATTTCATATGATGTTAAGTTTTTGGAAAATTTAAAAGATGAATTCTGTGATAACTTCCAAAAACTTATTAGGTAGCATCTCCTGAAATGTAATTGGAATGAGCCATTGCATAAAAACATAACAATCATGAATTTTCATCCTAAATAATTTATACTTCCTCATGTCCACACACCTTGCCAAGTTTGAAACTTAACCATCGAGAAACTTTAGATTTTTCAACCGTTCACACAATTTTTTTTAATTTTTTGTCCAAAGTGTAATATGCTTTCAGATAGTTACTGGTGTAAAAATCTTTATCTAACTCATTCCTTCTACAAAAAAGTTTTAAATCAACTCGTGATTTTGCATTATCCTTTGTCCTCCCTTCAATGTTCATGATACTATTGAACAAATTGTCAAAAATATTTTTTTCAATATGCATCACATCTAGATTATGCCATATCAAATTAGTTTTCTAATATGGAAAATCCTAAAAGATGATTCGTTTTCTCCAACTAAAATTTTTACTAATGCTTTATCAACTTCATCAGCTTCAAGTTCTATAACTTTTAACAACCCTAATTCATCAATCTCCTGCGATATCTCTTCACCAGCTTTGTGAGGGGGAGGAGGTGTTTTTACCATCCTATTCTTAATAAACTTTTGTTTACTGGGTCTAAATAGATTATCTAGAGGAAGAAATTTCCTGTGGTTGTTATACCAACTATTCTTAATAAACTTTTATTTATTGCATCTAAATAGATTATCTAGAGGAAGAAATTTCCTGTGGTTGTTATACCAACATATTTTGCCCCTGTTTGGAAGATAAAATGCATTAGAATCATTGCCACAATAAGGGCAATCCAATTTTCATGTTGTACTCAATCTAGACAGCATAGCATATGCCGAAAAATCACTAATAGTCCACACTAAAGTTGCTCTCAACATAAAATTTTATTTAAGAGACAAATCATATGTATCCACACCATATTCCTAAAGATGCTGCAATTCAAACACCAATGGTTGTAAGAATATATCAATTGTATGCTTTAGATTTGTAGGCCCTAGCACAATTACTATCAAGAACATATATGCCTCATTCATACACATCCATGGAGGCAAATTATAAGGAGTAATTATGATTGGCCATGATGAATATTATTGGCCCGATTAACCAAAAGGTTGGAATCATCCATTGACAATCCCAACCTTACATTTCGACTTTCAGTTGGAAACTCATAATGAGTGTTGTTGAAATATCCTTGCCAGTGCATCCATGGATAGCTCATTCTTCCATCTTCCTATTCATGTTCATCATATCATCTCATGTGAGATGCAATAACATCATAAGCATATGGTTTTTGAAGCCTCGGAGTTAGTGGGAAATAATACATCTACTTCCAAAGTACTAATTTCTGTTTCATATAACGCTTTCTAGGCTTCAACCTAAATTGACTGCAAAATTTGTACTCTTGTAATTCCATATCATCTCGCTAATACAACATATATTCCAATTTGCAACAATCAATTTTTTCAACTGGTAAACCAAAACCCCCTTATAATTTTCTTCATATTGTAAAAACCATTAACTATTTTATGATCAAGAGGTAATAATTCATTATACCAACTAAGAACTTTATCAAAACTTTGATCAGAAATATTCCCTTTAGTCTTTATGTTCAAGATTCGAGCAATTAAAGCAAATTGAGTCATAGTCTCACAATTTGGCCATAATTTTAGTCAGCTGAGTATAGTAAGTCAAAAAATTATTTTGCATGTGGGTTTGATTCTTCTTTAAGATTTTCTATATTTTCATAAAAGGCATAACTGATTGCATCATAAACCATTTGCATGTAAGGATTTTCAGTTGCATCCACATTATCTGTTCTAAATCTAATCCCCCCTTCAAACTCATCCTCATTTACTGACGAGTTTACTTCATTACCCTTTGAGGTGCTACAAATCAATGACTCCCTATATTGTGTATACTCAAAATAACTTGGAACAAACCCTTTTTTTAGCAAATGGACATTCACTTCATTAATAGGAAGAAAATGAATATGCTTATACTTTTTACATGGACATCTGATCTTTATGCTATCCACATATGCAGGTTGAGAACATGCATAGTGAATAAAAGCTTCAACTCCCTCAACAAACTCAAGATTAATGAAACCATTAGGTATAAATCGTCTATACATCTAAGATCTATCAGCACTATTCATTTCTACAAAACTATTCATTTCAAAAAGTGATTTCATAGTTAGCATCCTTCCTTTCTCCTAAGTTTACAGAACATTTAACCTTTATACAAAATCCCCTAAGTTTTAACAGTTCTTTGACCATTTCTCTTCGAACTCTACATTGAGCAATCACATCGAAGTTCAAGTATTAATCAATTGAATTTATGACCTATAATTGATTTTGATACTATATTACGTGGCATTGTTTATACCTGTGAATCAAGAAAGCAAGTTCTCGCTATAACTCCTAGGTTCATGGAATTTTTCATAAACAAGCCTCATGGGAGCTGCATCACAAGTTTCCAACCTATATGCTGTCCTAGGGGTTTGTTATGCATTAGATAATTATGTCTATTAAACCTATGAATTTCTATTGTTAATACAATATATTCATTAATCACATTGAAGTTAAAGTTTTAATCAATTGAGTTTATGACCTACAATTGATTTTAATACTATGGCACATTGCATTGTTTATATCTATTAATCAAGAAAGAAATTTCTTGTTGTAACGCCTAGGCTCATGAAAATTTTCATCGATAAGCCTCATGAGAAATGCATCACGAGTTTCCAACCTATATACCATCCTAAGGGTTTATTATGTATTGGACCATCCAGAAGATCTCAAACTCATTCCACATGTCGTAACTACTTATGTAATTCATACATCTACTCATCAATGATTTAAACAAAACCCAAACATAAATACTTACACTATTAAAGAAGAACATAAAAACTCATCAATAATTATAAGAATATTCTAAACAACAACATAAAATTAAGAGCTCCGTTGAATTCATCGAAAACCCAAACCTAAATACTCGTACTATTAAAGCAACACATATAGTAGACATTAGTTAGACAACTTACTTGGATGAACGGACAAGCACAGAATACAAAGAAGAAAAATGAGCGACGATCTTCAACAGAAACAATACCACACTATATATAAAAAGTACTGTCACAATAAATATATAAGTAACGCCTTAAGAAGAAAGATATACTTAAAGCAACTACAATCTTTATAATTAATAGGTGTAACGTGATGAAAACTAATACCATGTTACTTATACCATTTTGAACAAAACTAATTCTTTATAATTAATAGGCCAAGAGTTCAAAATTGACATGTTTAATCTATTCTCTAAGTATCATAGCCCAAAACAAAAAGATCTAAAGGTGAGAATCTTTTAACTTAAAGGCATAGAAAAATATGCATGTAAAGTCTAAAACTCTCAAGCCTCATCTTTAGATTAGTTTCTTCATCTTTTAGGATCGAGAGTTTGTTTGAACTAGACTCACTTATTTTAAGTGTCTTAAAGAGCATGGGATTTAAATATTTATTGGGAAGATTTGTTGAAGCTAGAATTAGGATTATAGTTTTGTCTATTGTAAGGTATGATTAAGAACCCTAGGTTATTGCTTACTTAGTAATTAACTCCTTTACATTAGCGCACTCTAGTAGTTTTGAGAAAGAGACCTAGTTTCCTAATTATTTGTGCTTTTTGGGAAAGAGGCCTAGTTTCCTAATTATTTATTCTTAGGCTTAGAATAAGTGGAAACAAATGGGATTGAAAAATAATATTTTCCAAAAAACAACATATTCTCGTTTAACTTTTCATTTAGAGAAGTTGCCCATAAGGTCTTATATGAAGGACCTTGGCACCTTTATGGTAAACACATTCTTATTCAACTCTAGCATCCTAATGTGAAGTTTAAAACTATTAAGAGGAAGCAAGTTTCTGTCTAGATCAACATTCATAAAAAATAAATCACTCAAAAGAATAAGTTATATCTATCTTTGCATAGCGGTGGATCCAAATTAATAAAAGTATCCAAATTAATAATTCAAACCTCAACTTATATTTCAACTCCAAATCAAAAACAGAAACCCGAGCTCCAAAATTCCATTTCCATAAATCTCTCAAATTCAATCTACTCCATAAATAAATGAAGATGATTAAACGAAATCACCATCACAATGTCATTGGTAAAAAACACAAAACACAAATCACCATCCTATCTACATAATGACGCAAAAAAGAAACAAAAACCCATACAATCAAAGTAGTACACAAAACCTAATACAACAATGTCACCATAAAAATAGATGGACCACTTACCTCAATCGACGATTAAACAAAGATGACGACGATGTGGGGCGATGGAAGAAGACAATGAAAGCCATCAAATAGGAAGACAACAAGAACAAAAACAGCAGATACAAGGCCACCGAAAGCCACCAAAAAATGAAAGAACCTAAAACTTTAATCTTGGAGGAGAAAACGAAAGAAACAAAAACCCAGAGAAGAGGATGGGGGCTTCAGGTGTTAGGTTTTTTTAATTACCAAATGATGTCGTTTTACAATAAATTTAAGAACGTTGCCGACATCGTTTGAATTTACTAATGGAAAATTAATCCATTAGTAAATGTCATTGCTGATTTATCACAATAAACCTTACCGCCAAATGACGTTGTTTATGTTTTATTAAAAACATTGAAGTCGAAGCAAATGATGGCGTTTAACTTTCAATTTTACCAATGAAATAAATTTATGTCAGTAAACGACGATGCTTATTTTGCTGCCTATTAGTCACACCTCTTTGACCAACAGTGATTCCTATTCCGTCGCTCTATTCCATCGCAAAAATTGTTGAGATAATTTCCCACCAACTTTACCAACGAATATTTGTCCATCACAAATTGCCATTACCTATGACAATTTTATCGACAGAATTTGATTTTCTGTCGCTAATTTTCTATGGTATTATTTCCATCGGTGATGATCTGTCGGCAATCGATAATTTTCTTGTAGTATTTAAGATCACTACCTCTTAGATTTATACCAAAAATTGCAAGCATCGAAGAGACGTATGATATAAATGAATTATCTTTGGATAGGGTAATTGAGATTCTTAGAAACTTTGAGATGAATTTGTTGACAGATAAATGTAAGAAGAACAAAGGATTGGCATTACAAGCCGAGATTGGTAAAGCCGTGAATGACTTAGGAGAGAATTTGTTGAAAATGAAGATATGGAGTTATTGACAAGAAATTTCAGCCAGTCGTTAAACAAGGTGAAGAAAGATAGACCTGGGTTTAGACGGAATGGTGTGAGTTCATTGAACAATAATTTCAAACAGTAAGCAAAAACTCAAAAGGGTGAAAGAAAGGTAAAGAAGATTCAATGTCATAAATGCTAAGGTTTCGAACATGTGCAAGCAGAATATGCTAATACTCTTAAGAAGAAAAAAGGCAATTCTTACACTAGCACTTAAACGAATATGAAAGTGAGTACGACAAGAAAGAAGAAATTGTGAGTAATCATGCTGTGTTGTTTACTTTAAATATTAAAAGTTCAGTTGCTTACTTAATAGCATCTTATGGAAAAACTTACAACGAAAATACAAATGTTTCAATTCCAAACCCAAATTTAGATTGTGACAGTGATAACAGTGACTCAGGTTTCAAAAACGAAGACATCTACAAGGTCTATGAATTAATGTTTGCCAAGTGGGTGAAAGCGTATAAGCTGAATGAGAAGCTAAAGAGGGAAAATTCAACTATGAAGGATGTCATTCATAATTTAGAGATGGAAGTTGTTGTCAACAATAGATGAACTTGATAAAATAAAGCTAAAGTTGGTCAATACCAAAAAAGGAATAAGAATGTTGAATGGTAATACTGAAAATCTAGAACAATTGCTGAAAATTGGTATAAAAAAAACGGACTTTCAAGGTATTGGTTATAAAGGTGAATGTTCTAAGTTGAATAATGAGTAAAATGGTGAAACTAGATTTTTTAAAACAGAAACTTCAAAGAGGAACCAAAAGTTTATACCTACATGTCAGTTTTATGGTGTAAACGATCATGTAAGGCTGAATTGCAACAAGCTGCTACAAATATTATTTTAAAGGGCTCAAAACAAAAAAAATCCAAACACTCTTTGAAAAAATTTTAGCAGCAGCCAACGTTACCAAAGTAAACTTGGGTTAGAAATAATTAGCCTTACATATCAGAAAAGACATGTAAAGGAGCTAATAACAAAAACTGTCCAGATCCATAGTTAGTTGTTACTGGAAAAGAAATCAACTAGACAGAGGACTAGTTGGTTGCTTCTGAGGGAGAAAACCAACCAAACATCTGATGATAGAGAAGATGTTATAAGGAATAAGGCCAGGTTTAAATTTCTTCGAGGGACACAAAGACTGCATGCTTTTCATTTTTAAAGTATATTGATGTTGTTTATTAAAAAAAGAGGGTTCGAAGGAGATAACATCTAGACTTTTTAAGTTTTTGATTTATAAGTTTTCTAAGGTTTAGGTGATTGGTGTGTGTTTGAATTTTTCTTTTCTTGTTGAATATTATATTAGATGTGAAAATGAGGCTCTATTTAATGATTTGAGAGTTCTGCATTTTAATTTTGATTTATGAAGTTACGTCAATAAAATATTGATGCTTAGTTGGAGATTTGTAGGAAGATTCAGATTTTTCAAGTTTTATCTTGGTTTCTCTCTATATCGTGGGTTGTATGTGTTTGGACAATATGCTTTCACTGTGATTTGCTTGGGCATTTAGTTCATTGGCTTCTCGATAACCATGTACATGCATTTGTCTATATGTCTTTCTAGTTCTTATTTAGGCAAGAAGTGATGTTGATGACTTAGTTTCTTTCTTTAATTCTGAGCATAAATTCGTGAGTGAATTAGTTTCCTTACTGAGCTATGAAGATGTTGTCCTTAAGAAAATTAGAATTATATGCTTGCTATCATTGGCTAGTCGTACTCAAAATCGGTCCTGACAACCTACTGTATTGGCTGCTATCATATATGGTGGGCATGGTGACATACTATCCAGCCTTATGTAGAAAGCTATTGATTCTGCTGTTAGTGATACTTCTAAGTGGTGCATGACTTTAACTAAGGCTTTGTCTTTTGTTTTTACTGTTTTGGTCTCATCATCGTCAGGTTGTTCAACAATGCAAGAAGCAAGGTTTATTCCTACTCCTTTACCCCTGCTCAAAGAGAGACTAAAACATTATAGAGTTGTGAATATTGAGGATATCACGTTAATAAAAGACAGTAACAATAAAGGAATGAATCTTGGATTTGCCTTTTTGGAAATTTATTCTCATTCAAATGTCGTGGATGCTTGTAAAC
The DNA here is from genome assembly GCA_027575705.1 of Erythroxylum echinodendron. Taxonomy (NCBI): domain Eukaryota; kingdom Viridiplantae; phylum Streptophyta; class Magnoliopsida; order Malpighiales; family Erythroxylaceae; genus Erythroxylum; species Erythroxylum echinodendron. The sequence continues at coordinate 7,837,075 of JANZXR010000006.1, read as the reverse complement.
GTCTTCATAAGAGAGATGTTTTATTTAGAGTTGTAAAGGTTTCTTTTGTAAATTTCTTCATTGAAACTAGAGATCAAATCATGGCCCAGGTGAGGACTGTATTTATTGATGGGATATTATTACTTCAATCGGGTTTGTCCCTGATTATCCTATAAATTTAGCTGAGTATAAATGAGTTAATTTGGATGGTTTATTAATTGAGAGAAATTTATTATATGCTTCTTTATTGCCATAACAATTTGGTGCTGAGTTGGTACGAGAATTTTATTGTGATTTGGATAAGGGAGTGTCAGATGATACAACTTTTGCTTTCATATGGTTTATATAAGGGGGAGTTATTCTAATTTGTTGAATGCATTTTTGGATTTTATGAATTTAATCAGCAGCATATGGATGGCTTTGATTTAAGTAATGATATGTTGGCTAGTGTTTTAACTAAAGGTAAATTATCATCTTAGTTTTGTATAGCACCTTTTACTAATTTTTATGCCTCCTTATTTGTTGAGATTGATCGTATTAAAGCAATTTTTCTTTTTGGCATCATTTTTCTCAAGGGGAGAAACTTGGATGATTGGATAATTGTTTATTTGAGATTATTGTCTCTTTGGCTATTTTTTGGATATTTTAAGCTTATTTGAACTTGACAATTGTTTTTGTGAAGTTAATGTTAGTTGGAACTCGATATTAAATTAAAGAGGAGTGTCCAATTATCTTCTTAAAGGGGAGTTCTCATATGTGACAAATAATGTCAAAAAGGGAGAGATGGTTAAGATATTTGTTAAGATATCTTATTAATTAATTTTGGGCATTATTTGTAATTGGTCACAGTTGGATATATGTGAAATATCGTTATGATAAGTAATCTACCTTGTGTGGGATTCTTGAAGATAAGATTGCATAAAGGATAAAATTCTAGTGAAGATAGAAATTATTTGGGATAAAATTGCCATATCTTAATAAAGATAATGTGTAGAATTTTCGGATGATTTTGGAGCTATCTTTGACAACCTATTTCGGTGATTGTAGCTATCTTTGATAGCTGAATTTTTGGTTGATCTTTTTCATGTTTGACAGCTGTGTTTTTCACCACTGTGTGCATGAATTTTTGGATTGTCCAGTTATTGTTTTTGAGTGAGAAACGTCAAACATATAAGTGGGATTACAGCTGTATTTTATGAGGTTTCGGTGATTAAACACTTATTCGTTTGATGAGTTTTGTGGCTCCTGTGCATGGGATGCTTCAGTAATTATTTTGAACGTTCACAGTAGAATTCTTGTTGGACAACTTCTTATGGTTTCGGGTTGATGAAGCTGCAATTTAGGGCAATGCTTTTATCTCCACTCATTTGAGTTGTTTTATTATCATCTTTATTATCAATCATTGTTGCAAAAATTCTTTGTTGAGATTAGCACAAGGTTTTCGTGTTATTGGAAGTGAACGGGGTGTGAGAACAAGAGGATAATGTCAAGGACTGAGTGATGCCGACTCAGTAAAACTTTGTATAAAACTGTTGTTCTTTGATGAAAGTGATTAAGTTGGGGTAAGGACCTTGCAGACGTAGGCAAAGTCTACCGAACTGCATCTCTAAATCTTAATTGTCGATTTGTTTATTGCTTGTTTAATTTTTCTGTTTACGTTTTTCTGGAAAAATTAACAGTTGCTGACACAATTGTTTTGTATCAAACAACCAACAAAAACAATTCAAAGCACCTAAGACAGAACATAATTTTTGTGAAACTACATCCTTAGAGACTTTCAATTTTTCTTTGAAATAAAAACAAAATTATGTTTAGTTGTTAATGTCAATATAGTTATATTTTTATCACTGATAATAACTATATATTAGATAAAACTGAAAGATTAATTATTTTTAATTAAATAAATTTATTTTAATCTCTTATTAATAAATTATTTTATTGTATTAAAATAAATTATTTAAAAATTAACTTTTTGTTTATAAATTAACATTTATTTTGAATATATTTTAATTATTAAATCGAATTTTATTTTAAACTTATATATTTTGAAGGTATTTTAAATTTAATTATATTTATTAATAATTATTTAATTTAAATTATTAAGTAAAATTAAATTATTCATAAATTTAATTAATTAAATATATAATATTAAATTAAAGTATTCATAATTCTTATTAAAAATTAATATATTAAATAATTAAATAATATATATTTAATTAATAGTAAATCAGATTGTGAAAAAAAACACAACTAAAAAATAAAAACCAATTTTTATGATTTTCATAATTTAAAAAAATTGGAAGAAACCGAAACTAAAAATATAAACCGAAAAATTTAAACAAACAAGTTTTTTAATTAATTGGAAAGGAAAAACACAAAAATAAAAACAAACAACTTGAAGCTTTCCGGGACTTTTGAAATTCTTCCCAAACTTTACTTCTGTTAATGGAATGACTAACTCTAAGATTTTCCTTTTTAGTATGCATGCAAAAATATATAAGAGTGAATTTGGTTCACCTTTTGGCAGGTAGAAAACTATTTTTTTCCACCGCAAAAGCTATTTTAAAGAAAAAATGAGTGTTTGGCTGTGAACTTCAAAAGTATTTTTAAAGCAGAAATAGCTTTTTTAAAAACTAAAATACAGCTTTTTCAAAAGCTCAAATTTAGAGCTTTTTAAAAAAACACTTTTTTAGGTAGATTTTTTATATCAATTAATGATCTTATTTTTAGTCCATTTTACTCTTATGTTTTACACATAATTCCCACAATATCTACAAATACATCTTCATGTTTATTTTAAGATTTATATAATATTATTTAAATTTATTATATATTTTAATATTTATGTTTGAAATTAGTTTTATTTATGTTATAATCTGTACAAAAAATTTGGTTAGATATATTTTCATTTATGTTTCATATGG
>JANZXR010000006.1:7821984-7834072 GCA_027575705.1 Erythroxylum echinodendron | reverse complement strand
GTTACAAATCAATAGCTTCCCATGTCGTGTCCACTCAAAATATTTTGGAACAAACCCTTTTCTTAACAAATGGACATTCACTTCATTAATAAGAAGAAAACGAATATGTTTGCACTTTTTATATAGACATGTGTTCTTTGGACCATCCATATATGCAGGTTCAGAACATGCATAGTGAATAAAAGCTCGAACTCCCTCAACAAACTCAGGATTAATGAAACCATTAGGTGTTAATCGTCTATACATCTAAGATCTATCAACATTACTCATTTATGCAAAACTATTCAATTAAAAAAAGTGATTTCATAATTAGTATCCTTCATTTCTCCTAAGTTTACAGAACATTTAACCTTTACACAACATTCCCTAAGTTTTAACAATTCTCTGACAATTTCTCTTTAAAATCTACATCGAGCAATCAAATTGAAATTCAATTATTAATCAATTGAATTTATGACCTGCAATTGATTTTAATACTATGGTATGTGGCATTGTTTACACCTGTGAATCAAGAAAGCAAGTTCTCGTTGTGACTCCTAAGCTTATGGAATTTTTCACTGATAAGCCTCATAGGAGCTGCATCTTGGGTTTCCAGCCTATATATTATCCTAGGGGTTTGTTATGCATTGGATCATCATGTTTATTAAACCTATGAATTTCTAATGTTAATACAACATATTCATTAATCACATTGAAGTTCAAGTATTAATTAATTGAGTTTATGACCTACAATTAAGTTTAATACTATGGTACGTGGCATTGTTTACGCATGTGAATCAAGAAAGTAAGTTCTTATTGTGACTCCTAGACTTGTGGAATTTTTCACTGATAAGCCTCATGGGAGCTGCATCCTATATACTGTCCTAGGAGTTTTTTATGTATTGCATCATCCATAAGATCTCAAACTCATTCCACATATAGTAATTACTTATGTAATTCATACATCTACTCATCAATGATTCAAACAAAACCCAAACATAAATACTTACACTATTAAAGAACATAAAAATTCATTAATGATTATAAGAATATTCTAAACAACACCACAAAATCAAGACCTCCTTTGCATTCACTGAAAACCTAAGCACAAATACTTGTACTATTAAAACAACATATATAGTAGACATTAGTTGGATAATTTACCTGGATGGACGGACAATGATAGACTACAAAAAATACAGATGAGCGAGGCTCTTCAGCTCAAACAATACCACAACTATATATAAAAAGTACCACTTCTTAAAGCAACTGCAATCTTTATAATTAATAGGTGTAATATGATGAAAACTAATACCATGTTGACTAAAACTAAATCTTTATAATTAATAGGCCAAGAGTTCAAAAGTTGGCATGTTTAACCTATTCTCTAGGTATCATAGCCCAAAACACAAAGATCTAAAGGTGAGAATCTTTTAAAGCATAGAAAAATAGGCAAGTAAAGTCTAAAACTCTCAAGCCTCGTCTTTAGATTAGTTCCTTCATCTTTTGGGATCGAGAGTTTATTTGAACTAGACTAACTTATTTTAAGTGTCTTAAAGAGAAGGGGATTTAAATATTTACTGGGAAGATTTATTGAAGCTAGAATTAGGATTATAGTTTTGCATATTGTAAGTTATAATTAAGAACCCCACGATATTGCTTACTTAGTAATTAACTCCTTTACATTAGCACAGTCTAATAGTTTTGGGAAAGAGGCCTAGTTTCCTAATTATTCGTTGTTTTTTGGGGAAAGAGTCCTAGTTTCCTAATTATTCGTGCTTAATCTTAGAATAAGTGGAAACAAATGGGACTAAAAAAGACTATTTTCCAAAAAACAACCTATTCTCGTTTAACTTCACATCCAGAGAGGTTACCCATAAGGTCTTATATGAAGGACCACGGCACCTTTATGGTAAACACATTCATATTCAACTATAGCATCCTAATGTGAAGTTTAAACCTATTAAGAGGAAGCAGGTTTCTATCTAGATCAACATTCATAACAAATAAAATCACTCAAAACAATCAGTTATATTTATCTTTGCATAGTGTTGGATATTAGTAAGCAACTCCATAATGTGATTCTCCTTCCCAGAATTAGAGCTAATGATTCTCTATATAAAGATTCATTAAAATTGTCCTATCAACGAAGGGCATCCTTAGTTGAGCCAAGTAAAATCTAGAGGAAATAGTAACTATATTTAACTTCTAAGATTGGAGAATAATTCTTCCACTAATGAATTGAGTAATAAAAAGAAACATGATGCATATATAACTCATAAGAAATAAACTATTGTATAAGAAAACAAAGGAGTTACACCCTTTATACAACCCTCAGCTACTTTAAGGAGGGATAACTATCCCAAGAAGCAATTAATACTTTAAAACTAGTTAAGAGATATATATGAAATCATTTATAAAATCATTTCTAAGCTAATTGCATCAGGACTTAACATTGACCTTTAGTTAAAGGATTTCAAACTTCCATTACTCACGGAAGTTTGGTTTCATAAGAAATGCTCAAAGGCTTTGAAAAGAAACATTCTAATAAAAATTATGCCATTCAATGCCTATATTTGAAATGTTTGAAAATCTAAAAGTTAAAAAGCATCTAGATGTCTGTCTTTGTCCTGACAAATCTCTTCCAATCACGATCAAACTTTTAGCAGGAACAAAACAACAACAAAAGTTAAATTAAAATGTTGATGCATGCAACAAGAAAGATTATTTGTGAAGATAGCATTTTGCATCAACCAAAAGTCATAATTTTAATACCTAATTGCTTCTTCACTACTATGAACCTTGCTTCCAAATCCCCCCCTCTTTTATAGAGGACAAACTCAAATTTCAAGTGCAATCCAATATAATACTCATATACATTCATTACCTAGAATTTGGTAGTCCAAAAACATGCACCCAACACCATTTAGTTTGCTCTTTTGGCCAAATAAAACAAATATTTAAATAGAAATTAAAAATAACACTCCCTGAAATTGTTCGATTTCTCATTTATTGGCAATTGTTGGTTAAATTATAAATTCAAACTAAGAATTAAAATTTAAAATAAAACTATCCAACTCAATAATTCAAACCTCAACTCATATTTCACAGCCAAATCAAAAATAAAAACTCGAGCTCTGAAATTCCATTTTCATAAATCTCTCAAATTCAATCTCCTCTAAAAATAAACGAAGACAATTAAACAAAATCACCACCACAATGTCACTGGTAAAAAACACAAAACACAAATAAGCATCCCACTACATAATGACACAAAAAAGAAACAAAAACTCATACAATCCAAGTAGTACACAAAACCCAAATACAACAATGTTACCATAAAAGTAGATGGACCATTTACCTCAACCAATGATTAAACAAAGACGACGATGGTGCCGGCCGATGGAAGAAGACAACGAAAGCCATTGAATAGGAAAATAGCAAGAAAAAAAACAACAGATGCAAGACCACTGGAAGCCACCAAAAAATGAAAGAACCAAAAACTTTAATCGTAGAGGAGAAAACGAAAAAACCGAAAACCCAGAAAAGACGAGAGGGGGCCTTCAGGTGTTAGGTTTTTATAATTATCAAATGAAGATATTTTACAATAAATTTAAGAACACTGTGGACATCATTTGACTTTACCGATAGAAAATTAATCTGTCGGTAAATGTCATCGCTGATTTATCCTGACAAATCTTGCCGCTAACTAATGTCGTTTATATTTTATTAAAAACATTGAAACCGAAGCAAATGATTACGTTTAACTTTCAATTTTACCAACAGAATACATCTCTGTCAATAAACGATGACGCTTATTTTGTTGACTATCATTTGTGCCTCTTTTACTGGCGGTGATTCCTATTTTGTAGAAAAAATTATCAGGATAACTTCTCTCCTCTTTACCGACGGATATTTTGTCCGTCGCAAATTACCATTTCTTACAACAACTTTACCTATGGAATTTGATTTTTTGTCGCTAATTTTTTACGGTATTATTTCCATCGGTAATATTCCGTTGGTAATCGGTAATTTTCTTGTAATGATGGGACAGAAAAGAAAAGTACTTTTCTAAAATCAGAATTTTATGCTTACGAGAGTGTTGGGTTCTCTCTAATTGAGCCCTTTATTTTCTTGTAATGATGGGATAGAAAAGAAAAGTATTTTTCCAAAATCAGAATTTATGCTTACAAGAGTGTTGGGTTCTCTCTAACTGAGCCCTTTATTTTCTTTACAAGATAAGTGGCAAAGGAAGAAAAACTTAAAAATAGTATTTACTACGAACTCTACAGGCTAACTTCGGAGTTTATTGCCCTATAATCTATCACTAGAACGAGACTGTAACAATAGAATTAGGCCTCCTTTAGTTAAATTTCACATGGTATATTTTTACTAACGTGAAGTTTTTAAAAATTTTATTAAGGTGGGACATGTAATGATAATGTGAATTTTGTTATTTAAAATAGAAGTTGGTCCCACTTTTATTTAAACGGTGTGGTTTAGGAGATGAGTTAATGGTACGTGATAGTGGTAGTCCCGACAGTGGAGAAACATGAATAAAAATAGCGGCAGATATATTGTATAACAACAATTAAAGTTGAGTTGAATATACTGAAAGTTTCTCATTCCCCTAATACTCAAACTGCTATTGATATTGCTAAGGAAAGATTAGTTGTAACTTAAAGTTTACTTTCTCATAATCCTAATGATTCGAACCTTCTTTTGAATGAAAAGTTGGAACTTGATCACTGTTTAAAAGCAGTCCAAGATCATTTCTCACTCATCCGTCAAAGGGCTCGGATTAATTGGATCAGGGAAGGGGATAGAGCTTCCAAATTATTTTTCAATTCCCTATTTGATAGAAGGAATGTTAATAAATATGCTCGATTATCAGTATAGAGGGAAGAACTCTCAATGATCAATCAAGTATCATGGACGAAGCTGATAACTTCTATAGAGGACTTTTAGGTTCAGAAATGGTTCTAGTTCCTCTCTGGACCCTCTCAAGGACGTTATTATCAAAATAATCATATCTGAAGCTACTAAAGAATTGGTGGAAGATGTTACAGATGATGGTATCAATGCTACGATTTTTGCAATGAATGGGATGAAAGCTCCTGGACCAGATGGGCTCAATGGATTTTTCTTCTAAAAGACATATCTATTATAGGACCTATGGTGAGAGGCTATTCATGAATTTTTTGCTAATGAAGTGCTCCTAAAGGAGTTTAATAAAACATATCTCTATTTAATTCCCAAAATTCCTAACCCTTCTACTTTTAGTGATTTTAGGCCAATTGCATGCACTAATTTTCTCTACAAAACCATTGCTAAGATCCTAACTAAGAGATTGAAGGGAGTTCTCAATCTCATTATCAGTGAAAATCAGAATTCCTTTATAAAGAATAGAGATTTTAGTGACAACATTCTTATTGCTCAAGAACTTCTTAAAGGATTCCATAACTGTGCTGTTAAAATTGTTTTCAACAAAGCTTTTGATGATATACTAGAAGGAAATCATTCCCTAACTGTGCTGTTAAAATTGATTTCAACAAAGCTTTCAATTACATCAATTGGCCTTTCCTATTCAGGGTTCTTAAGGAGTTCAATTTTTTGATCTTCTTATTAATTGGTTTAAGGGTTGTGTCACAACTACTACCTACAGTGTTCTTATTAATGACTCACCTTCCAAAATTTTCAAAGGGAAGAAAGGAATAAGACAAGGGGATCCCTTGTCCCCTTACTTATTTATCCTCTATATGGAAATGCTCTCACTAATGATCAAGACCAAAGTCTCTCACAATCCTAAATTCAAGTTTCACTCTAAATGTAGAAGACTCTCACTCACCCATATCTGTTTTGTATATGACCTTATTCTCTTCTCTAAAGCACGCCCAGACTCTATTAAACTATTAATGGACACTCTCAATGACTTCTCCAAGATGTCAGGTCTTAAAGTGAATTTTCATAAAAGTCACTATATACTCTCTACTTTGGCAAAACCTCTCCAAGACACTATTTCCTCTCTGACTAGTATGTACAGGAAAAATCCTCCTCTGTAGTATCTAGGTCTTCCTATTTCCACCAAAAGATTATCTTTCAATGATTGTCTACCTCTTACTAAAAAAATTCAAAGGAAACTTGGCAAATGTACTAATAGATTTTTGTCTTATGGTGGAAAAGTCTAACTTATTAGATATGTTATATGTTCCCTTCATCTTTATTGGAGTACTCACTTTCCTTTTTCAAAGAAACTAGTCAAAACTGTGGAGAAGATGGTGAGAGGTTTTTTATGGGGTAAAGCAAATGGAGGTTCTGGGTTTCCTAAAGTTAAATAGGTTAATCTTTGTAAACCAAAATAATGTCTTTCTGATTACGAGACTTTGCAGAATGATCTAGGATAAGCATTCATTATGGATAAAATGACTTCATAGTTACTTTTTGAAAGGGAACAACATATGGTCCTTATCCATAAGGCCATCCTATTCTTGGTTCCTTAATCATATATTAAGAAAAAGGGAAGAAGTTGCAAATGATGTTTTCTGTAAAATTGGAAATGGTCATACCGCTTTCCTATGACAGGATAATTGCACAGGCTCTAGTCCTCTTTCCTCAAACCCCATTGCTATTTCTGCCTTTTTAGAGTGAGATAAGAAATCTAAAGTGGCTAGTCTTATCAATTATAAGGTTTCTAGTCTTAGCAACCATAATGAATGGCTTCACTTTCCTGAAGCAATCATTCGTCTCAAACCTTCATATCTTCCTGATCCTAACTCACAGGACTGTTTTCTATAGAAAGGGTCTCCTATCGAGAGCTTCTCTAGCAAAATCTGTAGAAAAATGGTTCTATTACTCTGATCAAGATGATCCTTAGGCCAAGGTTATCTGGTGTAATATTCTCAGACCAAGTTTTGCTTTGCTACTATGGCTGGCGGTAAAGAATAGAGTAGCAACAATAGATAGATTTCAATTTATCTAGCATTTGGATAAAAATTGTTGTCTATAAAGAAGAGGAACTGAAACTAGGGACCATCTATTCTTCCTATGCCCTTTTTCCAGTATTATTTGGAACAGGATCAAAAAATGCCTCTTTTAGTAAGGGACATCTAATTCACTCATCGAGGTAGCTAAGATTCTAGTAGAAGCACAAGCTTTCACTCCACTCTAGAAGAGGAAGGTGCTATTTCTTGCCATATCTGCCCAAGAGATATAGAAAGAAAGAAATCAGTGAAGTTCCAAAACATGGAAAGATCAGTTGAGTTAATGCTACAATCAATCATGCAGAAAGGGGGAGAATAATATTCATGATGGGAAATAGAACTAGATCACTAGAAAAAGGATTGGAAGTTAGATCTTACTTGAGGAAGCTAGATATCGCAAGTTGATGGGCAAGTTCATTAGCTTCTCTACGATCTTTATAGTCACTGTAAAAATAAAGGAAGATGGGTAAAATAAACATATTCGGATAAAGTTCTATACAAGATGGATAGGAAGATTCTTACCAGTAGGGCGCGATTCGAATCACGGATTGATTAGAACATACAACCCTAATTTGGAACATCTCAAAAAGCTCAGAGGATGGGTTGGGTTTGTTTACTGCTTTGGAATGTGTCAACAGTTTTTGTCGTTTTTATGCGTAGCTTATTCAGTGGGTCCAAACGGTGTTGTGTTTTCACTTGTTTTTTGATGTAGTATCTCCAGTTGTACTTCTTAACTACTGGAGAGTAATTCTATTCTCCAGTAGTCTTGTACCTTTCTTTTACTCATTAATTTAATTTTAATTTCTAAAAAAATATGACTACAGGTGTAATTTCTCAGCGACGACTTATCTCACCGTTGACTCTCACCAAATCCATGTTCAACTCTCTTAGACTCTCTCTAGCTCTCGTACGATATGACCATTATTGTTCTTTAGCTTACTAATTTGGAGCTTTTTCCATTTTGATTTGTTGAAACTAAAGTTTTCTTCGTTTATGTTCATCAGCAACAACCGAGTATAGATGGCCAAAATGAAGTGGCTAGAGTTACTAAGAACTTCGAGCCTAGTGTGGGAAGGAGCAGTAGAGAGGAGGATGAGTTAACATGAGAGTAAATCTGGAAGTGACAACCCAGACGGAGCTTTTGGTGATGATCAAGATGCAACTGACAATCCTCCAAAAACAAAGCGATATCACTAACACACTCCTCAAGAAATCTAGGAGCTTGAAGCGTAGGTTTATGATATTCCAACAAGATTATGCAAACTAGTTTAGTTCATATGATTTTACTCAGGAAGTCTTTCTTTTTTTTTTTTTTTTCTCTTTTCTGTCAACAGTATGTTTAAGGAGTGTTCTCATCCTGATGAGAAACAAAGATTAGAGCTCAGTAAAAGATTTTGCTTGGAGGTAAGCTGATGTAGAATTACGAGGATTTTTAGGCTTTTTTTTTAATAGAAGTGACGTTGACATTTATTTATCTCAAACCTAATTGGAACAACATGAGAACACCCTACTCTGTCAAAAGAATGACAAACTTCGAGCTGAGAATGTAAAGCCCATTTATATAATAAAACCAGCCCAGCCCATAAAAACCTTTAAACTTATATAAATAGCCATAATTTGAAAATTGTATTAGCTCATATGAAACCACCATCTTCTTCACCTTTCTCTTTACTTCTCAGCTAATAAATGTGTTTAAAAACACACTCTTTCATCTGCATATAACTCGCCTCATAAATTTCCTTTTTTTTTTTTTTTTGCAGAAACATTTGAGGGAATTGTGGAGGTTCACAACCTCAAAGTGCCTCACACTTAGTTAAATTTCAACAACCATATTATGCTTTTTTTGTGATTTTGATCATGCTACACTAGATTGTAGTCGGTTTGCATATTGTGGTTAATTGGACAATAATTGAAGTTGCATGAAGAGGTAAAACTGAAGAAAATTGGGCTAGAAAATGATAAACGAAGAGGAGATGGGAGAAGTGGAGAGGGTGAAGATGATGACATTGTTTTAAAATTTTAATTTGCATGTAGGGACAGAATAGGGAATTTAGAAAAGTGAAGGGTAAATCTGGAATTTAGCTACAAAAAGGGCATTTTTGGTAGTAATTGAAATAGATGAGGGTAAAATGGGACTTTTAATTAATTAAAGGTATTTTAAAAATTATAGGGTTTAGGTTAGTAAGAATACTATTTTTATAATTGAGGATAAATTAGAAAAGAGAATAATGTTGGATTATTAGTATAAATAGGTTAGAAATTTTTCGTAAATTAGTCTAATATAATTTTGTAAATTCTAGGTCCCAAAGTCCAATTAAGAAGTAATTAGGATTATCAATTAGTTGAATCCGAAATTTAGGTAAAGATAACTTTGGACTTTACTCTAAAAATTAAGTACAGTTTATTATTAATAAATTATATTTTGAATTAGTCATTAATTTAATTAATGATTAATAATTACATACATGAATTTTATTTAATTTAATTATCAAATAATTAATGTAATATATGGTGTTTCATTAAGATATATTGCTTGTTAAGTTAACAGAAAATGTGTTAATTAAATAGAGACTAGTGGATAATAAGTCGTGAATAATTGGTAAAAATTAAGAATCAGTAGCTTGCCTAGGATAGGTTACATTTGATAGTCTTAAATGGATAGATAGAGTCGATATGAGCAGGGTGGGGGCTAGATATATGTCTGTGGAGTAGATACCGGGGCATCCTGGGTCTTAGGGATGTCCTATACTGATGACTAGGTACCGAAATGGTAACGGGATATCCTGAGTCCTGGGGATATCCTGTGTCGATGGCTAGGTACTGGAGTAGTACCAGAGTACCAAGAGAAATTGAGGTACCCTATGCTGATACTATACATTTAATTACCTTTCCACTGATGAGAGATTATGATGAGATGATCCGACGAACTATTGGATGTAAACCTACTAGGTTAAACTGGGCCCAGGCCATTCAGTTAAATATTAGAATAAAACATAAATGGCAGTTGAAACTAATATTTGGGTAATCATCATTTGGTAAAATTTTTGAGATGTTTGTTAACTTTTTAGATTAGACTGAGGACTATTGTGTATATACATATCATATGTATGATTTAATCATTTGAATAAAGGTTATAATTATTTATTGAGTTACTTAGTTTTAAGGGTAAGGTCGGTTATCCTCACTAAGTTGGAAGCTCACCCCTTGCCATTACTTTTTTTAGGAGATCCAGTGATTGTTGATAATCCTAGTATACATGATTGAAAGAGCGGAGATTAGGTAGGGCCAGTAAATTACTTTTGTATAATTATTAGAATGTACATGTATATTTTCGAACGTGACAATTGGAGTAGTTGTGTTGTATCGAATATTTTTTTGTTTGACAAACAATCATCTCTTTTGGAACTAATGAGGAATTTATTGGTTAATGGTTTGTTTTGGGAACTATTTGGTTAATTATGGTTTATAAATTTTCAGGAGTGTCACATTAGGTGGTATCAAGGTGAGTTTATGTTTCTAAAGATGTATTGAGTAAAAAAAACTAATGATGCGTTCTTATCTCTTTTAGGATGTCTTCAAGAGAGGATAATGTTAGCCCTAAGTCACCTGGGGAATCGGGGAGTTTGATCTATGTTCCAAATGTATAGGATTAAGGGGATGCCCAAGCAAATAGGGTAGGAGAAGAGGTGTCAATGATGCAGTTCTTTCAGATGATGCAGCAAGCTATTACTGTGACTCCAACCCGAGGTGATTCTACAACTATAAGCGGATCTAGAAGATGGGTGCAGTAGAGTTTTGAGGTAACACTGACCTTGAAGAGTCTGAGTTATGGTGGGAGTAGACAGAGATAATTTTAGATCGTCTGGAGTGTACCTCAGAAAAAAGGTTGCAGTACATTGTTTCCTTATTCCAGGGCAATGCACTAACTTGGTGGAAGTCAGTAAAGAGATCCTATAAGACCCGAGAGATGACTTGGCAAGAGTTCTAGAGAGAGTTTAGAGATAAATACACTCTTCAGATATATCAGGATCGAAAGACGATAAAGTTCATAAGTTTGGTTCAGACAAAGGAGGTATTACTGGTAGATTACGAGGCTCGCTTTGCAGCCTTGTCTAAGCATGCATTGGCAGCTGTGACAAATCCCGAAGACAGATGTTACATGATCAAAGTCTGAGGATAGATATTCGTTTGGGATTAGGAGATACTTCTGACTTCAAGAAGTTACTAAAGACTGCATTTAGAGTGGAAGATGTAATAGAACAAGGTAGAAGGAGGAGAGAGTTAAAGATGTGATCAGAGAGTCATTATGGGGATGGTAGTCGGTCTGTTAAGAGGGAACTACTCATTTATGGTCTACTGGTGCTTGGGGATCTAAGAGAGTTGATGCTACATTGAACAGACGTGGTAGTTTTTACCAGTTTGTTGAAGGAGCTGGTAAGGATTTAGGATGGCATAACACTGCTAGTGCACCATCAGTTAGATCTAACAGAGGAGCTAGTCAAAGGTTCAGAGGATTTTTTGATAGAGGAGTTGGAGGATATCTGAGTTGTGTCACCTGTAGGAGATTTCACAGAAGACCATATTAGGAGCCTACGGGGATCAATCATGTCATCCCCCCAAAAATTTTTTCCATTAACTTAAGCATCATAGCTTATGGAATAAATGCATGAGAGGAAATTGAGAGTATTTTTGGTATATAGCTTAAATACCAAAGGTAAAGTGGACTTTTGGGAAAGGCATGGTGGACATGTCTTCTTAGTAGGTGGTAGCGTGAATGAAAGAAAAGAAGAAGAAAAAGAGAGGCTTCGAAGGAGAGTGAAAAGAAAATAGTGGTAAGCTAAGTTGAAATTTCTGTAAAGCTTAAAGAGAGAATCCGAGTGCATGCAAGAGGGGGAAAAGAAAGAAGGAAGAAGGACCTTTCTTTGGAGTTAAGAGTCTCATTACTTGGTGAAGAATTACAGTAAGTTATTTTAGGATTGTGAATTATGGTTTAACCGAATCTGGATATTTTGGTTAAATAGGACTTGTGTTTCTTTTATGAAGGAAATTAAGGAGGGGTTCAAGAGAGGCAAGGAAATCAAGAGGATAGGCATCCATAAGTTGGATACAGAAGCAAGCAAGGATCTTAA
>JANZXR010000006.1:7805103-7821884 GCA_027575705.1 Erythroxylum echinodendron | reverse complement strand
GTCCGTCGGTAAATATTTCTTTTTTCCGACGGATATTTTTATTACCGTCGGTAAAAGGCGACGGAATATGTTCCGTCAGTAATATACCGACGCTAATTCGTAATTTTCTTGTAGTGTGTCCACACACCTTGTCAAGTTTAAAACATATCCATCTGGAAATTTAAGACTTTTCAACCATTCCCATAAAATTTCCTTTTGTTTTTTGTCCAAAGTGTAATACGTTTTTAGATATTTACTAGTGTGAAAACCTTTATCCAACTCATTCCTTCTATAAAAAAGTTTCAAATCAGCTTGTGATTTTGCATTGTCCTTTATCCTCCCTTCAATGTGCATGATGGTATTGAATAAATTTTCAAAAATATCTTTTCCAATATACTTCATATCTAGATAATGACGTATCAAATTAGTTTTTCAATATGGCAAATCCCAAAAGGTGCTTCATTTTCTCCAACCAAAATTTTTACTAATGCTTTTATTAACCTCATCAGCTTCAAGTTTTATAACTTTCAGTAACCCTAATTCATCAATCTCTTGCAATATCTCTTCACCAGCTTTGTGAGTAGGTGTTTTTACTATCTTATTCTTAATAAAATTTTGTTTATTGCATCTAAATGGATGACCTAGAGGAAGAAATTTCCTGTGGTTGTCAAACCAACATGTTTTTCCCCCATTTGGAAGATGAAACACATCAGAATTATTGCTATAATAAGAGCAAGCCAATTTCCCTGTTGTACTCCATCCAAACAACATAGCATATGCCAAAAAATCACTAATAGTCTACATCAAAGCTGCTCTCAAAACTAAATTTTGTTTAAGAAACACATCATATGTCTCCACACCATGTTCCCAGATGCTGCAATTCAGATACTAATAGTTGTAAGAATACATCAATTTATGCTTTAGATTTGTAGGCCTTGGCACACTCACTGTTAAGAACATATATCCCTCATTCATACACATCCATGGAAGAAAATAATAAGAAATAATTATGATTGGCCATGATAAATATTATTAGCCCGATTAACCAAAAGTTTAGAATCTATTCGTCGACATCCTAACCTAACATTTCGACTTTCAGATGTAAACGTATAATAGGTGTTATTGAAATGTTCCATGCCATTGCATCCGATAGATGACTTATTATTCCATTTTCATGTTCGTGTTCATCATGCCATCTCACGTGAGATGTAGCAACATCATAAATGTATAGTCTTTGAAGTCTCGGTATTAGTGAGAAATAATACATCTGCTTCCATAGTGTTAATTTCTGTTTCATATAATGCTTTCTAGGTTTGAACCTAAATTGGCCACAAAATTCACACTCTTATAATTCCATATCATCTCCTTAATACAACATACATCCTAATTTGCAACAATCAATTTTTTCAACTGGCAAACTAAGACCCCTAATAAGTTTCTTCATATTATAAAACTATCAACCATTGTATGATCAGGAGGCAATGATTCATTATACCAACTAAGAATTTTATCAAAACTTCGATAAGAAATATGCCCTTCAGACTTTATGTTCACGATTCAAGAAATTGAAGACAATTAATTCATTATCTCACAATTTGGCCATAATTCTTGGTCAATTGAGTGTAGTAAGCCAAAAAATTATTTTACACGTAGGTTTGGTTCTTCTTTATGATTTTCTATATTTTCGTGAAAGGTATAATCAGCTGCATCATAAACCATTTGCATGTAAGGATTTTTAGTTTGCACCCATATTATATGTTCTAAATCCACTCCCCCCTTCAAACTCTTCCTCATTTATTGACGAGTTTACTTTATTACCTTTTGAGGTGCTACAAATCAATAGTTCCCCATGTCATGTCTACTCAAAATAATTTAGAACTAATCCTTTTCTTAATAAATGGACATTCACATCATTAATAGAAAGAAAACGAATATGTTTACATTTTTTACATGGAAATTTGATATTTGAGCCATCTATATATGCAAGTTGAGAATATGCATAGTGAATAAGAGCTTCAACTCCCTCAACAGACTCAAGATTAATAAAACCATCAAGTGTTAATCGTCTATACATCTAAGATCTATCAACATTACTCATTTCTGCAAAACTGTTTATTTAAAAAAGTGATTTCATAATTAGTATCCTTCATTTCTCCTAAGTTTACAGAATATTTAACCTTTACACAACATTCCCTAAGTTTTAACAGTTTTTTTTGACCATTTCTCCTAGAACTTTACATCGAGCAATCACATGGAAGTTCAGCTACTAATCAATTGAATTTGTAATACATGGCATTGTTTACACCTGTGAATCAAGAAAGCAAGTTCTCACTGTAACTCTTAGGCTTGTGGAATTTTTCACCGATAAGCCTTATGGGAGCAACGTCATGGGTTTCTAGCCTATATACTATCCTAGGGATTTATTATGTATTGGATCATCCATAAGATCTCAAACTCATTCTACATACAATAACTACTTATGTAATTCATACATCTACTCATCAATGATTCAAATAAAACCCAAACATAAGTACTTACACTATTAAAGAAGAACATAAAACTCATCAATGATTATAAGAATATTCTAAACAACAACATAAAATCATGACCTCCTTTGCATTCACTGACAACCCAAACATAAATACTCGTACTATTAAAGCAACTCATATAATAGACATTAGTTTGACAACTTACCTGGATGGGCGGACAACCCTTAAACTACAAAAAAAAATGGATGAGCAATGCTCTTTAATACAAATAATACCACATATATATATAAAAAGTACCATCATAATAAATTAATAACACTTTAAGAAGAAAGATTTACTTAAAGCAACTACAATCTTTATAATTAATAGGTGTAACATGATGAAACTAATACCATCTTACTTATAACATTTTGACCAAAACTAAATCTTTATAACTAATAGGCCAAAAGTTCAAAAGTTGACATGTCTTATCAACGAAGGCTATCCCTAGTTGAGCTAGGTAAAATTTAGAGGCCAATAAGTAAACTCTTTAAAAATGGTGACTATGTTTAAGATTGGAGAATAATTCTTCCACTAATGAATTGATTAAGAAAAAGAAACATGATGCATGTATAACTCATAAGAAACAAAATATTGTATAAGAAAATCAAGGAGTTATACCCTTAATGCAACCCTCAACTACTTCAAGTGATTTTATTTTAGTTGATATAGATAACTATAGGCTCAAAGGTAGATATTAGGGATCAATAAGTGATAAAAGTTGGTAAGCTAATTGTTAAGCAGAAAATTGATAGATCAAAGACACAAGAATGATCCCCAAGAAAAGAAGGCAAGATAAGTAGGGTATTGAGAATAGTGTAGAGTTTAAACAAGGAACTCAAAGAAATGCAAGGAAGAAAAATAAGGTTAAATATTTAAAGAACCTTTCCTAGTGCAAAGGGGGTGGAAGTGGGGATAACTATCCCAAGAAGCAATTAATACTTCAAAACTAGTTAAGAGATAAATCATTTATAAAATCATTTCTAAGCTAATTGCATCAGGACTTAACATTAACCTTTAGTAAACAACTTTCAAACTTAACATTAACCTTTAGTAAAAGACTTTCAAACTTCCTTACTTACGAAAATTTGATTTCGTAAGAGATGCTCAAAGGCTTTGAAAGAAACATTCTAATAAAAATTATGTCATTAAATGCTCATATTTGAAATGCTTGAAAATTTAAAAGTTAAAATGCACCTAGATGACTATTTTTGTCCAAAAAGATGCTTCAATTTTCTTCCAATCACTATCAAACCTGTAGCAAGAACAAAACAACAATATAAGTTATATTAAAATGTTGATGCATGCAATAAGAAAGATTATTTGTGAAGACAACATTTTGCATCAACCAGAAGTCATAATTTTAATACCTAATTGCTTCTTTGCTACTATGAATCTTACAGGGGACAAACTCAAATTTCAAGTGCAATCCAATATAATACTCATATAAATTCATTACTTACAACTTGGTAGTCCCAAAACATCCACCCAACACCGTTTTATTTGCTCCTTTGGCCAAATAAAATAAATATTCAAATAGAAATTAAAAAATAACACTCCCTAAAATTACTCCATTTCTTATTTATTAGCAATTGTTTGATGAATCATAAATTCAAACTAAGAATAAAAATTTAAAATAAAAGTATCCAAATCAGTAATTCAAACCTTAGCTCATATTTCACCACCAAATCAAAAATAGAAACTTGAGTTCCGAAATTCCATTTCCATAAATATCTTAAATTCAATGTCCTGAAATTGCTCCATTTCTCATTTATCAGCAATTTTTTGATGAATCATAAATTCAAACTAAGAATAAAAATTTAAAATAAAAGTATCCAAATCAGTAATTCAAACCTTAGCTCATATTTCACCACCAAATCAAAAATAGAAACCTGAGTTCTGAAATTCCGTTTCCATAAATATCTTAAATTCAATGTCCTCCACAAACACAAATCACCATCACAATGTCATCGGTAAAAAAAACAAAACACAAATCACTATCACAATGTCATCGGTAAAAAACACAAAACACAAAACACAAATCACCATCCCATCTACATAATTACACAAAAAAGAAAAAAAAACCCATACAATCAAATAAGTACACAAAACCCAAATACAACAATGTCACCATAAAATTAGATGGACCACTTACCTCAACTGACAATTAAACAAAGATGTTGATAATGTCGGGCGATGGAAGAAGACAGAAAAAGCTGCTGAATAAGAAGACAGTGAGGACAAAAACAACAGATGCAAGGCATCGAAATTCACTGAAAAAAAATGAAAGAATTGAAAACTTTAATCGTTGGGAAGAAAACGAAATAACCAAAAACTCAGAGAAGACGACAGGTGGGGGATTCGGGTGAAAAAACACTACCGATGTCTTTTATAATTATCAAACAACATCATTTTATAATAAATTTAAGAACATTGCTGTGGTCATTTGACTTTACTGACAGAAAATTAATCCGTCGGTAAATTTCCTCGTTGATTTAGCCAGACAAACCTTGCTGCCAAACAACGTCGTTTATATTTTATTACATTTTAACTTTTAATTTTACTAACGGAATTCTGTTGGTAAACAATGACGCTTATTTTGCTGCCTATCATTTGTGCCTCTTTTACCGAAGGTGATTCCTATTCCATCGTTATATTCCGTTGCAAAAATTGTCAGGATAATTTCCCCCAGCTTACCGACGGATATTTTTTTCGTTGCAAAATATCATTTCTTATGACAATGTTACCGATGGATTTTAATTTTTTGTCGCTAATTTTCTACGGTATTATTTCTATCGATAATGATCTTCAAAATCAGTAATTTTCTTGTAGTATGAGAATTTGTTATATTTGATAGCCATAAGACTATAAATATACAACTAGTTTGATATCAAGATTAATGTAAAATCCAAGCAATATTCAATTTGGTGTGGTTAAGAGCGTTCAAAAATATAAGAGAGGAATACTAAATTATGGATTAATATACAAAATGAATGAGAGCATTAGTTTAATCTGGCATCTTGAAAGTGATTTTGGTTGGTTATATCAATGATGCAAGAAATATATTTAGTTAGATTCTTTTTCTTTTAATAGTAGTGTGCTTAATTGACATTGAAAAATAAGAAATTGTTTCGTAATGATCATTTAGATTTGAGTTTATTGAGCTATCAGTTCTTCAAGCTAATGCATATGTCTAAAGAAGTGATTATTGGATCTTAAAATAAAAGAAGAGGGTAGTAGTTCTTTTTACATTGATAATAACTTAGCATTGTAAATAATCTAATTCAACATATGAGAATCACGTACATTAAAGTCTATTTTCATGTTATTAGAGAAGTTGAAAACAAGGGTAAAGTAAAACCTAAGTATCATTCTTCAAAAGAGCAAATGGTTAACATAATGACTAAAGCTTTATCCAAATGTAAATTAGTTATCTCTGGTGTAGGTAGGTTTGGCAAAGAAGCCCAAGCTTGGCCTAGCCTAGCTCATAGTTAATGAGTTTGGCCTAAGTTAATTAGACTTTTGATCGAACTTGGGCTTTATTTTATTAAAATTTTGAGCTTTAGGCTAGGCTCGAACTAGGGCTTCATGGCCCAGACCAAGCTTGAAAGCCCAACTATATATACACTTAAAGTTAAGACCTTAGCCTAGCTATTATTTTTTGCTTCCACTTATATCGCAACATTACTTGTGATGCTTCACTATTCCATATGCCAAGTTTTTCACATCTTTCTTTCACACAAATACAGAGAAGGATGAAAACATTCAATGGTTATTTCTAATATAACTAATGATGATTTGATATATAAGGAAATGCAAAGGTTGGCCTATCTACAATTAATGGTAAGTGATCATTGTTATAGAAGGTGGCTTATGATGTCAACTAGTGATATAAGAAACTTGGGTGCATGGTTATGGCCACAATCTTGATGTTGTGGTTTTTAAGTACTATAGTGTTGGCTATGCAATTATGGGAGTTTGAAATTCCTTGTTAATTGTTGAACAAATGACAATAGGAGTGTCCTAATGGAGTAGAGATTGCTGGTAATGAATTATCAAAGCCATAAAGAGGATAAAACTCAATCAAATTTTGGATAGGATTTAGGCCACCCAAAATATGTTATGGCTTAAGCTTGGACGATATGAGACAAGTCTAATTGGGGTTCAAGTTCAGGCCCTATCTAAAGAGAGTCAGGTTAGACCAAGCCAGCACGTTGCCTAACCTATTATCATTCCTAGATGTGGGCTTGTGTTTTTGTAAAAACAACTCAAGAAAGAGTGTTGGTACTGATGTATTTCTAGGAAAGATAAAGGGCATAATTTTCTCAAGTCCAAATCAACTTTGTTTTGACAAGAAATGATTTTACAGAAGAAATGATATAGATTGTCAAATTTTAAGTGAGTTGATGAACTTTAACAATAATGTTTTTTATACTTTTGAACTTTTTTAATTAACATACAAATTAATTCAATGCTATCAAGATGATTTATGTTAAAATGATCCAACCATGAGATTGCAAACAAGTTTTGGAGTAGGAACCAAAGGTTATTGAAGTTGGAAGAAATATTATAACTATCAAAGTTTTCCTTCTAACGTCCACAACTAATCTTCTCGTGAATATAATCTATGTTAAATTTTAGTAATTAAGAGTGATCAAGGCTTTTTAAAGCTAAAGAAGTAGAGAATTGAAAGCTATAACCTTGATTTAGTAATAATACATAAAAAATGATGGAGCAAAGAATTCATAATGAAAAGCACTCAAGTATAAAATCTTCCATTGTCAATTAAGACATTTTAATAATATATTTTGGTTTATATAAAGCTTATTTATGCACTAGTTGCCTTAATTTTACTATCGTAAAAGTTAGCTAAAAGATGAGCTAGCTTATAATAAGGCTAGTTGAATTCCTATAATTGTGATGATAAAATTAACTTCTTTATATTGTCCTTTATATTTTTATATTTTTATTCATTATGTTTGGGATTTTAATATCGTGGCATGTCTTGAACATGCATTAGATTTTATATTTTGTGTATAGAATTTTTATGCAATGAAAAAGTGAGTAACACTTAAGTATGAAATATAACTTTATCAGTTCTCTTTTGCTCTCCATTTTTTAACGTTATAGTTGAAATTGTAATGATTATAGAGAGAAAAACACCATAATAGTTAAAAACTTGACAGTTCTATGATCTTTTGTGAAGCATGGAATATGAGAGCTCATATTGGCTTTCCAGAAATTGCTCATATGGGCTTTCCGAAAATCTCAACCAAAACAAATTTTGAACATGTAAACTTGAAAATAAGTCAATGACATAAAACACGAAAAAATAGTAGAAAATTAATCAATTCTATGATAAAATTTAGTTCCTTCAGAGTCCTAAACTTATACTTAGCTTTTTATATATTTTTAGGTATGTCCTTTTTTCCTTTTTGGAAGGAAAAAATGATGATATTGTTGAAATAAATATCTGCCAAAAATTTGTATTTTTCCAAGAATATAAAGTAAACCATCAAAATTTTTAGTACCTAATTTGGAACACCTCTTATGTTTAATAGCAATCTTAATTAATTTTTCTTTTGCTTAATAGCAATCTTAATTAATTTTTCTTTTATTTTGATTACCCTAAAGATTAGGTTCCATATATGTTCATTACGTTAATGGTGTGAGTAATAAATACGATTTGGTAGTGTAAATACCCTAGAATATTTTTTAGAGAAATAAATAAATTTAAACAAGATAACAACAGTAAAATAAAAAAGGTTAAAAAATAAACTTCATGTGGTTTCAATAATTTAAAAAAACATCTGTATAAAAATATCAAAAAATGTTATATTTAATAAAAGAAGACAAATACCTCATTTTATTAAATCTTTCCATTGGAACACTAATGAAGGAGTCACATGACATCAAATTTACATGTGAAAAGACAAATCATATAGGACTACAATTAGAAAATTATATGGGTTATATGTGAAAATGTAAAATTTTTATTAATTTATTAATTTATCATATATACATGTCATAATTATGATAAAATGTACAATAATATCTAATATGTATTATTGGTTGATTTTATTGACAATATTAATATACTAATTTATCATATTTATTAATAATTAATTATACATTTATACAATTAATGTGATAACAAATTAATCTTTCACTAAAATTTTGTTATTATGTAATAACAAATAAGATGATAAATTTATAAGTAGTATATCCTACAAAGTTACTTTCTAACTGACTACATATTAACCAATATACAACATATAACTAGTATAGGATCATCCCTTATCATGATCACCTATATTGTAGTATCCCATTTTTTTATGCTAAGGGTTAGAGCCTTAGAATACTATACATGAGAAATATTATCGAGAAATTAAGAAATGCATTACATACTCATGCATAATATAAGCACAAACATGTGATTATTGATTTTAGCACACATTACAATGACTGTTCATACACTCAATTGACATTTTCTGGGTATAAATGATTGTTTAAAGTGATTATTATATGAATAGTGAATATTTTGTCTTGATTTTTGATTTAGTGATTATATTTATTGATTTAAAATTTTTAGTGAAAATTGGAAAATTTCTGAAATTTTTGGTATATTTGGACTAGGAAAAATACCAAGTGTCAAGACAATTGATAAATGGTGGCAGAAATAGTTAATATATGGCAATATAAATAATTGACACATAGCTTTAGGATTTATTGACAAATGTTAGAAAATTTGGGAGACAATTAGATTAGAAATTGGGAGTCAAATAGACTAGTTATTAAAAGGACCAAGTAGGGACCATGAGAGGAGGACATGTGGCAAGTGACAAGTGTCAAGCCACTTGCCACATACTTCACTTTCGTTACACTGATTTCTAAGTCCATCTTTAATTGTTTTTCACTCATGCTGTCTTTTCTTCATCTTCTTTATTTCTTCTTCTTCATATCACGACACTCTGTCACCTCTTAACGTTGAACCTTGCTCTCATCCTTCACTTTCCACTTCCATTTTTTGTTGCCTTTATCTTTGTTACCAAAAACCTATCCTATTTCTTCCTTAAATGATGATGATTGTGTGATGCTTGGGAGCTAGGGTTGAGTGATATTTTGGAGAGCTTGAAGTTAAACAGTGTAAAGCATTGTTCTTCATGGTTTGTTAAATAGCAATTTTTATGATGATAGTTAGAGATTGAATGATCATAAAATGGTGATGAATATATGTTGAAACATAGGTGAAGAAATGAGAATATTGATGTCTTGTTTTTGTGTATATAATGATTAATAATTCATAAGTTGTTGTAGAGATGTTTTTGACATAGAATGATCATTATAATGGTGTAGAAAGAGTGCAGAAATTTTGATAAATAAATGGATATTTTTATGTTCTATTTTTGAT
The DNA here is from genome assembly GCA_027575705.1 of Erythroxylum echinodendron. Classification (NCBI taxonomy): domain Eukaryota; kingdom Viridiplantae; phylum Streptophyta; class Magnoliopsida; order Malpighiales; family Erythroxylaceae; genus Erythroxylum; species Erythroxylum echinodendron. Next base: position 7,811,966 of record JANZXR010000006.1, on the reverse strand, counting down.
GTATAATAACGTGGATTTATTAGTTGTTATAGAGATGAATTAGAATGGGTTTGAAGTTAAAGAAAAGGCAAGTGCAGTGTCTTGAAAAGAGAAGAACTAGGATGATAGTTCAAAGATAAAATGATGATGAGAATGGTGTTAATAAAGTGTGCTGAAACATTGATGAATGTATGTACACATTGATGTTCTGTTTTTGTGCTTATGCTAACCATAGATTATGATTTGTTTATGAATGATATTGAGCTAAAGTAGAGGTGAGAAAGAAGAGGAAATGATAAGGAATTGAGGTAGAAAGGATAAACTAAGCATAAGATATGTTAGATGTAATTTGTAGGACTTGGAAATATGGAAAAACATGGAAGACTATAGCTGGAAATTTCAGATTTTTATAACCCACGATTATAGGAATATCTTTTACGTGAATTACACTTCTTTTAGATGATGATTGAAACAACAAATGGTTAGTTACTTTTCTATGATGTATTTAGGCTTGAATTAAGCTTGAAATGAACTTAGTTTGATGATAGATAAAGTGATTAAATGTGTGATATGTTTAGGGTGATAATTGAGGTTATAACTTAAGAATAGATAGCTATACATCAAGTATTTGAATCTGGAAATTTGGAGATATTATAAGAATGAAAGTGACTCTATGAAGGCTAATGTGATTCAAAGAAGAATAATGATGTGTATTGAGTAAAGATGAATAAGAATTTAGATGTTACGTGATCTTATAATGATAGAATAACCTTGGTGAATGATTGATTAAGGAAATTTACAATAATCAAATATACCTGAGGTATAAACCTAAGAGTACGCTAGATATATACAAAGATAATGTTAAATGATCATGAGATGTGAGTTAAGGAAATATATCTGGAATAGTCAAATTGAGCATACATTATACATAACACATATGAACAATCACATTAATACTCAATCATACACATATGCATATGTGTATGATTGAGTATTAATGTGATTGTACAAATTGGTAATGTGTAAATATGTATACGTTGCATGATATAGAAGCACAAATAGAAAGACCCCATCCAGACATTGCCGAGATGTTAAGGCAATAGCTAACTGAAGTGTACTATGAGTAACCTAGATGTACTAAGATTGTCTATATTTTGCTTAAATTTCAATTATTGAATTATTATTGATGTGAATGTGAATTTCAAACATTGATAGTATGAGGCGTTTGATGCATAAGAATTATATTAGAAGTGCTCATTGTATGTGAATTTGACATAAATAAGTTTGCTCAATATAATTGTTGAATGTTTGACTTAGGTCCAATGAAATTATGAAAGTGAATGTGTAAATGAATAAAAGTGACTGATTGAATATATGTGATTTGATGCATTTCATACATGATATGCATAATCAGATAAAGATAGTTGTGACCAGAGTCGCCATTGGAAAAGAGCTTAAAGCTCAGAAAATGTGATAAGAGCTTCAGGCTCACTATGTAAAATGAGCCCGGTATCCCCAATAGATATGGGACAATTATCAATGAACCCAGTATCCACAATAGATACGAGACAGTTAAAAAGACACTCAGTCATAATAACATAATAATTGAATGTGAGTCATAAATGCATTGCATATACATTTAATAGGTATGTTTTAAATGATTGAAATGAATTGTTTGAACTATTCTGAATGTTAAATGTGAAATAAGTGAACATAATTGTATTTGATTCAATATGATGATTAGTGAAGTGAAGTTCATTATATGGTACATGAATTGTATGTGAATTTGGAATATGAATTGTGTTATGTCATATGAGTGAGCACATCGATGATGACTTGCTCACTAAGTTCGCAAAACTCATCAAAATTACAACATGACTTTTCAGGTACAAGAAAGGGGACTTAGCTTCTAAGACAAATTAGAAGAAACCTGTTACTGCTTTTGGACTCAAGAAACGGGTCAAAGGTCAGTCAATTGAGACTGAAGGGTCTAGATAAAATTTTTATATAATTCCTCTTTCACGTAGAAAGTGTAAAAGAGCTGTAGACTCTTATAGCTTTTGATGTTGTATATATATATATGGATCATGTAGTGTAATACTACAATGTAAATTATGTTTTATGAAATGAAATGAGGGATTGAGTTTAAGATATTGTGTTATTCGTGTTTTTAATTATGATGCCATGATATATAAGTGAATGCGATTGCTTTAGCGCACTACTTCCACTGGGCATATGCCTGAATGTCTTATGGACGTACGGGCACGTGTCGGATGGGAGTGGGGTGCTACATATATAATATGAGTTAATTTAACCAAATAATCCTTCTTGGTTCCTTCTAAACTTTAAAAATGCCTATATACTACCTTTTAAGTATCTCAAAATCTACTACACAATATGTTAATGCTCTTTTCTAAGATTGGATATTTATATTTGCTAACAACATTGATCACACTTTAAATATTAGGATGAGTGCAAATTATAGTTTACTTAAGACTATTTTGTAACAAATTAAAATGTACAACATTTGAATTTTTTTTTTGTATTTTTGGTTAATATTATAAAATTTGAGTAAAATTCTGTATTTAAAATATAATTCATCTTTAATTTTTCCTCAAATTAGAGAAAACATTTTATTTATTTATCTATTAATAATATATATATATATATAGATATATATGAATGTATGTGTGCGTGCGCGCGTGCGCGCATGCGTGCATGTGTGTGTGTCCCTCTATGTATGTGTCTTTGTGTGTGTATGTGTGTGTGTGTGTGTGTGTGTGTGTGTGTGATCAAGTTAGTGGAATTTGAAGAGACAAAGGAAAAAACTTCCAACAAATATGTAGTATATAAGGGTATATTATGTCAAATTTGTAAATTCATTAAAAATTGCATTAAAGCCGGAAAATTATGATCTTATTAAAAAAATGATAAAATTTATATATGGAAAAAATACAAATTAAAGCCTAACTTTAATTTGTATTTATTCCATATATAAATTTTATCATTTTTTTAATAAGATCATAATTGTCCCTATATGACACACAAGAGAGGATGAATTATATCTATCCATCTATGTCCTATTTAAAAATAGATAAGTAATTTATATGTTCTAATGAATGATCATAAAAAGATTATAGATGATAATCACAAATAAATCATGATAATAATTAAAGAGGGTAGGAAAAGAGAGAAAAATTGATTCATAATGATTCAACAAAATACCATTATAAATTCACTATCTTCTTCCTTTAATGGATGAAGAGAAACACTCTGTATAATATGTTCTTTGTTACAGGTGAAGAATAACCCTTTATAAATCTTATTTAAGTTCAAGAGGAATCTTGTAATATTTATCTCTAGTAATTTCATCAATTTCAACAATTATAAAATCATATAACTCAACACATCTCTCTCTTACTCATACCAATAAAGAAAACCTCAATACATATTATATCATTTATACTTGCATCTTTCTCGTCTCAAGGCTCCTGTCAAGTCTACTATTTCCAAAATACCTCTCACAACTAGTATATAATCTTTTATATTCTAAAATAACCCAAAATAGTCATTAGAAACTCATAACTTGTATTTAGTCTTTCTGTACTCAAATTAACTTAAAATAGACGTTAGAAGCAAAAAGTTGTCACTATAATGATTGATAAATATAGCATTTATTAATCATTCTATAATATTGGTCGAATAATGTGATCATAAACATGATAAATATTATGTAGACCAAGATTGCTAGGCCATTATACTTGAAATGAAGTTTTTCAAACTTCCCAAGTTCTTTTAAGGATAAAAACTTGATTTAAAACCATTTCATCTTCAAATTTTTGTTGAAAGATCAAAAGGTTTTCTTAAAGGATCAAAACAAATTTCCTCTTGATTATAAAAAGATTTCAATATTGTGATCTATATGAAAATGATCATGCAATGATTGAACCCATAATTTATTGAAATGATAAAGAGAAAATTACAACAAGGATTAAAATAATTTTATTAAATCTTGATATGTTTAATTCCTATTTGTTCTTGGTTATTCACTTAAATTTCATTAAAGCTCTCTTAAGTTACATATGTGTTACACTATGTTTATTTTCTTTATCCTTTGATTACACTAATCATTTTACCCTTCCATTAAACTTGAGCTTTCATATATTAGCTTATTAATAACATTAAGGATAAAAACATTAGTAATAACATGTTTTATTATCATCAAAGCTATGGGTTAAATCTTTATGTTGTCTAACAGCCCTCATTATTTATTGTTACATTAAATTAGGCAAAAGGCATATCTTATCCCCAAAGATTTATACCAAAATTTAAGTTAGATTTTATTGTTTTAAACTATTAAAAAAAGATAACTTCTGTAAAACTAAACTACTTAAATCTCATACTAACGAAAATATAAACTTCTATATGAGTCGTGTCAACAAATGATGATGTGGTATTTTTTTTAATTTGAGGGACCATAGATACCATATTGGTATGTTATATGGCATCTCACTTAAGTGAAACTCTAAATTTAGGATTTAAGGTTCAAAATCCATAAATCCCTAAATATCTTTCTATCCCTCTTAATGACTTATCTTTGTTTCTTTGTCTATTATGATTCTATGTATAGCTTATTACTAAGGAATATTGATTAGAGTCATTGTTGGACCCCGTTTTCGAAGTCCAACTCGCATGTAGAAATCTTAATACGTGAGTTTATCTCTCAAAGAGAACACCTTGTCCATTGTCAGATTATCTTCTCAAAACTCTCCCTTTTTATTTTCTTTTTAGGCTCAACTCAGCTCTTAGAATAGTCGATTACTACGATGGTAGTCGACTTGTCCATTTATCCCTTTTAAACCTGAATACCTTAATGATCAGCGTTGGTGAATCCCCACTTTACACATATACTTGCTTCGGGGCTATTAGTATAACTTCTCCTATAAGCATCCAAACTAGGGTTTCTTTGGATAGATTGAAAGAGGACCTCAAAAGCTACAACTTTCATGAAGACCTCGAAGGCTAAATTTATCTTCTGAGGGGTCAAAAATAGGGCAGAAGATATCTATGAACAGTAACCCAGATGATAGCGTGAACAATAACACAGAGGGTGCACTTCAACTCAGATAACTTCTTAACTCCTTCTTATAATCCTTGGCCTATAATCTATCCTCTGTGGTTGATTTTTATCTTCTGGATTGACCACTTATCATCTATGACTTATAGTCTGAAGTTTGTGAACAGTAGCACAGACGAAGTCTGTGAACAGTAACATAGAAAAAGTCTTATGTAACACAGACGTTACTCTGTGAACAGTAGCACAGACGAAGTCTATAAACAGTAACACAGACGAAGTCTTGTGTAACATAGACGCTACTCTGTGAACAGTAGCACAGACGAAGTCTGTGAACAGTACACACAGATGAAGTCTTGTGTAACACAGACGCTACTCTGTGAACAGTAGCACAGACGAAGTCTGTGTACAGTAACACAGACGATACACTTCAACTCAAATAACTTCTTAACTCCTTTATATAATCCTTGGCCCATAATCTATCGTCTGTGTGTTACTCTACCATCCTTTCCTCTGTGTTCTGAAGTCAGCATATAGGATACTTATACTTTTCAATCCTCCTTGCCTCTGTGTTCTGACGTCATCATAGAGGATACTTATATTCTTCAATCCTCCTTGCCTCTGTGTTCTGACGTCATCACAGAGGATACTTATATTCTTCAATCCTCCTTGCCTCTATGTTCTGAAATCATTACAAAGGATACTCATACTCTTCAATCCTCCTTGCCTCTGTGTTCTAACATCATCACAGAGGATACTGATACTCTTCAATCCTCCTTGCCTCTGTGTTCTGACGTCATCACAGAGGATACTTATACTCTTCAATCCTCCTTGCCTCTGCGTTCTGACGTCATCACAGAGGATACTTATACTCCAAATTTTCCTAGCCTCTATGTTGTGACGTCATCATAGACGATATTCATCCTCTGTATTTTTCCTTTACATCTACCTTATTTAATCCAATCCATTATCCTTCTCAACGACTCTCATTTATTCCAAACTCATGTCAGAATCATCCACGCGTAACCGTTGATCACTTCTCACACCTTAAAGTTTTTGGATCAACACATGAAATGTAAAAGCTTAACTATGAATCATAATCATGCACGGAATCATACATTTACATATTTCATACATCCCCAAAATGTATATTTGTTTTACAAGGCTTTAATAACCTTACAAGTCATAATACATCAGTACTCTTAGACTAATAAAACTTGAAAGGTGGCTAAAGCCTTAGTTCTCAAAAATTAATATTAAGAATTACAAAGGAATATTTGCAGATTGGGTGCTGCCTTGTATCCTGAATTACTCACTTTCTTGTGCTTCACCTGAATTGGACAGAATTTGGAGGGGATGAGCTTAAAGCTTGTGGGTAACAGGTTTATAACTTAGAAACTCACAGAAAACCTTTTTGCACAATTAAAACATATTCATTTACACATCATGCATGCATTCATCTTGTCAAAATGGTGCGGGTGGATCCAAAACAGAATGTACTACACCTTTCCCTTAAGGGTCCTGTGTATCCATGAAAAGAACTTATTAACGCAATTCCAATTTATGGTCTTGCGTAGCTGTGAACTTATGGGAGTCCATAGAGGAGCTCCATGCCACTAGCCGGTAGGCGAGAGAAGCCTTTAGACAAGTGCACTTGACTTAACTTAGGGGACTACCACAAACCTACATAACATTTTTGTATGTAAACCATGCAGCAACATATGACACTTTGAGCTACACCAAACAATAACAAACAAATGCACATTTATGCCTTAATCGAAATCGTTGAAAGAAAGACATTTATAGCTTA
>JANZXR010000006.1:7780550-7804671 GCA_027575705.1 Erythroxylum echinodendron | reverse complement strand
TAGGCTCTTTTGGTACTTAAGTTACATACCAAAAATGCCCTCAATTCATTCTTATGCATTTATTCCATAAACTATTATGCTTAATTTAACGAAAAAATTTTCGGGGGCCAACAGTCATAACTTGTTGTAATTATTAACTAAAGCTTATAATGGATAAAGCAATAGATGATGGTTCAGGGCTAGTAACAATCAAATATATTATTTCCAAGTGTTCTAGAGATTTGTGTGAATATAAGTTGACACTTAAACAAGTTGCTTCTAGTTGAAAAATAAAATGTGAGAAGTAATAAACTTCATAACTTATGACTTAGATAGGTACTTTAGTTTATTATTTTGACTACAAGTTTTTTTATACTCACATAATAGTTTTTAAGTGACAATAATGCCTAAAACTCTACTTGTCCTAGAATATATTTTCTCAAACTCTTTAATTTAGTAGTTTTATAGGCAATTAAGGTTCACTAGTTCACCAAAACTTGATGGATCTCTTAATCATCAAACAATCTTTATACATTTCATGGTTGGTTGTTCTTGAATACCTATTAATACTAAGGTAAATATCTTGAGAAATCTCGATTTATAGTTTCACTTCATTATTAGTCCAATAATTTTTGGCAATAAATAATAAACAATTAGGTATTGAATATTGGTGATACTTGGTGAAAATTATAAGGAATTGGAGTTTTGAAGAGAGTTTTTCTAAGAAGAATAGAAATGAAGTAGGTGATATATTTCAAGAAGAAGAAGAAGCAACCAAAAGAGACGTTTTGAAGCTATCAACATGTCTTCTTAAGGCTTTTAATTCTCCATTAGATTAGAGAAGCAAGTTAAGTGAGAAATATCGATTGATTGGTTCTTTGCTAAATGATATATGTAGAAATATCAACAATAAAGGCAATATACTTGATCTCAATTTAGTTCCACCTTTAAGATCTCACAATAGATAGATAGAGAAAATGCGATAGACAAAGAAACAAAGATGGGTCATTGAGAAAGAGAGACATTTGGAGATTTAAGGTTTTAAACCCCAAAGCCCTAAATGTTAGAGTTTCACTTAAGTGAAGTGCCACATAAGATGTCAATGTGGCATCCACAGTCCTTTAAATTAAAAAAATGATACATATCATATATTGACCAAACCCGAATAAAAATTTAGAGTTTTGTGAGTTCGAGGTTCAAATAATTTAGTTTTACAAATGTTAGGACTTTTCTAATACCGTCAAATGTTAGTATTTAAATTAAACTTTAGAGAAAACTTTAAGAGGCAAAATGTACTTTTTTCCAATAATTTTAAGGTTAGTCTAACTAAAAGATTGGTGACATATGTAAGTCATTTTTTTAATAAGAAAGGGGGAACTTCCTTAAATTAAAGTTAAACTGGACAATGTACAAAAATATAAGCAAATAAGAAATATAAAATTTGTATGTATTTTTGTTGAATTTATATATGTTGAATCAAGCTTTTGCTTTTCATTTAGATCATTATAATAAATTAAATTATCAATATTTTATTTAATTGTAACTAAAAGCAAAAGATACATTGAAATTCAAACAAAACAATGATGAATAAATCTTTTTTAAAATAAAGCCAAATTTAAGTTAATTAAAGATTAAAAGATCATCTTTTTAGTTGAAAAAGAAAACAATTTTATATATAGAATGGAAAGTATACCCTTAGAACAAGATTGGAAAGAAATTGAAAAGTGGCAATGAAAATTTGAAAGAGGTGAAATCCATCTTTAACTGATTTACTTGGTTGTTCGTAAGGGCCAGCTATAAAGAGTTACAAACAACTAGTTTTCAGTCTTTGGAGAATAAATGGGACAATTTTGGCTGTTAAAAGAGATTTTGAGCATTGAATGAGTTGACTTATTGATACTAAAGGAACTTATATTGTTTTAGTCCTAAAGTACGAAATCAAGATTTTGAGAGATAAACTTGCACATTAACTTGTTTAGTTAGAATTGAAATTCAATTACTGTTGAATTTCTTACAATTTATTAGGCAAATTTAACTAACTTTATGGAAGTTTCTCTTCACTAAATAAATAAGAAGTACTTAATATACTCAAAAAGTGGAATAGAATAAAAGAGTCCAATTATTATAAACCAATCATATATACATACATATCATAGTTCTTTATGTTACTTTTGTTAAATTGTTGCTTTGGAATTTGACAAACCAAGAGACCTTGCAAACAATTACCAAGAAATTGAGTACGAATATGGGCTTTGTCTATGCTGGTGTTTATTTTTTGTCACCTTCTTCTTCATTCTTTAAGAACGTGTTCATAGTGACGAGGAAAACAACTCGAAATTGGGTGTCCGTGTTCTCATCAACATCACGCGTAGAAGCATGGCTTTGGGACTATATACCATATAGTAAGCCGATGAATGTTTGTAAGCCCATCGCATAAAGTAGGCCTAATATAAAAATTTCAAACCAGAAATGCCACTAAATCGCATAAAAAGTCTCATTCAACATCACCCATCCAATTAGAACATTGTCTGATTTTTAATAAATATTCGTTTACATGATATCTATTTAAATTTGGATAAATATTCGTTTACATGATAATGAGTAACATCTTTATCTAATTCATGATAAGGATGACCCATAATGATTATGCTATTTTATTTCTATATAAAATAGCATAATGATTAAAATTTAAATTTTTTTATTGTAATTCTAATTTTGAAGATTCCGTATAGAAGTGTATTTGGCTGGGAGGTGCGGACAGTTTTTTTTTCTTTTTTTCCTATTCTCGAATCTACAATTAGTGTATTTTTTTGGGTAACAAATTAGGCCCTCAGTTCTATCCGCCGAGCATTTTTCATAAACTAGATGATTAATTTTAGGTAGATAAAAGGTCCATTTCACGAGTGCTGGTGAGAATTGGCCTTCAGTTACTTACGCGGATATTCCGTGACAGAAACAGTAGAAAACACCAACCATGAGAAATCTGACACTGACTTAACACCAAAAGCCAAAAATAGGACATCCCCAAATGCCAGAAACAAAAATGAACTAAAACCCATTAATTACGAATCTATTTTGCAGTGAACAATCATGATATTACTTGCAATGGATCTCCAGAGGAGTCTACAGACTCTACTCTTAACATTTAACTATTAGCAGTATTATGTGTGAAAAATGCCTGGAAAAAGGAACGAACTTGCCGTGACAATAAATGAACAGGAAGCTACAAGAGTTTCGTTTCTAATTCTATATGGTCCAATACAATAACACAAACTACATGGATTTTAATTTTTTACTGAACGTGAAAGAGACGAGATTCGCATTCTTGGTTTTTCTTATCTTTCAATTCAAAACAAAAGGACACCAACTCAGTGGTTACCTACGCAAACACACTAGCTACTTCCTCAACCCTTTTTTTCATTTGCGAGTCCCAATTTCTTGAGTCTGCCAAAGCTCTGTGATGGCGTCATTGAGGCACCGAAAACTCTTCGCTGCTCCCTCCGAAACAAACCAAACCGATGCTTGCAATGGTTTCTGCGATCCCGCTTGTCCTTACAACTGCGATTCATACTCCGACTACTATTTCCTGCCATCGCCACCGCCACCTCCGTTCTCCTCCCAAGAACATTCCATTTCGCCATTTTTTATCATTGTAGTGATCATACTTGCAACTCTGCTCCTTGTTGTTTGCTATTACTTTATCGTGGCCAGGTCTTATTCATGTTGGTGCGGTTCAAGGGGCGACAGGCGATCACAAGATCAAGCGGATAACGCAGCAGAAGAGTTTTTTGATGAGAACCAAGTGCAACATCCAATCTGGTTCATCAGTACCATAGGGTTACAACAGTCCGTCATCAATTCGATCACGATATTCAAGTACAAGAAAGGTGATGGATTGATTGACAGCACTGACTGCTCGGTTTGTCTGAGCGAGTTCCAGCAGGATGAGACGCTTAGGTTGTTGCCAAAATGCAACCACGCTTTCCACATATCTTGTATTGATACTTGGTTGAGGTCTCACACCAACTGCCCCATGTGTCGCGCACATATCGTTAATGATGCTGTGGTCGCCCCATTAGTTCCACGGAACCAAAATCCCGAGAACTTGATTGCCGCTGTAGGTGCCCAGATGGAGAATACTACTGAGATTGATCCTGAATTGACCGATGTTGCGCTGAGAAATGAACATCGTGAGGGAAGAGTTGGGACAGACCAAGGAGGTGAGATAACATACGTTGGTGGGGAAAGAATACAGAAGAGAGAAGTCATATCTACGGATGATAATGGTCATTTCCAGGTAATTTACGACACTGACAATGATTCTGAAGTTGAGGATAATGATATACTGCCAATGAGGAGATCTTTGTCAATGGATAGTCTTACATCTGCAGACCTGCTTCTTGTACTGAACGACTATCATAATCCAATAAAACAAGAGAGAACTTTGGTTGATCAAACAGAAAACGCAGAGAAATCATCCTCGGCTATTGAATCAAAAAAAGTTGCTAAAGCTGCAAGCTCAATTAAAATGATGGGAAGTTCTCCAATAAGGCAGTGCCTGAGTAGAAGTCCAGTTTTAATGAAAAGGTCTTTCTCGTGTAGTGGGAGGATATTTTCATCAAGAGAAAACCGAAACAGGAATCTGGTTCTTCCACGTTAAAGGTATAGATTTCCGCGATATTGTTAAAACAGATCCTTATGTACAAAAATGGAGATACCACTCAACAAATTGGGGGTTCTCAATATGCCAATTCTGGCTCTTCCAAAAATTGAAGGATACATAGTGATTGAAGCAACGAGAAACATAGGTATGTAATTAGAGGTGGTCCGCATGTATGTATGTGCCTGAGAATAAGAAATCGTACCACGAATTTTAAGGTATTTTCTTGCCTCGGAGGGAATAAGGTGTCATGTTCACCAACAAGAACTCCTTCAGATGACGCATCTCATATTGGCTTGTCGTTAATTTTCCCCTCGGAGGATGTTTTTATGCGGAGACGAATCTGTTGCCTTTTCCTTTTTTTTTTTCCCAGATTTATCGAGTCAATATGTTTGACTAATCGTATGTTCAAATGACGCAGCAAGTAAAGCGTAAATACACAAGTTTCAATCCGAAACCTGAAATTTAATTGAAAGAACTCCCCAAATATCAAGTTTATTTCAAAAACCACGCTGTCATAAAATAATGCAGAAAAGAGATTAAATAGGTCCCAAAACGTAAAACGTCAATAACTAAAACAATAGAGTTTGACTAAAAAAAGGGTTGGCTTTTTGAAGCCCATCAAATCTGCAAATTCTTTCGTTTGGACTTCTGGCGTGCAACCCACTCTTGGAAATCATCCGCAACACGTTTCACGTCAGACTCCTCCACTTGAGAAAAACTCAACCTCGAGTTAACAGTATCATCAGGATATGACAGCTCATCCGATGGGTAGTATTTGTAGATGTCCACCAAATTAAATGTTTTGGAGATCCCCATACTATCAGGAAGACCCACCACATAAGCATTGTTATTGATCTTCATCAAAACCAAGTACGAACCATACTTCTTTGGTTGTAGCTTGCTATAAACGCCCACTGGAAATCTTTCTCTCTGCAGAAATACCATGACCTCATCGCCAACAGCAAAAACCTGCTTTCTGCGATGCTGATCAGCTACCTTCTTGTACTTTTCATTAAACTCCTCCAGCTTCTGCTTAACCTCAGCATGAACAGCCTGCCAATCATTCACCATCTTCTCTGCAGCGGCACTTTCAACAGCACATTAGGCAGATCACTTAGATCAATAACATGCTTAGGAACCTTAGTATAAACAATAGAAAAAGGTGATCTCCCTGTTGAACTATAGACTGCATTGTTATAAGCAAACTCTGCCTAAGTTAACGCAAAATCCCACTGCTTTGTTCTATCTCTGCAAATGCTCTTGATCAAATTATCTAGAGTCCTGTTCACCACTTCTGCTTGACCATCTGTTTGTGGATGAGCTGTGCTACTAAAATTTAATGTTGAGTCAAACAACTTCCATAAAGTCCTCCAAAAGTGCTCAAGGAATTTACTATCACGGTCCGAAGTGATGGTTTTAGGAACTCTATGTAAACGCCCCACCTCCCTAAAGAACAATAGGGTAATATTTGATGCATCTAAAGTCTTCCTGTAGGGAAAAATGCGCCATCTTCGAGAACCCATTTGTGTACGAGGATCCCAACCTCTTTGTGTACGAGGAAGGCATAACATGAAATCTATGGACAAATCCTCCCAAATGCTATCAGGAACAAGTAAAGGCATGTACAAACCTTTATTCTGTGACTATACCTTTGAAGTCTAACGCACATAGCAGCGCTTCACCATGTTGTAAACATCCTTGTGCATCTTTGGCCAAAAGAACCTTTCTCGAATAGCGGCAAAGGTCTTGTCCCTGCCAAGGTGTCTAGCTAGATCTCCACCATGCAAGTCACGAATTACTTTCTTCCTCAAGGAAGAATTGGGAATACAAAGTTGATCTCCCTTGAAAAGAAAGCCATCTGTAACATGAAAATCCTCTTCAGGTTGGTTCTTTGAACACCTTTTCCAAACAGCTCCGAAATCATTATCAATTTCGTATAATCCCTTCAATTCATCAAAACCCATAACTTTAGATTTCAGTCATCAACAAATCTGCACGCCTGCTCAAAGTATCTCCAACTTTGTTATGCACCCCCAATTTATGCATAAGTTTAAAAGGGAATTTCTGTAAAATTAGGTCCACCTAGCATGCACGTCACTGCTAATTCTTTTCTGACTGCTCAAACACGTCAAAGCTTTATGGTCAGAATATAAAACAAATTCTTTACCGACTAGATAGTGCTCCCAATGCCTCAAAGCTCGCACTATCGAATAGAATTCTTTGTCATAAATGGACCACTTTCATCTTGCATCACTGATCTTCTCACTAAAAAAGGCTATCGGCCTCTTCTATTGTGACAACACAGCCCCAATTCCGAATCCGCAGGCATCACATTCCACCTCAAGTAACTTGTTGAAATCCGGCAATGCTAAAACTGGAGTAGTACACAGTTTCTCCTTCAATTCATCAAAACTGGAGTCTACTTCTGCACCCCATTGAAATTTTCCTTTCTTCAAACACTCCGTGATCGGTGCTGCAATTATACTAAAATTTTGAATGAAACGCCTATAAAATGTAGCTAGACCATGGAAACTTCTGACTTCTCTGACATTCTTCGATGTAGGCCACTCTTTAATTGCCTGAACCATCTCTTGATCAATTTTAACCCCATCAGTGCCAACTACAAAGCCCAAGAACAAAAGCTGGCTTGTCATGAAGATTCACTTCTTCATATTCATATAGGGATTATTTTCTCTCAAAGCTCCTAACACTTCATGCAAATGCTGCAAGTGCTCATTTTCTGAACCACTATAGATCAAAATTCATCAAAATAGATAACAACAAATTTTCTAATAAATTTCTTGAGTACCTGGTTCATAAGCTGCATGAAAGTGCTTGGCGCATTTGACAATCCAAATGGCATAACAAGCCACTCATACAGCCCTTCCTTCATTTTAAATGTTGTCTTCCACTCATCACCCAGCCTAATTCGAATCTGGTGAAAGCCGTTCTACAAATCGAGCTTGGAGAACACTTTATCTCTATGAAGTCTATCCAGCATGTCATCTAGCCTAGGGATAGGGAACTTATACTTGATTGTAATCTTATTAATTGCCCTGCTATCTACACACATCCTCCAACTGCCATCTTTCTTTGGAGTTAATAAAGCAGGCACTGCACATAAACTTAGGCTTTCCTGGATGTACCCTTTCCACAGCAAATCCTCTACCTTCTCCTTCAAAATTTTGCTCTCCTTAGGGCTCATTCTGTAGTGAGACAGATTAGGCATACTAGCACCAGGAATCAGATCAATTTGATGTTGAATATCCCGTAAAGGTGGCAACCCAGGTGGTAATTCCTCTAGCATTAAATCAGCAAATTCTGTTAGCAATGGCTTCACAGCTTCAGGAATTCGTACTACATTATTCTCTTTTTCACTAGCCAATAGCACATGTTTGACAACTACAACATGCACTTCTTTTTTCTCCCTCAACTCAGCTTCAAACTCCTTCACAGTAGTGGAAACTGTAAAAAGGGTTCGCCCCTCCACTTTAGAATCTTTGGCACGACCACTCTCTTTCGTTGGTAGCAAGGTAAATCTAACCCCGCCTTTCTCCACCTTGTAGATGTTTTCTCTGCCAGTATGTTGGGCGTTAACATCAAACTACCAAGGTCTACCGAGAAGCATGTGAAAAGCATCCATATCAACAATATTGCAGTAAAATTCATCAGAATATTTGTCGATAGAGACAGGAATCTTACAGCGCTCCGTCACTTCAATTTCCTCACTAGGTCGAATCTATCCAATTTTGTATGGATGTGGGTGCTTTTCAATTTGTAGTCCCAAATTCGCAACAGCATCCATGCCTACAATATTTTCACAGCTGCCACTATCAATAATAATATTAAATAGCCTACTACTATTGGTGCACCTACTTCGAAACAACTTATATCGTTGTGAGTGTTCTTCCAGCTTAGAAGTCAACATCAATTTTCTCACAACATATTTTCTTGCAAGATCTTCGTCCTCTATTTCATACTCATCATCTTCACCATCGAGTTTGCAGACTACTTCATCCTCCTCTCGATCAACCATATTAATGGTTCTCCTGTGAGGGTAGTCACTAGATCTATGCCTTTGCTGATTACACTTAAAGCATTTACCCAAGATTGGTTTAGCATATGGATTATTGCTTTATGGTTGTTCTTTCTGTCCATCATCCTTCTGCTTACTTGTGGCCTTCTACTCTTTTTGCGCATCATCCTTCTGCACACTTTTATTCTTTTCAAAAGAGGTTTTGGAGTACTCATTATAGCTTCTGCGAGAGGAATCCCCAGATCTACTCTTCTCCTATAGCATCATTTGAGCCCTCAAAGCTATATTTTTGGCTTCAGTCAAGGGTCTTAAAACCTTTATACCAATCATTTCTCTAATCGCTGGCCTCAATCCACCTAAAAACCTTGCGACTTGTTGATCCTCAGTCTCCCTCAGGTTGTTACGTTCAGCCAACCTCATAAACTCGACAGTGTACTCATTCACGGTCCTATTGCCTTGACGACACCTCTGGTACTGTTGGAACAGGAGTTGCTCATAGTTAGGAGGAAGGAATTCTGCCCTTAGAAACCTCTTCATCTTCTCCCAGCTAGTGATTTTTCTTTTTCCAACACGAACTCTTCGCTTTTGAACTCTCTCCCACCAAGTAGATGCCCCACTTTTCAATCTGCAAGCAACCACCTTAACCTTCTTTTCCTATGGGATGTCCATGTAGTCAAAGAATCTTTCCACCTCTGCAAGCCAATATGAGAAATCTTCAATATTCATGTTGCTATAGAAATAAGAGATACCCACCTTCAATTTGTAGTCAAGGTTGTTACGATCATGGTTCCTATATCTACGCCGTCCTTGGCCTACTATATCATCATCTGAATCCGAACCTTCTTCAAGAACAGGTTCGTTGGTAGGTCATTCTTCTGCACGATTCCTACCGCCATTCCTATTCCTGTTACCCGCGATTGCCAGTTTTGCAATCTAATCAGCAAGTTCCCGAAAACGTTGGTCAATTCGCTCATTAATATCATTAATACGATTCTCCAACGCTTGAAACCTTGGATCGGCATCCCCTATCGCCTCAGTTCTACAATCACCGTCGCTAGAACTGCCGCTCCCTCTTCCTGCCATCAGAATTGACCTTGCTCTGATACCAACTGACGCAGCAAGTAAAGCGTAAATACACAAGTTTCAATCCGAAACCTGAAATTCAATTGAAAGAACTCCCCAAATATCAAGTTTATTCCAAAAACCACGCTACTGTAAAATAATGCAGAAAAGAGTTTAAATAGGTCCCAAAACCTAAAACGGCAATAACTAAAACAATAAACTTTGACTAAAAAAAGGTTGGCTTTTTGAATCCCATCAAATCTGCAAATTCTTTCGTTTAGACTTCTGGCGTGCAGCCCACTCTTGGAAATCATCCGCAACACATTCCACGTCATTGAACATCTGTTTCTGCTGTCATTCACGGAGGTAGCAATGCTTTCACATAAATTCTGACAGTTTCACGTATAAAAACATTCAAAGCAAGAATATGCTCATAGAAATCTATAGTTTTGGCCGAGAACTCACGGGGAGTTTGTTTTTATTTTTTATTTTAATATAATTATTAATAATAATATAATTATATTTTTATTACTAAAAATAATTACACTACTTTATCAAATATCTAGAATATTTCTTATTATAAGCCCTAAATACTCATTTTTCAGAAGGTTCCAAAAAGCAAGGAACAGTAGCCTCTCTCATCTTCTCCTTCGGTTTTCTTCAAGATACAAAATTTTTCTTTTATTTAGTTTACTTTAAGAAATGACGTGGTTCCTTTGGCAAAACCTTCTTCCTTCTCTGTCGATCTCGCCATTTTAACTCTCCCTTGTCACTGGAGACATTCAAGCCTCTCCTTTCTTCCAATCACATTCATTGCTATGATCAAATTGAGTTTTTGTGATTATTGTCTTAAGAATTGAGAGAAAAAGAAGAAGAATAGTTTAGAAAATAAGAAATACTAGTAGAGAGAAAGTAAGGAGCTGAAAATATAATTCCCCTTTTATATCAATCTCATGACTAATAATATTGAACAAGTACTATACTATTACAAATAAGATATAAGGTCCAAAAAAGTCTAAGGTGACATGGTTATTGATTCAAAGGTGTTAAGCTATTTTATTTATTATTTTGGGCATTATTTGTAGTTTGATAAATTTGATATATCTCTTATATGATAAAGAAGTTGAATTGGTGTTGGATTATACTATCTTAGATTATATAGTATTTTTGAAAGATAAGATAGCTAGTGTGGAAACAACAAACAAGAAATTCTAACTGAAATAGAATCCTAAAGAAGATTGGATTTGTTAGAGATTAGCATGAATGAGATTCATTGGAAATTGACTGATTGTTGGCTATTGTTTGTACGCGTGCGTGAACAATTGTATAATTTGATATATTGGTTTTACATGGAAAAGTATACAAACGATTGAAATAGATATAGCACCTAAATTTGCTTTGTCAGTTGGGGTGAACATTATACGATCTATTCATCATTATTGGCAACTATGTGGCTGGTATAATTTTGGGATGAAATACATGTCTGATTGATGAGTATTGAAGTTGTTGTGTGTAGATTTCTTTGGTGATCAGTTCAAAAGATTCACAACAGATTTTTGTTGGACAACTTCCCATGATTTTGATTTAACGGCTTCACATATAGGGGAGTATCTTTTGACTCAAGTATTTCTTTGTTTATGTTGTTATTAATTTAATCACATGAGATTTTATTTTCATCTTTATTATCATTCGATGTTGCAAAAATCTTCCACTGAGTTTAGCATGAGGTAGTCGTGCTATTGAGTATGAAATACTTTCAAGGGATGTGAGTACGAGTGGGTAGTGTCAAAGGGTGAGTGGTATCAGCTCAATAAAACCTTGTGTAAGACTATTATACTTAAGTGAAAGTTGATTAATCTGGATGACGGCCCTACAGATGTAGACTATGTGTGTCGAACTGTGTTGAAAAATTCGTTGTATTGATTTATTTGTTGCATATTTAGTTTTCTGCTTGTAATTAGATTCTGAAAAATTCACAGTTGTCGATGCAGTTATTTTCTGATAAGAAATTGTCAGTGTCAATTTGAAGTAAATATGGTAGAACATATATATTATGGAACTACATCTTTAAGGTTTTACAATTGTATTAAAGCACGGTTCACCTAATCAAAACTGGGTGTGTCAAGTTGGTGTAGATCAGTTTTTTTGCAATTATGGCTACTAGAGAACAAGCATCAATCAGTAGGCCAACTTTACTATATGGTTCTAATTATCCTGCTTGAAAGTCAAGAATGAAAGTGTTTATTAAAGCACAGGGGACTAAATCATGGACTTTTGTGTTAAATGGCTGGGTTCATCCTATTACAACTCGTAAAAAGAATGAAATGGTACCTAAAGATCCATCTGAATGGACAAGAGTTAAAGAAAAGGGAACACCAGGTAACTCTCACGCAATACATGCAATTTTCAGTACTATAGATGAAGGACGTTTCAGTATGATATCAATGTGTGAATCTGCAAAAGAAGCGTGAGATACATTACAAACCATAAATAAGGGATCAAAATTGGTTATTGCATCAAAACTTCAAATGTTACCTAACAGATTTGAAA
Organism: Erythroxylum echinodendron; assembly: GCA_027575705.1. NCBI lineage: Eukaryota > Viridiplantae > Streptophyta > Magnoliopsida > Malpighiales > Erythroxylaceae > Erythroxylum > Erythroxylum echinodendron. The sequence goes on along the minus strand of JANZXR010000006.1, from coordinate 7,792,381 downwards.
AGCTTAAGATGGAGGAAAGTGAAGCTAATAGAGACTTTCATGACCAGCTGTATAATATCACCAATCAAGCACATCAACTTGGGAATAAGTATTCAAATATGAAACTTGTCAAGAAAATATTAAGATTATTACATCTCACATTCATACTGAAAATTGCAGCTATTAAAGAAGATCATGACATTAATGAGTTATTCTTGAATAAGATAAATGAAATTCTCACAAACTTTGAGTTGAACCTGTTAAGAGACAAGCATCAGAAGAATAAAGGATTGACATTGCAAGAAGTTGCTAAATCTGTAAATGGTTCATAAGACAAATCTGATGAAAATGAGGATATGGTGTTGCTGATAAGAAATTTCAATAAGTGGCTGAGAAGGTGAAGAAAGATAGACCTGAGTTTAGGCAGAATGGTGGAAATTCTTCAAACAAATTTCAAACAGCAAACAAAAACTTAACAAGGTGAAAGTAAGGAAACGAAGATACAATGTCATAAATGTTAAGGTTTCAAAAATATGCAAACGGAATGTGCTAACATTCTTAAGAGAAGAAAAGAGAAGTCTTACACAAGCACTTGGAATGAAACTAAATCTGAGAGTGAGTATAGCAGCGAAAAAATTATGAGTAATCATACTATATTGGTTGCTTTAACACCAAAAGTCTAATTGCTTGCTTAACAGTAACCAATGAAGAAATTGACAATGAAAATACAGATGCTTCAGTTCTAAATTCTAGTTCAGATTGTAACAGTGATGATAGCGACTTAGACTTCAAAAAGGAAGACATCTGTAAGGCCTATGAATTAACATATGGAAAATGGGTGAAAACATATAAGCAAAATAAGAAGTTAAAGAGGGAGAATTCAACCACGAAAGATGTGATTCAAAATCTAGAGATGAAGTTATTGTCAATACTAGATGAACTTGAAGAAACAAAGCAAAATCTGGTCAATACAGAAAAAGGAATAAGAATGTTGAATAGTGGTACCGAGAAGCTAAAAAAGTTGTTGGAAATTGGCAAAAACAAAGGAAACTTTCAAGGTCTTGGTTATAAAGGTAAATGTTCTCAGATGAATAATGAGAAAAATGATTAAGTTAAATTTGTTAAAGGAGAAATGTCAAAAAGAAGCCTAAAGTTTCTGCTTACATGTCACTTTTATGGTGTAAACGACCATATAGGACCAAATTGCTATAAGTTGTTACGAATGCTATTTTTGAATGCTCAAAACAGGAAATCTAGACATTCTTTGAAGATTTTTCAATAGAAGAAAACGTTACCAAAGCAGATTTAGGATAGAAAGAAACAACTACAAGCACTTGTGGATTTTAAATCCATACGCGTCACTTCTCATAATGAATGGTATTTTGACAATGGGTGTTCATGGAATAGGACAAGTGAAAGAAGTTATTTTATTAATTATCGAAGTTGTATGGATGGTCATATTACTTTTGGTGACAGGAAGAAAGCTACAATAAGTGGGAGAGGAACCATTTGGATAGATGGACTGCCTCACTTAAAAAAAGTTGTCTAAGTGGACGATTTAAAAGCCAACTTGGTGAGTATTATCTAGCTTTATGATGATGGGTTATTAGTTAAATTCACTAGTGATGAATGCGTGGTGTTGAACGAAAAAGGAAAATGTTTAATAAGTGGCAGAAGATTGATAGATAATTGCTACAAGTTGCAGGTCATCACTTCTTGCAATTCCGCACATGATAATATTAATCTATGGCACCAAAAGCTTGGTCACACTAACTATGATCTCATCAACAAGTTGAGTAAATTTGAATTAGTGAGAGGATTGCATATTTTGAACAATGATGATAAGACTATTTGCAGTGCATGTCAAATGGGAAAACAAACAAGAGTGCTACACAAAAAGGTTAGAAACATTACCTCTTCTTGTATATTGTAATTAATGCATATGGATTTGATAGGCCTAACATAACATGCTAGTATTGGTCGCATGGGCTATTTCTTAACATGTATTAATGATTAATTTAAATATAATTGGGTGGCTTTCTTGAAAGAAAAATCGAATTCCTTTGAGGCATGTAGAAGCTTATGTTTACATATTACAAGTAAGAAAAATATGATGATTTTGAGAATAAGATTCGATTATGGAAGGAAGTTTAAGACTGCACATTTCCACAATTTTTATGATAGACACGAGATTATTTAAGAGTTTTCAGTGCCTAAAATGTCATAACAAAATAGAGTTGTAAAAAGGAAGAACCACACTCTTGAAGAGCCATATGGCTACATCAACGTTAAATGGAAGAAAAAATATCAATGAGATTTTATGTTAAAGTAGTAATCATGACATGTCACATATGCAATGGAGTTCGACTTAGAAATATTTTAAAGAAGACACCTTATGAACTATAGAAAGGAAAGAAACTGGATGTTGGTCACTTCCATATGTTTGGCAGCAATGTTATATTCTTAAAGATCGAGAAGAACTTAGGAAGTTTCAAAGTAAGAGTGATGAGGGCATTTTTCTTAGATATTCAATACACAATAAGGCATATTGTGTGTTTAACCAAATAAATAAGACAATGATGGAAACTGCGAATGTTGTTGTAGATGATGTGCACCAAATAATTGATAAGGTGGTAGAAGAAAACCTATAAAATCAACCTCACAAACCAGATCAGAGACATAATGAAACTAAAATCAGGGACAGTCTATATTTACAGTTAGTTATTGCTTGAAACAAAACCAACAAGATAGAGGACCAGTTGGTTGCTTCTTAGGAAGAAACTAACCAGACATTTGATGCAGAAAAAAAACTTTGTGAATAATGAAAGTTAAGGGAAAATAATTTCAAAAAAGATTCTTCATCATTAATTAGACGGAGTCATCTTATTGAGAATGTGACTGGTGAGGTTAGTGATAGAAGAAAAATAAGAGAAAGAAAAATGATTGATTATCAGGAACTTATAGGACTTATATGCTACACTTCCTCATTTAAACCAAAGAACATGAAAGAAGCATTGCAAGATGAATTATGGGTTCCTACAATGCAAGAAGTGTTAGCACAATTTGCTCGAAATGATATATGGAAATTGGTGCCAAGGCCATCGAATGTGAATGTGATTGGTACTAAATGATTGTTTTGCAGCAAAACTAATGACAATGGTAGTCTAACAAGAAATAAGGCCAGGTTAGTTGCTTAAGAATATTCTCAAATTGAAGGCATTGATTTTGTAGAAACATTTTCTCCAGTAGTAAGGATTAAGTCAATTAGACTTGTTTTGGCCATATCATGAGTGAAAAGATTCAAACTTCATTAAATGGATGTGAAGAGCACATTCTTGAATGGATTTCTACAGGAAGAAATGTATGTTGAACATCCAAATGGATTTATTTATTCGACATATTTTGATAACGTATTCAAGCTCAAAAAGGTTATTTACATTCTTAAACAAACGCCAAGGGTTTGGTATGAAAGACTCACCTAATATTTACTCAATCAATAATATGAACTAGGTAGCATAGACAAGACTTTATTTCTTAAAAGATTCAAATCTTATTTGTTGATTGCACAAATATGTGTTGATGATATAGTGTTTGGCTCCACTCATTCGAAGATAGTAGATGGCTTTGTAAAGATGATGACAATTTGAGATGAGTATGGTAAGAGAATTTAAGTTATTCTTAGGACTACAAATTAAGCAAGTGAAAGATGGTATATTTGTGTCACAAACCAAATATGCAAAGAATTTGGTAGAGAAAATTGGGCTTGAGTATGCACATCATGCTAGAACACCAATGAGTGTGTCAATAAAGTTAAATAAAGATGATTATGGAAAAAGTGTTGATGTGAGTCTATATAGAAGCATTATTGGGAGTTTGCTTTATTTAACTATGAATTGACCTGATATTTGTTATAGCATGAGAGTATGTGCATGTTATTAATTCAACCCTAAAAATCTCGCTTGACAATAGTAAAACCTATCATCAGATATGAAAGTGGTATTTCTCTATTTGGATTATGGTCTTCATATGATTTTACTTCTTATTTGGTTAGTTATAGTGATGTGGATTAGGCTGAAAAGTTAGATAACAAAAAAGCATATCAGAGGGTTGTTTCTTTCTTGGCAATCATATGATTTCATGGTATAGTAAAAAGATAAAACTCTATTTCATTATTAACAGCTAAAGCAAAATATATTGTAGCTAGGAGTTATTGTTCTAGACCTTTATAGATGAAGAAAATGATGGAAGACTATAGAGTTGCTCAAGATATTTTGACAATTATGTAAGATAATAAGAGCGCCATAGACATCTTTAAAAACTTGGTTCAGCATTCACAAACCAGGCACATTAACTTGAAGTATCATTTCATTCGAGAGTTTATAAAGAATAAAGTAGTAGTTCGTTTCTATGTAACAACTGAGAAGCAACTAGTTGATAATTTTACAAAACCTTTTGACTCCATCAAGTTTGAATTTCTTTGAGGGGCAATGGGATGTATGCTTTACAATTTTGATGTGTTTAAGGAAAGGAAAAATGAGAAAGGAGTTAAATCACTAAATTTTTATACTTCTATACTGTCGTACACCCTTCTAACCCCTTTGTTTGTTTTTTAAATTTTCCCACCCACTCATCCTTTCTTTTCCTTCTCTCTCCATTTTTAACCCATCACTTGGAATTCTTGGCTCTCTTACTATCGCTTCTCATCGTTGTCGCTCTCCACCATCTCCATCGCCATCCTTCTTCTCCTAAAACATAAATGGGAAAGTCCAAATGTCCAACTTCATCTCACCTTTTGGGGAGGTCATCCGAAGCTTCTCCTTCACGCGCCCTTCCTAAACCACTACCTATCACCAAGCCACCTCACCTCGCTAGTCACCTGCGATGACACCCACCTCTAGTGACACCGACCACCTCTGCTAGGTCATCCTTAGTGGAACCTATTGACATTCTTGATCCTCCCTTCATTTGAGTGCAGTCGTCTATTGATGTTGATGTACAACGGGTATTATCTCACCTTATTGCAGAATTGTCTACTGATAGCTCGTCCTCTGCTTTGGAGGATGCCACTATCGAGCCTCCTGCTCTAATACTCTGGTTGTCACTAAACTAAAAACTACTCTTTTCACTAATTGACACATTATAAAACAAATTGATCAAAAGTCAGTTCGAATGCCTCATCACCAGTCTCTTGCTTGAATTTTAGTGGAGCAAGCTTTTCCCATAAATTTTATTCTTCGACAGCACATCAAAAATAGGAATCTCTTGCCACTATCAGGTTTGTTCTTGATCATCCTATCAATTTAGCTTAATATCAATAGTTTAATTTGGATACCTTGTTGTCTCAGTAAAATTTGTTAACTACTGCATTACTGCGCAAACATTTTGATGCTGAATTGGTTCAAAAAATTTATTACAATTTTGATAAAAGGGTGTTAGATGTGGCTATTTTGATGTTTTTATCTAGTTTAAGTGTGAGGAAATTTGATTAGATTTGATCTGACTTTATTGAATGAATTTTTGGATTTTGTTAATTTGATTGGGGATTGGTAATATGCGAATGATTTTTTGTGATTAATAACATGTTGGCTAGTGTTTTACAGGTGGAAAGTTATCCTTTTGGTCACCTACTGTTGCAATTCATGCTTCCGATTTATCTCAGAAGTATTTTGTCATTTATAAACTTCTGTTGGCCAATTAGGTACCAAGTACTCACAATATCACTGTATATTTTGCTTAGGCTAAGCTTGTTTATGTAATAGGTATAGAGGTAAATTTTAATTTAGGACGGATAATTACTGGGTCTATATTTACGGCTGTTAATAAACAATAATCATTTTAAGTTTTCCTTATTTAATTACTCAACTTATGAAAGCACGTGGTGTCCCTTAGGCTGACTCTAATGTACTTGAGTCTGTGTCCTTTATGAACATCTCTCCTCGAATCTTAAATGTTAACAAGCAAGCTCGAGTGATAGATTTACTGTATTCCTCTTTTGGGTCATCTGCATTGCCTGCTACATCCAGTGTTAATACATATGCCACCTTATTTACTGAAATTGATCAGATTGAGGGTATCTTTTAGGTGGGTATGGATGCTCTTCACCAGCATAAGCAATGAGTTCTTCGCTCAACCTCTTCCCATAACTTTTAGCCTATTTTGGCTTTTTTCACAAATTGCAAATAAGATTGTTTATACATTTTTCTATTTAATATTTTGTGCTTTGTTGATGACTGTTGCGTATGAACTTGACGATTGACTTTGACTCTGACATTATTTGGAATTTCTTATACAAAGGTTAAGCTGACACAATCGACATTACGTATATGAGGAACTCGATTGTGTCAGCTTGACCTTTCATAAGTGGTGCAAAAAGGTCTTTGTTTACTATATTGATATGATCATTATAGATTGAGTACCTCTACATGATAGACCTCCAAAATACCAATATCCACCGCCGTGGTAATATGCACGAACTTCTTTTAAAGCACATAGCTTTTTGGGACCTCGAAAATTTAGAGTCGGTATAAATCCCCTCTCCAACTTCACACCTTGGAACGCACCGTTCTTATAGATAAAGAGGACCCAATTTATTCTAATTTTTCACTGGGATTGGTTTTGTCTGTATATCATTAAAAATTTCATGAATTTCATTACGGTTTAATGAGGCTTCACATATAAGGGAGTGTCTTTTGACTTAAATGTTTCTTTGTTTATGTTATTATTGATTTAACCACTTGAGAACTTATTTTCATCTTTATTATCATTCGTTGTTGCAAAAATACTCTACCGAAGTTAACATGAGGTGGTCATACTATTGAGTATAAAATACTTTCACAGGGTGTGAATACGAGTGAGTAGTTTGAATAGGTATGTATTGTCGACTCAATAAAGCCTTGTGTAAGACTATTGTACTTAAGTGAGTTTGAAGTTAGGATAGTCGTAGTTGTTTATTATCGCTACAGAAAAATAAGGTTTGGTTTAGATTATGATAATGATTATATCTAAAATCTGTTAACTGAATTATGAGGGGACACTATTGTATGAGATGCTTATGCGAGGAAGTATATTTTCACAAAAGGTTTACTCTTTTACTAATACGAAAGAACATATAAACATCCTTTTAAAAATATTTCCTACCTTGAACTAACCACGCCAGAGAATTCTCCCGCATCTCAGACAAATTTATTGACATATCTAACTCATCAAAGAAGGGCACATACCTGTCAAATTTAGAGCATTGCCTACGTAAGCTCCATATAATGTACAATAATATTAATCTTCTATACTCAAGTTTTAGGAATACAGGTTAAAGTTGACGTAATTGAATTGCTGGTTAATAGTAATTTAGTGGAATTTTAGGTACATCTTTTTTTTGAAACATTAAAAGGAATTGTATTAGTATTAGTAAAAGCTAAAAAACAACATTACAATGAGTCACTTAATCTGGCTACAAAAGCAGAAACCTCAAAATAGAGTACATCAATTGATTATAGTAAATCAACTTGGCTAAGTTTTTGTTTTTTGTTGTTCGCAATAAAAACTACACTTATCCAATTTACTAGATTATCTATTTGAGTCACTTTGAAAGGTAGAGAATTTGACCATAGTAATGAAGTATATGATTAGTAATAGTTTTCCATTAAGCACCCAAAAAGGACAGTCTATTAATATGTGTAGCCTTTAATTTTGTCTTAAAGAGGCCTACCAGAATTGACTTCCTATCCATTACCAATTCTCTCATCGTGGACTGTTTAGTTGTCATTTTGCACTTATTTGATATATAAATCTCTATCATATGTTGAAATTATTATTCAAAATTGATGGATTTAGGTCTTAATTGTTTAAAGATGATATCCAACACTTGGGAGATGATATTGAGTTAAAAGGATGCAAAAGAAACAAATAATTCCGAAAATTCTAGATTTGAAGCAAATCCAGTGCAAGGATGGGAACAGATTATTCATATTTTCTTTTCAAGTTCAAATTTGAAATTTTCACAAATCTTTAAAGATCATATTGCTATCTTATCAATGGGATCTATAGTTTGAAGTGGGGATAAGGATTATCTGATGAAGATCATGAGTAGGAAAGAGAAGAAATCGAAGAAAAGCATAAAAGGGGAGTCACGTGTAATGTTCACGTAGCATAGTTTAGGAGTAGAGTTTTCATTTTTCTGCAAATTTTCTTCTTACTTTTCGATAGCCATAATTAGGCCTTTCATTTTCTACAGTATTTCTCTAAGAGTTTTTGAATTCTCTAAGAAAGATCAAGGATGGAGACTTTACATTTGGTTATTTCTTTGTTGATTTCTATTTCCGTTATGAGTAACTAAATCTCTTTTCTTGGTTGAGGGAAGCCATGTTATCGTCTTTTATGTGTGAGATGCTTCAATAAAGTTTGTTTTGTTGATGATTATTGAGTGTCTTCTGAATTACTTTTTCTAATTGAATTGATTAATTTCTAGGTGCGCAACTAGGAATTGATTCGTTTAATAGCTAGCTTAATAAAATATGACGTTCAATTTTATTAATCACAATTAGTAATTAGGATTATCTCCTTTACATTGGAGTTAGAAATTCTAAAAAGATGTTCAACTAGATTAATTTCATGTCGTGCATGTGTTATCTTGTTCATTGCTTTCTTAATTCTTAACGTTATTAATCAATTGAACATGTCTAGATTGTTAATTAATAAGAATGCTTAGGATACATATTTCTAATCATTTACACTTAAGAGAAAACATCCCTTAATGAATGTTTGTTGATGAACTAAATTTTATATCAAAGATCCAATTTAGTGTGATAACATCAGTGATCCAAAACTAAGGTTAGTCTATTAAATTTTCAAATCCAATTACTTTTGTAAATTTTTTATTTTTTTTATTTCTACATTCTTAATTTTACGTGAATGGAAAACTCCTTTCGTTACTTTATTTTAGTTTTGAACACGTAAACTCTTCGCCGCTAAAAATTCATCGCGGGAACAAAATCCACTTACCACTACTACATTAATTTGTATTAACAGAAGTTGATTTCTTTTTGAATTTGGTTGCAGGGGACAGTAGTACCAAATTTTGACGTCATTGTCGAGGAATCTTTGACGGTTTATATACATTACGCGTTCAAATCTATTTGAAAATTTGCAGTACAATCCTGAAATTAAGAAAGCAGCAAAAGCACTACGGAAACAGACGAAACAGCAGAGACAACGGTAGAAAATGAAAAGTATGGCAGGAAACCATACCCTTGGCGAACTAGCCACACCCATGGATGCTTAACAGCCCCAATGCATTAAATTTCCAAATTTAGGTGATAATAATACTTTTGAATTAAAATCTGGGCTGATTCATTTATTACCTATTTTTAGGGGTCTACCGGGAGAAGATTCGTACAAACATTTGAAGGAATTCGATGTAGTTTGCATAGGAATGAAGCCGACTAATGTGACGGAAGAGTAGATTAAGCTAAGAACCTTCCCACTTTCTCTCAAGGATGATGCTCAAGATTGGTTATACTATTCAGTCGGAGAAAACGTGAAAACTTGGGTTGAAATGAAAAGGCTTTTCTTCGAGAAATATTTTCCAACATCAAGAGCAGCCAACATCCAAAAGGAAATTTGCAGAATTCGACAACATACGAGAGAAACACTCTACGAATATTAGGAAAGATTTAGAAAACTTTGTGCTAGTTATCCCCATCACCAAATAAATGAACAATTGCTAATTCAATATTTTTATGAAGGTCTTTTGCTCACGGATAGGAATATGATTGACGCTACAAGCGGTGGTGCCTTAGTTGACAAAACACTGACAGCTGCAAAGGACTTGATTATGAATGTGGCTTCCAATACCCAACAATTCGACATACATAATGCGCATGGAACAAAAGTCGTGAGTGAGGTAAACGTGGCCACGTTGGAGAAAAGATTGGATGACCTTACTTCTTTAGTGTGACAAATCGCGGTTATAAAGAAAGAAGAAGCAAAGGTATGTGGAATATATTCAATGTTAGGACATTCTACTGATGCATGTCCAGTTTTGTAGGATGAAAACATAGAACATGTGAATACCATGGGAGGTTTTGTTGGCTGAGTCAAAGGAAGTACAACCTATTTTCCAACACCTACAATCTGGGATGGCGCGATCACCAGAATTTGCATTATGAAAATCCTCAAGGATAGTAAGCAACCAAAAATTTCCAGTAGTATAGACATTTGTATATGCCTTGACAAAATCAAAATACAACATCCATTTCTGAGGGTAAGATTTCTTTGGAAGATTTAGTTCAATCTTTAGCCAATAACACTTTGATGTTTCAGCAGAATACTGAAGCAATTTTTCGAAATATTGAAAATCAAATAAGTAAAATGGCAACTGCCATAATTAGATTAGAGCATGAAATTCTGAAAATTTTCCAACACAACCAAAGATTAATCCCAAACAAAGTGTGAAGCTATCACATTGCGAAGTGGTAAGGAATTACGGGAACCACTTCCGAAAATTTCCAGAAGAGAGGTAGAAGAAGAAGCAACGAAACAGATGCCTACCTAACTAGCAAAACCGAAATCAACTCTGCAGGATATGATGGTTCCTCCCCCTTTTCCGAGTCGATTGGCCAAACCAAAGAAGGAAGAGCAAGAGAAGTGAATATGGGAGACTTTTCAAAAAGTTTAGGTAAATATTCCTCTACTTAATATGATTAAACAGATTCCACGATATGTAAAATTCCTTAAGGAACTTTCCACTTCAAAATAAAAATTAAAATTTGATGAGAAACTGCAATTGGGGGAGAATGTTTCATCTATTTTGCAGAAGAAGAAGCTTCCACCTAAGTGTCAAGACCCAGGTATGTTCACTATCCCATGCAAAATTGGTAATTTGAGAATTGAAAAAGCTATGTTTGATTTGGGTGCTTCCATAAATGTCATAATTTACTATCCCATGCAAAATTTGTAATTTGAGAATTGAAAAGGCTTTATTGGATTTAGGTGCTTCCATAAATGTCATGCTTTATGATGTTTATAAGTCTTTAAATGTGGGATCTCTCAAGGAAACTAATGTAGTGATTCAATTAGCGGATTATTCAAATGCTTATCCAAAGGGTGTGTTAGATGATATTTTAGTTCAAGTGGGGGATATGCTTTTTGCATCTGACTTTTATATTTTGCAGATGAGGAGTGATGATGTATCTTCTTCAACTCCGATTTTGTTTAGAGGCCACTCTTAAAAACCACAAGAACGAAAATTGATCTTTATGATGGGTCATTTACTATAGAATTTGATGGTGAACTAATTAAATTCAATATATACAATAACATGAAAATTCCAAATGATGAAAAACTTATTGTTTTTTTAGATTTTATTAACAAATGGGGCAGGAAGATTCACTATTGAGTGGAAGAGATACACTTGAAACACTCTTGGAGATGGGAGATACATCACAGTGGAAAGCCATGAAGAACTCGTTACTGCCTAGCAATGAATTGAAGGTGCTATTTTGTAAATTGGAGAAATCCAATCAGTTAGAGAAGGGTGATGCATGAAAAGACGAGTGGACATTAGAGTATGAAGGTGAAACGATGAAGTTTCACTTATCAGAAGTCTTGGAGCATCGTGCTGAGAAGGAGTTAGCTTTGAGCGAAATTGCTCTAGGCTTCTCACGAAATCTGAGCATGCTACCTATTAGGCTCAAGCATTCATTCGATAATGGATGATGTACATATACCAAGCGTCAAACTTATAACCTTAAATAAGCGCTTGATGGGAGTTACCCCATCCGTATCCCTTTCTTTTGTGTGTTTTTCTCTTTTATGCATATCTTTTGGGTGCTTGCTTTGAGTGTTTTACTTGTTTT
>JANZXR010000006.1:7734794-7767093 GCA_027575705.1 Erythroxylum echinodendron | reverse complement strand
GGCTGGGTAAACCCCTCGGGGGGCCCTTTCGCGGTGGGGTATATATCTGTCCCTGAAAGATAAGGGGATAAGTGGGTTTGATTCCTGTTACCTGTAACTTAAGTTATGGGTAGCTAAACACAATGGTTTATAGAAGAACCTGGAATGTAAACGACGTATTTACGAGTTTCGTCAGCAAATATTTCCATATATTCTGTCTATCTGAATTGTTATAGTATTAATTTTCTTTCAAATTAAAAAAAGAAAAAATTTAAATTCTCTTCATAAAGACGTTTCTAAGCTTCTAATCTTGATTCTCCTGTTCAAAATGCAAGTTAGTTATGTAAGTTTATACCCTTCCATTCAATCAATTGGTTAAAATTTGATTTATGACATTATTATTTTCATTAATAATGGTTTTTCTACCTTTAAATATTTTATTAATTATATTTAATGTTCTTTAATTTGCATTTATATATTATTCATAAATTGTTTCTAATTGTAGTTTTATCAAGACGAAGTATTGATGAAACAATAAAACTATAATACGTTATATTTTTTCTTATGAATAAAAAATTGTTTTCATAAATTAAAATATGAAAATACTTCGACAAACGTGTGGATTCTTATTAGAGAATAAATTCACTAACTTGACTCGCTCAAATAGAATATTACTTATGTACCTATGAATTTCTTTATTATACAATTAATCCTTAAATGTAAGATTACCAAAGTATCTCCTATGAGATTTACTATGTTTTAATACTGTTTATAACCTATTCTATTTAGAGTAGCTCACTCAGTAGTACTGAGATATAATATGAAACATATGGTGATAGTTAAGTAAGTTAATAAACGATTTGTCACTTTAAAGTAATTAAAGAAAATATTCCACTATTTTTTATTAGTAATAATTTAAGAAATTCTTTAGCTTTAGTGAATTAACATTTGAAAAGATACTTTTCAAATATCAATTATAATATAATTACTAATTAACAAGAACTAGCATTACTAAATTTAAAAGAATAGATATTTTATCTATACTCTATATCCAATTGGAATATTGGGTGATGAAATAATTAAATTATACATTATAATCATGCATGAAATAGGTTAAGTCAAATTACTTTAACATTCTTAAAATTTGAGTTGTCGTCGTGACGTTAGATGTCAATCTTAATATATAATTAAAAATTATTTAATTGAAAAATTTTAGATAAATTAAGAGAAGTTTAAATTTATTTAATTCTAATTGTGAATTATAATTATAATTAATAATTTATAATCATTGTTATCATAATAGGAACCTAACAAGTTACACATAAAGAGCAATTAAAAAGAGAAAATTTAATTTAAATTAAGTTACACTTAATTGTGAAATTTGAGAAATTTCAAAGGTCAAATATAAGATATTTAATTTTATTAAAAATAAATTATAATTATAATTAGAGTTTGAATTTAATTATAATAAGGAGATTTAATTTTAATAAAAATAAAAATCTTATGTCCTTTTCTAGAAATAGAAAATATGCATAAGGAGCCAACACTCCTTACTTTTCCTCCAAGTGTTGAGTCCTTTTACTCTGCTATACAAACACTGTTAGAGGCAAAATATGTGGATAGTTTATGGCTGATGTCTAGTAAAAAGGTTTTTGCTAGAATCCAAATTAGGTATAATTCAATTACCTCTTATGATTCATACTTTTTTAAGTTATTCAATTATTATGATTCAATCGAGAAGTTGTAAAATTTTATTTTTTAAATTGTGTCTATGATTAGATCATGTTTAGTTTTCTAATAATGGCATCAAAGTATCCTTTAATTGCTTAACTTGATTAAATTTCTTTGCTGTTATTGATTTGACAAAATTAAGACTTTAAACTTATTTTTAATGTATTAGCCTAATGTTGATTAAGGATTGTTACAATTTTCTGAAAAATAAAATCGAATACCTTTTGTTTTTGCATTTTTCTAAAAATTGATTAATGAATCCCATATGCCTCTTTTTCTAGAAACTTAAATATTTTAGCCTCTCATTGTAAAGTCCATCATAAAATTTATCGAACAGCCTGGCCGATATTCTACTAAACACTTAAAAGAAACTAGCAGCTGGAAAAATAGAGATAGAACAACAATAAACATCTTCTTTCTTCATCTTTCTCTTCATTTCCCAGCTACTAATTGTGTCTAAAAATACCCTCTTTCCCCTGCAGGTGACATTTCTCTTATAGATTCCCTCATTGTACTTGTTTTGCTGAAAATTTGGAGGAAATTATGGAGGTTAACAACCCCAAAATTCCTTAACACTTAGGTAAATTTTTAGCTGCCATTTTGTATCTTTTTTGTGATTTTTGATAATCCTACCTTAGTTTATAGTTGGTTTGCATGTTGTAGTTGTTTGATACAATAATTGAAGTTACATGAAGGGATAAAATGGAAAAAATGTGGCTGGAAAATGATTAAAAAAAAGAGGAAAAGCTGAAAAAGATGATATCTTTTGAAATTTTAATTTTCACGAAGAGGCATAATAGGAAATGCAAAGAGTGAAGCGCTAAATCTAAAATTTACTTCCAAGAAGGATATTTTGGGTATTAATTGAAATGAGTGAGGGTAAAATAGGACTTTTAATTAGTTAAGGGCATTTTAGTAATTATGATAGTTACGTAAGTAAGGATATTATTTTTATAATTAATAATAAATTAGAAAAGAAAATAATGTTGGATTATTAAGTGTATTTTATTTGAAATTTTTCGTAAATTACTCTAATAAAATTTTGTGCTACCTAGGTTCGACAGTCCAATTAACGAGTACATTAGACTATAAATTAGTTGAGTCTGAAATCAAGGTAAGGATTGTTAGAGTATCACATATTGACTAGACATGAAAATGTTAAAGAGTTTATAAGTGATAAGGGTCAACTATCCCAATGACTAGTTTTAGTGATTTTGACAATGGTTAACATAAGCCCAATTGTTGTTAGTAGACTCTACATTTTACCTATATCAAAAATTCTAATATGGTATCAAAGTAGGTTTTGTCCGGATTATTAATTTCTCAGTTGTCGATCTGGATGTCCAGTCCTAGCGGCCTAGTCCGGTTACTACTATGTTTATTTCAAGTGACAACTAGACGTCCAGTCCCAGTTGCACTTGAAGGAGAGTGTTAGAGCATCCCATATTGACTAAATATTAAAATGTTAAAGAGTCTATAAGTGGTAAGGGTCAACTATCCAAATGACTAGTGCTAGTCATTTTGACAATAGTTGACCCAAGCCTAATTATTGTTAGTAGAATCTACACTTTACCTATATTAAAAAATCTAATAAGAATAACCTTCGACTTTACTCTTAAAATAGGGCACTATTTTGTTATTAATAAATTATATTTTGATTTAGTCAGTAATTAAATTAATGATTAATGGTTTCATATATGAATTATAAAGTGTTTAGTGTTTATATTTTGTTATGTATATTGAGGTGTATTGATTGCTAATTCAGTGAAAATGTGTTATTAAATAGAGATTGGTTGATTATATGTTGTAAATAATTAGTAAAAATTGAAAATTAGTGGCTTGCCTAAGATAGACTATATTCGATGGTCATAAGTTGATAGATTGTTTAGAGATGAGCCATGGTGGCTAGGTATCTATCCGTGGAGTAAATATCGGGACATACTGAGTCTTAAGGATGTCCTGTGCAGATAGTTAGGTATCGGAGTAGTACCGAGGTATCCTGAGTTTTGGGATATCTTATGACGATGGCTAGGTACTGGAGTAGTACTAGGGTACCAAGAGAGATTGAAAATTTGAGATACCCTATGCCGATATTTATACATTGAACTACATTTCTACTTGGTAAGAGATTATGATGAGATAAGATGAGATGAGATGAGTCAGAGATCATTGAATATAAGCACACTAGATTAAGCAAGGCATAGGCAATTTAATTAATTATGGAATAAAGCATAAATGACAGTTATAAATTAATATGTTTGTTAATTGTTTGGTAAAATTTTGATATGTGTATTAATTGTTTGGATTAGATTGAGTACAATGTTGCGAAAATTTGTATTGTATGTATGTCTCTTGATTAAGTTTTTTAATTATTTATTGAGTTATTTAGTTTTAAAAGTATGGCCAGTTACCCTTATTAAGTAGACAGCTCACGCTTGCCATTATTTTTTAAGAGATCGAGTGATTACTAATGACTTTAATGTACGGACATAATGGAGTTTAGGTGGGGCCAATAGATTAATTGAGTAAAGCTATTTGATTATATATATATTTTAATGTGACAGTTTGAATAGTGATACGGAATAGAATGTTTTTGTGTTTGACAAATAATCATCTCTTTGGAAATAATGAAGAATTTGATAATTAATGGTATGTTTGGAGCTACTTGGATAATCGTAGTTTAAGAATTTTTTTGGAGAATCACAGCCATCCTTGTTTTCTTTGAATCTAATAAACCAAAACGTATTCAATCTAGTTATGGAAATTTTGTTTCTTTGAAAAATGTGTTCTGATTGTGAAACAACACTACATGCTCCCAAAAGTCTTGTTTGAGATCTGAAAATCGAATCAGATGCATGTCCCTTAGCCTAGGTTTATGGATAAACTTATTTAAATTCGTATCAGTTTCTACTTGTGATGCTTCTTGTTAATTGTAGTTTCTAGAAAACAAAATTGCATGTCACCCTAGCTACGTCAAGATTTGTGTTTTTTGTTTTATTGGAATTAGTTGCCGGAGACGTCAGGCATCTCTTGCGGTGAGCCTTCACCAATGGCAGACATGATCGTTAGTGAAGGATTTACTAGCTAAGGGCGATAGTCGCGTAGACTAGAAGAGGCACAACAGTACTGACTCCTAGAGGTGCATAAACATATGGATGGGAGCAGTTGTGAGAAAACCGGGCGGCAAAAGAAGTGGACAAGGAGAGCAACGACACAAAGACGGTGGAACCTTAATATGGAAAATGATAGGGTGTGTGAAGCGTTTGATGGCCAGACACTACAGAAAAGTTCTGGTGAGCTAGATAGTCCCAAATTCAAAACTTTATTTTAATTTTGTGTATTTTAAGCCTTCTTTTTGATTAAATTGGTTTAAATTCTTAATAAAATAGAAAAATATTTTCTAATTGTTTAAAAATAGGTTCCAAAGGGTTATTTTATCAAGAATATTTTAGAATTTAGTTTAATTTTACCGAGAGTTGAATTATCAAATTAAATTAATTATCAAATCAATAATTAAAATCAATCAAAGGTTTTAAAGAATTTTCTTTCATAATTTAATTTAAAGAATTTTCTTTCATAATTTAATTATGTTAGAAGTTAATATAATGTGATTATATTATTTTCATGAGTTCTAAAAAATTTTAAAATATTAAATCCCTCAATAAATATTAAGTACACGTTAAAAATGTATTAATTCCCTTTCATTATTTAAGAATAAATCTATAGTTTTATTTATCGCAAGGTTTGTTGACCAAACTCAAGTCCCTTTAATCCAAAATTTTGAATATATTTTATCATAAATTAATGGGTCTATTTAACTTGTATAATTTGAATGAGCAAACTTAAGATCATATGAATTTAGAGATAAGATTAGAAATAATATATAAGGTATATTTTGTCAAAGAGTTGTTACATGTCACATAAGATATTATTGATAAAGTTGTTATCTACCTAATTTAAATTTAGTGGGCCTATAGAGCAAACTCAAGATCAACTAGGTTTAAATAGGATCCTAGTCCACTAGGACAGCTTAATAGTGATGGTTGTTATTTTGATTAAAATAGTTGGAGTAATTGAAATTTTTTAAAAGTCCTTATTTTATTTGATTTTATGGCATAAACTAATACTTGAACTTTTATGTCTTGTGGTTATCAAAAAAGATGAGTACAAATCTATCGCTAAGGAGCATTATAGATGTTAACATCCTAACTGAACCTAATTTTTGAACTAGTTTCGTAACTTGAGAATTGTTCTTAGGCAAAAAAAGAAACTATATGTTCTTGATGCTACTATTCCATTAGAGCCTAGTTTAGTTGCAATTAATGACATTTAGAAGAGATATAAGTTTTATACTGATGATGTTGAACAAGCTATATGTCTAATGTTGGTTTGTATGTCTCTGAAGCATCAGAGGTAGCATGAGAACATGGATGCTTCTACTATAAGTTTGCATCTTAAAGAGATGTTTGGTGTACAAAACACACAGTAAAGAGGTATGCATTCTTTAAAGCATTATTTCAGTGCAAGACCATAGAAGAATCTTCAATGGAGCTATATGTATTTAAAATGATTGACAATATTAAAAAATTAGGATAATTAGGTTTTATCATAAACCAGGAGTTAAGCATTAATATGGTGTTATATTCTCTTATTTCAAGATTTTCATAGTTCGTGACAAACTTGTCATTGCCTGAACTATTGAATTTGCTCAAGACTGTAGAGTGATGCCTTAAGAAGGAACCCAATTACGTTTTTGATAAGGATCCTTCCAAAAGCATGAAAAAAGGCTCTAAGAAGAATAATAACAAAAACAAAAAACTTCTGCTAAAGTAGCAAAGCTAAAAGGAGGTATAAAAGAAGAAGAACAATGATAAGGGAACATATTTTCATAGTGGAGTCAATGGACACTAACTACAAAAATTATCTTGCCAACCTAGTAGATAAGAATCTTAAGATAGTTCCATCTTCAACATATTTTTATGATTAAGATAATATTTCTATTTCTGTTTCATATTCTAGGGTATTTGATACTGAATGTATAACATGTAGATGTTAATGATGTGTAGATCATTGAAGAAAGACGAAGTATACTTGCAAGTCGGCAATGAAGCAAGATTTGTTGCATTAGTTATAGAAACTTATAGTTTAGCTTTGTTTTCTAGATTTGTACTAGAATTAGTTAATTATTATTATGTTCCAATTATTACTAGCAATATTCTTTCCATTTCTTATTTAGATTTTAATGGATTTGTCTTCAGTATTAAGAATAACAATTGTTCTTTATATAAAAATGATGTTTAGTAAGAATTTGGATTACTTACAAATGATTTGTATAAATTAGATCTTATGCTAATCCATATCATAAATAGTAAAGAAAAGAAAGCTAAATGACTAAAATTCATTTTAGTTATGTCATTGTAATTTAAGTCATATTAACAAAACTACAATCATAAAATTATATAAAGATGAATGCTTGAATCTTTTTTATTATAAATCATAAGAAACTTATTAATCTTATTTATTGGGAAAGATAACCAAATTACCCTTTTCTAGAAAGGGAGAACACTCTAGTAAGTTACTAAAGCTTATATAGTCAAATTTATGTAGCCATATGTCTATTAACACTAGAGGCAGATGCTCATATTTCAATACATTCACAAATGATCATTTCAGATATAGATATGTGTACGACGTCATTTGCAAAGTTCAAAATTTAGACTTAAAGATTGAGAAACAAATTAGTAAGAGTATTAAGATACTTAGGTATGATTGAGGTGGTGAGTACTTAGACCATGAATTTCTTAGTTACTTAAAAGAGAATAAGATTCTCCCAAAATAGACTCATGTTGGAACTCCAAAACATAATGGAGTACTTGAGAGGAGAAATCATGCTTTATTAGATATGGTAGATTCCATTATGAGTCATGCAGTCCTTCTTATCTCTTTTTGTGCATATGCCCTTAAAATTACTGCTTATCTTCTTAATAGAGTTCCATTCACATCAGTTGAAAAGACACCATATGAGAAATAAGAGTTAGCAGACCAAAGTTGTCATACATAAAGATTTGGAGATGTGATGCTTATGAAAAGCATGCAACATTTGATAAGCTTCAAGCTAAGTTAGATAAATACAAATTTATGGGATATCCAAAAGATAGTATCAAATATCAATTTTGCCATCCTCTTTAGAAAATAGTTTTTGGCTTAAGACATGTTACATTCCTAGGAAAGAGAACTTAGGAGGTACTTGGTTGATGAGTTTGGGAAGGAGTTAATGGGTAAGGAATGAAAAATGAGTGGATGGTTGTTGATTATCATTATAAGGGCAATAATTTGATATCCTATTTTTTGGAATCCTCCATACCCTCAATTTAGTAGAGGAATGAAACTCATTGCTTAGCAGCAACTCTTTTTTTAAAATATTTTTAATACTAATTAATTAAAATATAATTCATTAATTAAAATATAATTCATTAATTAATTACAATATAATTAATTAAAATATAATAAATTAATTAAAATATTGTGACTAATTAATTAATTAAAATATAATTAATTAATTAATTAATTATAATTAATTAAAATATAATTCTATTCTTTAATTAATTACAATATTTTAATTAATCAATATATTGTAATTAATTAATTACAATATAATTAATTACAATATAATAAATTTTTATTCTCAATATTTTTTACAAACTAATCGCTGTCAATGCTAATGATAATCATTCCTTAATCTTAACTAGTCATTATCATAGATGTTATCATTATAATTATAATGATAATATCTTTTCTCATTCCTCATTATATTCATTCACATTCCTACTATCGTTCTCCCATGTTAACCAATCGTCCCCTTATTCAAGGAAAGCAATGGAAGCGAGGTGGAAATTAAAGAAGCTCAAAAACCATAAATTCACATCTAGATAGAATAAAAACCTCAGGTTGATATATATGATTTATAACCATGGGTTTAAGAGATTCATAGTATATGACACACTAGTAAGATATGTCTTCCACACCCTCCCCCCAATAGATTAGATCTACATATTAAAAAAGGAAAAGATAATATATCACTTATGGTTGATGAGCCTATTACTTTTAAGGAAGTAATGCTTTACTTTGATTCTTTAAAATGACATGAAGCCATGAGATCTAAAATGGAATCCATGTATACTAACTAAGTGTGGCCTTTGACAGATGCTTCTGATGGTTGTAAATATTAAATGCAAGTGGGTTTTTAAGAGAAAATTTGACATAAATGGCAATGTGCGTACATACAAAGCAAGACTAGTGATTAAAAGTTATAAGAAAAAAAATAAGTTGTTGATTTTGATGAAAACGTTTCACTAATAGCTATAGTTAAGTCAATTAGGATCTTATTAGTTACATTTGCTTATCATGATTATGAAATCTAGCATATGGATGCAAAACAACATTTCTCAACGGGAACTTGCTTAAGGATATTTGTATAACACAACCTAATAGTTTCGAATATAATAGATTTACTAATCAGGTATGCAAGTTACAAAATTCCATTTATGGACTTAAGCAAGCATCAATAAGTTGGACCATTTATTTTGATGAGATAATAGAGGAGTTTGATTTTATCAAAAATATGAATGGACCATGTGTACATAAGAAGGTTATTGGGAGTGTAGTCATATCCTTTGTTGTAACACCCCATACCCGATAATGGTATCAGAATGTTGAGTGTTACCATATTTTCGAATTATAAAATTTTCTATTTAAAACCCTATTATTCTAGCAAATACTATTCACTTTATAAAAATTCTGACAAAGTTTCCTTTATATTCATTTAAAACCACCAACAAGAAATTTCAATACACTTCTCATTCATTTTACGCAACTATCCATCTCCATGTCAAACTCCTTGAAAAATTAATTTGCCCATCCTCTAATACATTTCAACTCTTCTAAACAAATTTCATACATAACCTTCATATATAATTCATAATATAATTCTATAAGATCCTTCATTTCTTATACTTGCCATAACCAAAAGAAATTATAATTTTATAGTACATCCACCTTAAAGTCTTATATGACTCTAGTTTTTGTAGTAGATCCATAACAACTTTCTTCTAATTTTCTTCAAAACCTGCACACCGAAAGAAAACAATGTATTAAGCTATACGCTTAATGGTATTCAAGCAAATTCCATTTCTCATCCAATTTAATTCATTCAACCATAACTTGCATAAAGTATAATATTGTTTTCCAAATATAAATGTCTTGATTTATTTATAAGCATAACTAGGCATTAAAATTACTTTATAAAATACAAGCATTTATCTATTATATTCATTCATATTCAATTACATAATGATCAATAAATTGTACAATTTAATTTTATGACCAATTACTACCTCCAATTAAAGTTCTTTCATCATTTGTGATGCATTGATATATTTTTCTATAATTGCCTCAAGTAAAATCCATTACATCATCAAGTTAGATAAGCGAGATTTTAAAAATATGGGACTAAGTTCTCGGAACCATACGGCCCCCTCTTTATTTTATATATACATATCAAAACTGAGCTTTTGGAGCCATGCAGTCCATAACATACATAAAATAATTTACACCATAACCTAGCTCTCGATGCCATACAATTCGATAATACATATCATAATGCAGTACTGCTAACTCTCTATTTGGCATGCCAAACTTATCACATTCCTCTAATTACTATTTATTTTACTAAGGGCAAATCTAATTAAATTCTATTGAAATTTAATGATATAGTCTCATAATAGCCAAATCAATCTATTCCTTATTCGGCCAAAATAAAAGTCACTCTTTAATGTCATTTTTTTTCATTATTTGCTTTAATTTAGTTCATATAATATTCAAGACATATTCATCTCACAATTAATCACAATAACATGTATATCAAATTTCCAAATTCAATCATAATGTATGCCAATTAGGGAAATACAAATTATAAGTCCAAAATCCTAATTAATCACATATACTACTTATTTAGCATCCAATTACATATTTTTAACATTAATTTTAGAAACCCCCAATTTTGTCGCAGAAACTCTAAATTACATAATATACAATTTTTAGGGAAAAACAAAATTTCTTGAACATGTACCAAATTGATGTCCAATTCTTCAAATTAAGCTTCAATAACCTTCCATTTCACCATCAATTCCCTATTCCTTCTCTTTCCCTTTCTCTCTCTCCTTCAATTCCGCTTCTTTATCTTCATAATATTACATAACAATTCAATTTCATGCATTTTTATTAATTAATGCATGCAACTACACTAAATGAACTAATAACAACCAAAACTTCATTAACTTACCTTATTAATTTCAGATACTATTCATCAAGAAGACCCATATACTTTTTCCTCATCTTTTTCTCAAATTTTTTGTTGATATGGTGAGGTTAGGGACACTAGATTGACAATTTAGTGTTTAATAGTTGATTTAGGGGTTAAAAATAGATAAATTACTCTTCAAAATGGAAGAAAATGAAAGAAATGGGAGAAAGAAGGAGAAAGCTTATTCTTGGCAATTTTTTTGGGGAAGAAGAGAAGGTAGGTGGCCAAAACAAAGCGATGTGGTTCCTTAAAATTTTTTCCAATTTTTCTTTAAGATCCAAAATCAACTTTAACTTTTAATCCATTCTTTTTTTCTTCTCAATAAAAATACCCATAAAAAATCAACATAGATACCTAAATTAATATCATTTATTCTCCATTAATATTTTTTTGATTGACTTTCACCCCTTTCTCTGGTCGAACTTTGACCATTGGTCAACTCTTGATCAAACCTTCATAATAAACTCGTTTTGACCTAAAATGCTAAATAGAGTGCAGTTTGGATCTCGGGTGTCACTATTTATAAAACTGAGATATTGGGGCCTTACACTAGTGTTACATGTGGAAGATATATCGTTGATTGGAAATGACATATCAATGCATCAATTTGTAAAGATTTAGTTGTCTAAGAACTTATTTATGAAAGATATGGGAGAAGTAGCCTATATTCTAAGAGTAAAGATCAGTAGAGATAGATCAAAAACGTTGTGTGGCTTACTCCAATCCATGTACATAGATAAACTAGTAAAGCAGTTTAGCATAGAGAATTTTAAGAGGGGATTCTTAACCATATCATATGAGATTTCTCTCTCACAAATTATGCTTTCTAAGACACAGAAAGAAATGGATAAAATGGATTATGTTCTATTTTATTTGACAATTGGAACAATCATATATGCGATACTATTTACTAAACTATTTATCTCTTATACTTTGAGCTTAACGAGCAGTTTTCAAGTCAATCCTAGTGATAATCACTAGATAGTTGTAAAAAATATCTTAAAGAACTTGAGAAGGACTAAAGATATTTTCTTGGTCCATAAAAGAGCTAAACTGAGAGGTCAAAGGTATTTAGATGCTAGTTTTTAGTCTAATCCAAAAGGTAGTAGATTACAGTCAGGTTATATCTTCACTTTGAATGGTGTGGTAAGTTAGAAGAGTATTAAACCACCAACCATTACATATTTTATGACCAATACAAAGTACATTTCAATGTCATAGTCAACAAAAGAAGTAGTTTTGATTAAGAAGTTCATCATCGAACCTGGAGTAGTTCATAACATTTTTAAACTAATAGCATTATACTATGATAGTAATGGCACTATTGCATAGGCAAAGAAACTAAGTTCTCATCAATATTCTAAACATGTACTTAGGAAGTTTCACTTGATTAAGGAGATAATAGAGCGGAATGACATAGTATCAGAGTGAGTTCCTACTAAAGAGAATCTTGCAGATCCTCTCACTGAGTCATTGTTTCAAAAAAGACATGATCAACATATGGATGGATATGATATTAGATATATAGGCAATTGGTTTTAATGCAAATAGGAGATTATTAGTTTATGCTCATGCAATCAATCAATTAGATGTAAATTTATGTCTGACATTATTATTTTAATTAATAAAGGCATTCTTCATCTTTATGTATTTTTTGATTATATTTAATATTTTAATACTAAAGGTAAATTTTTTGAAATAATTACTGTGTAAGTAAAACTATGATGAAATCATATTTATGAGAAGCAGTTTATATTTATGTATTATTCTTAGGTTATTCCAGGTTGTAGTTTCATCAAGACAAGATATTGATGAAACAATAAAACTAGCACAAAGTATATTTCTTTCTTGCTAGGTAAGTAATTGATCTCTTAAATTCAAGTATAGAGGTACTTAAAAAATATGTGGGTGCTTATTAAAGAATAAGTTCACTGAACTTACCTAATTATGAGGATTCCAAATGATACTTATATGTCTATAGATGTTCTTATTATAATGGTTTTATAATTGATCTTTAGCCTTACGATTACGAAAGTATCTCATGTTACAATTATAGTATTTTGATGCTACTTATGATTTATTATATTTAGGGTAGCTCAGTCATTAATACTTGTATATAGTATGAAATATGTAAATATAGTTGAGTAAGTTAATAAAGGATTCGTCACTCTAAAGTAATTAGAAAGAATGTTCTATTATTCTTGATTAATAGTGATTTAAAAAATTCTCTAACTAGAGTGAATTGACATTTGAAAAAGTATTTTTCAAATATCAATGAGTGATACCAAGATGGATGTCGGGGAACCTTCAGGCCTAAAGGAAGCCTTCCCGGTGCTTTCCAGAGAGAATTTCAAACAGAAGCACTTGACAAAGGATAAAGCAAATCCCCAAATCTCTAAGCTTATGAAAATGAGCTAGTAACTCGTTGGAGCCTAGAAGAGGAAGCTAATACCTCTGGTACCTAAGGTAAACCTGACGTACTTTCTGGAGGTGTTGAAGGATGGAGTGATTTCGCCCCCTAGAGACATTATTGACGTAGACATTAGTGTTTGGTCCTCAGCTCTCATCCGCTTTTTCTAGAATAAGAGGTCAGCATTCCCTGTGGTGAAGGCTTGGACCCTTGCTAGATGGAGTTTTAAAGGTTTGGAACGAGTGTTGTTACATGAAGATAGATCATTCCTATTCAACTTTGGCAAGGATTGTGAAATGCAGGGTATAGTCGAGCGGGGCCCCTGGCACATCGGGGATCAACCTCTTTTCTTGCATAGATAGAGCCTAGGTATAGAAATGGAAAGGGGCTTAGTAGAGATATTCTCAATGTGGGTCCACCTTTATAACCTCCCCATAGAATTGTGGACGCTCCGCAATTAAGCCATGTAGCAAATGCCTTAGGTAAACCTCTAACATTAAAGTCTCAAACTCTAAATATAGAAAGGGTTGGCTACGCCAAAGTTTATATTGAGATACTCAAATCATCGATTCTGCTTGATAATCTTACTGTGACGAGTGTGGGAAAAAAATGAAGAAATGGTTCTAAAGTCCATTCAACTATCTTACCTATGGAAACCAAACGTTAGCAGGAAATGGAAGCCGACTGGAAAAATTAATCAACTGGAGAACAATACATAAATCCCATCTCAAAATACTTGTGAACATAGCACCTTTGAGATTAATGCCTAATGTGATGATGAGGTTACAGTGACTCTTGGGATATGTGTTAAGTGGTTGTCTACAAATCCAGGAAGCGATTCTATTTTGGAGTTAAATTAGATCCATAACAAGCTCAACAACAAAAGAGTAGTAGTGGAAACATTGAATACCATGGGAACAGAACCTGCAATGGATTCTCAAGAAAACAACTGAATGCCCAATTCCAATGCAGAGACAACTAAGGAAGTGCCAGACCTTAATACCATTAATGGTAAGCCATTACCTTCTAATTTGGAGGAACTAGAATCAATCCAGACTCTAGTTATTGCAACAAGAAAGAGTGCTAATAGGAAAAAAGGAAAGAAGAAAAATAAAGGGATCATCTCCTCGAAATGTCTTTTCTGATTTGGAATGTGAGGGACCTAAATGCCCTTAGAAGAGGTCTATACTGAGAGACCTTATTAAGGTGAAAAAGGCATTAATAATAAGATTGCTTGAAACTAGAATAAAGGATATGTTTACACTCAGAAATTTTTGGGTTCACAATGGATGGGCTTATCTAATCATAGGTCCTATTACAATGGGTGGATTGTATGTATGTATGACTCGGGTATGATGGATGTCCAAGTTGAAGAAGAAAGTGATCAGCATATGTACTTATTGTGTAAATTTGTAGGGAAACCTTCGTGGTTTGTGCTCACTCTTGTTTACCCAGCCAACTTTACTTTCTAATGTTTTTCATTATGGAGCTATCTGAAAAGGCTCAATGACATTACTTCCAATTCTTGGAATATGGCTGGATACTTTAAATGTATTCTTAATCTGAGAAAGGCATAAGGTAGAAGGCAATACTCAATACTCTATGGCTAACACAAATGAGCTCACAAACTTGCTAAAGAGGTGGAGCTTACAGATTTATGTTCAAATGGATGATTACTCAACTAGTCTAACAACTAGTAAGGGGTTACACTCATCTGAAAGAAGTTAAATAGATGTTTAGTTAACTTTAGAATGAATTTCCCCAATCCTTTGTTCATTTTGGGGAAAATTTGACTTCAGACCATTCCTTCCTACTCATTCACTGCTGGGTTAAAGAAAGAATAAGGAGAACTCCCTTCAGTTTTTTCAATGGCACTACTCAATTGGAGGGGTTTCAGGACATTATTCATAGCTACTGGCAACAAAATTTTTAAGGTTTTAAAGTGTATCAGTTGATGTAGAAATTGAGAAGGATAAAAGAAGCATTAAAACGGGTTACTAGTAGATATTTTCCTGGAGAACTAGTAAATACTTCTGCTACAAAAAAACAAACCTGAATATGTCCATTCTCCGTAATAAAGTTCAGCAGGCCCGAGAGAAGTGTTATAATCACCCAAAGGATGTCAATAAAGAGAGCTAAAGTGTAATCTTCTTAAAGAGTACCAACAGTCATTGGACCTTCACCGTTCCATCCAGAAGCAAAAGGCTAGATTGAACTAGATTAGAGAAGGTGATGCTAACACTAAATTCTATCATGGCTAGAAGAAATGTCAACAAAATTATTAGCCTACAAGATAGTAATGAAATCACTCTTTCTAACTAGGAGACCTTACTTGAAAGGTCAAGAAACTTCTTCTCACAACTGATGGGACTAAATTTGGGAGAGATGCTAACTGTCAATATAAAGAGGATGTTAGTGGGAGTCATTTCAGAGGAGAGTAAGGTAGCTCTGATTATCCCCTTCTCCTTGCAAGATATCTAATCAATAGTTACATGATTACATCCTTCCAAAGCCCCAGGACTAGATGGTTTCATAGCATGGTTCTTCTAGCAGACTTGGGAAATCATTAGATCATTGGTGGCTGAAACAGTATTAGAATTCTTTCAGAATTCCAATATGCTGAAAGAATTAGATAATACCTATATTTGTTTAGTGTCCAAACACAAACATTCAATGCATATAGGGGATTTTCACCCTATCTCATGTTGCAACACAGTTTACAAAAGAATTAATTAAAAGGGGCCCTTAAAGATATAGTGGAAGCAACTCAAAGGGCATTCATTCCAGGTCGGAATATCAGAGATAAAATTCACTTACTTCAAGAATTGGTGAAATATTACTCTTCGTTGAAGCACATAAACAGGTTCATGTTAAAGATTGATTTCTACAAGACGTTTGACATGATAAATTGGGGATTTGTCAAAACCTTCCTGGAAATTCCACCTACCTTTATTAGTTGGTTGATGGAGTGTATATGGGCCCCCTCCATAAGTGTTTTGGTGAATGGATCACCTTCAAAATTGTTCAAAAATCATAAGGGGCTCCAACAAGGGGACCCTCTTTCCCTATACATTTTCACCATGTTAATGGAGGCCTTATCTAGACTTATCCGCTTACTTACATCTTCTAATGGTAACTTCAAGTACCATCAGAAATGTCATAATCTTCATCTCACGCATTTATCCTTTGCAGATGATCTCATTTTATTCTATGTTGCGGATCTAACCTCTGTAACCATTCTTATGAATGCACTAATGAATTTCTCGAAGTGGTCTGGCTCACAGATAAACAAGGAGAAAAGTTGTCTAATTGTTTCAAGTGATGTTTGCAACTCCAATGATCTTAGCAAAGCTACAGGGCTTCGTATTCACCCCCGTTATCAAATATCTTGGGATAATAATTTCTCCCTCTAAGTCAAAGTTTGCAGGTTGCATCTCTATTTTGGAAAGGTTAAAAAGCAAAGTCCTCTCTTGAAAAAATTGTTTTCTTTCCTATACAGGAAGAATCACCCTAATTATATCTGTTCTGAGTAGTCTTCACACCCACTGCTTAGCCTATACGATCTTGCCTCGTAAGATCATCAAAGAAATTGATTGTCTTCTCAAAGAATTCCTATGGTCTGGTGGTTATGATTTAGGGAGGAAGGCAAAAGTCAAGTGGAGTGATATTACTCTTCCGAAGACCCTTGGAGGATTCAGTATACAATCTATGGTGATTATGCAAAAATTATTACTTGGAAAAAACTTTGGAGGCTAGCTACGGACAAAGAAGCACATTGGACTAAATGGATACACCAAATCCATCTTCAAGGTTGTCATTTCTGGCATATAGACACTTCCTCCCATTTCTCCATTGAAGATGAGGACTTGGTTATATCCTCATATCAAGCACAAAATTAATAGAGGGAGAAAATCTGGGTATGATATAACAATTGACTAGAGATTAGCCCCCTTATAAACCACCTTATTCATGCCCAAATTCATAATTGCATGCTGTTGGATGTAAGAGTATCAGGTCTAGTTATCAATGGTAAATGGAGGGCTAACTTCAGGGGATTTGCCTCTCTAAGAACCTTACTCCCACAGCTAAGGGACATTATGCTATACGACACTATTTGCTGGGTTCTGAACTCAATGGTGTCTTCTTTAATGCATCTTGCCATCATATATTTAGGCACAATATTACTCAAGTTTCTTGGCATCACCTGATATGGAAGAACAATATGAACCCCAAAGCTTCATTTATCACCCGGTTAGCAATAAAGAACAAACTCATAAACAAATGTAGAGGATTCAACCCTGATTAATTTTTGCTACGAACTTTGCCAATATGCAGATGAGGACAGAAATCACCTCTTCTTTAATTGTATGTCCTCTAAATCTATTGGAGTAAAGTACAATATCTGGTGGGAGAGATAAACTATCTATTTAAATGGGAGCCTACATTGTCTTGGTTCATCAACCACACGAAGGACGGCGATAGAAATGTGGCACTACTCAGGCTTGCGTTTTTCTCTACAATTTACTTGATTTGCAAAGAACGAAATAGAGGAATTCATAATCTAGTTGTTGAAGATAAACATCATCCTACAGACAAACTTCTTAACTGGATTCATGCTACAGTCTTAGCTAGGAAAGCTGAACATTTAATTACCCCTAATTTGCGGAGTAAATGGATCATATGAAGTTGTTAAACTCGCTACTTGCTTCATATTCTGCATTAGTATTGACAGACTAGCCTTATAATTAGTATGCCTTCTACTTTTGTATATTTGTAATAGCCTAGTTATAGTCAATCTAATTACTTATTCATTTTCCAAAAAAAAAAATTCTTGTCTTTTTCTATTAGTAGGAAATATGAATAAAGGAGTCAGAACTCCTAATTATTTATCTTAAGTATTAAGCTTTTTTTTTTAATTTTGTAGATATAATTAGAGACTAAATAGTTGAACAGCTCATAGTTAACATCTCTTAAGTGAGTTTTTATAGGAATTCAAATCAAGTACAATTCAATTATATTTTATAATTCATATTTCTTAAGTTATTCAATTTATTGATATTTGATACAAATATAAATTTTTTTCTACATTATCCACAATTAGATCATAGTTAATTTTCTCATAAATTACTTGTGGATAGTAAGAGTTGCTTTTGACCATCCTTAACCGTGTTTAGTCCTTAGGCTCAAGCCTGGCGTAAGGACTTGACAGGAATTCTTTGGAGCTTGGGCCATATTGTCTATAAGTCTTTTAAGATTGGAGTACTTGAATATTGGGCTAAACAAAGCAGAAGAGGAACTTTCCTCAGTACATACTTAGACCCATATTACGACCCAGCTTAATTTGATTGGGACTAAATAACTGCATCGAGCTACACCTGAAATCCAAAATCAGAAAACCAAGCATTGACCTCCATTTCTATAGGTACATGCCAGAGCCATTCATTGAAGATGATGTGGATCTCCTTGGCAAAGGAAAGTGGTTGCATTCATCTGCAAGAATTCTTGAACTAGTTTACTCTCCAAATTTAGAGCATCTCAATCATTAGGTTTTATTACCACTGACCGCCTCATCGTGAATGTCCATTGTCCCCAACTAATGTTTGAAGGCCCCTTCGATTACATTTCAGGTGATTTACATTTTTCTGTTATCGTCAAGTGATTAATTGAGAAATGTTCCTTCTTTATGGGGCGAAGTCAAATTCTCAACTTTGAAATGGAATTTTCGTACTTCTATGTTACTTTCAATATATAAAAATCACTCGGGAAAAAAAAAACACCATTTGCTTTTAATATATAAAATCACTCAGAAAAAAAAACCATTTTTTCTAATTGAGCATGTAAAACAATTAATTTGACCTTCTTCTTTCTTTGTTTCCTTGTTATATTCTATATAGAAGAAACTTTAAACATGAAGGAATCATCTGTTGCAGTCTGAGTCTCCTTTCTCTATTTGGCTTCTGCTCTACCATCTGCTTCAAATTCAAAGCTAAGCCATCATAATCTTAAACATTGGGTACTGAAAGAAGATTCTGGATTCACTCGTCTATTAGTGCTCTCTAATTAAAAAAATTCTTAGGTTTAATTAAATGATATGGCAAGATAAATGGAAGCCCCTCACATCCATGGTCGATTTTCTTGTCGTCCTTTTATCCTTTTTCTTTCCAATCCGAGGGACATTTCAATCTCGTCAATGGTGCCTCCAATAATTAACCAAGAGCTCTACGATATTCACCTAAATATATATGAAACGATGTGCGGAATATTAATTTATTGTACCTTTTTTCTGGTGCGGAACATTTCAATCTCGTCAATGGTGTCTTGGTTTCACATTTATAATCATTTACATTTGCTCCATCATGTCATCCACGAAACTTCTTGCGTTGCGTTCCTGGGAAAGTTGCATTCCTTTTCAGGTAAAGTAATCTCCTGGGGCCTTGAAGAAATTGACAATCAATTTCTTCCTTGAAACAACTTCTTAATAATGGCATCAAACAGGGTTTATAGATCAGTCAGTACGTAAAGGTTCTACGTACTGTAGTGTGTATATATATATATATATATATATATATACACATTATTCTTTCAAAACTTTCATCTTTTTATGATCCCATTTTCAAAGCTTAAATCGGAAAAGCTCGTCTTCCTCCTACCCGTTTAGCTGGCCCTTCTCTTAGCTAGCTCCACCTTTTTTACCCTAAAGCGAGAACAAAAAATCTAATGGATCTTGATGGTACGGATGTGGATGTGGGTGTGGATTCCCGTAATGACTGGACTGTGTATCATTGATGATGGATGCGTTGAAACCCTCGAGCTAGAGATTATTTCACTGGTTTCTTGTTCTTTTCAATGAAACAAACAAGCAGTTTCGTTCAAATAAGATCAGATATGTCACTGTTAATACAGAAGCCACAGATGAAAGGTGCACCAAGGTCATCATTCTCCTATTTGAAGAGGTATATATGCAGCTAGTTAATTCGTTTAATATAGAAATTGTTTTCGCATAAGTAAGTCAATCTGATTGAAGTGACAAGTCTTGTTCAGTGAGACGTTTTAGCTTAAATTCCTGGTATGTCGTATCCACCACAAAAAAAAAAATAACCCTTTGGATCTTTTGGCGACAATTTTAAAAAACGTACCCAAAGAATAAACTTTTTGTGAGGCTTTTGCAAAATCATTGCCAAAAGCTTAGCTTTGGTGATTTGCCAAAGAGTTCGCCTTTTGTTAGGAAATGCTAAATAACTCTCTTTTAATTCTTCAAAACAAAATAACTCTGTTATTTATAATTATGAATACATTAGCTTTTATTTGATCATTTTATATGATTAAATATCATATTTGTAGAAATCAAATTTAATATTATTGACAATAATTCTAAGTTTCAAAACGAATTTAGCTAAAAACGTTCGCTTTTCAAAAATTTGTAAAACTATAAACTCAAAATTAATTAATATTATATAGATTTATACTTTTTATTTTTCTCTTTTAAAATATATTATTTGACAATTTTATATGATCTCATAAAATTTTCAAATAGTGTTAACATGAAGTTTGTAATTCTCATTATATTCAAATGTATTCTCTATTAATTCTATTTTATATTTATTGATATTTAATTTTTAACTATATTGCAATTATATTTGAAAATATATTATATTTAATATAATGACATATGAATGTATAGATAATTGTAATTAACATAATGATATATGGTAATTAATATAATGATATATGAATATATAGGTAATAGATAAATTTTCTTATATCTTACTGATCATGTTATTTTATTTAAACATATTACTCTATTTATTATATATAAATTCTATACTATTTTACAGAATTTCTACATATATTTAAGAATGTAACATATAAGATAAGATTTGGTGACGATTTCTAAATTCATCACCAAAGCCTTATCCTTTGGCGACGGGTTAGCCTTTTGCAAAGCTTTTCCTAAACCGTCGCAATCAGAAAACCATTGGTGACGAATTATATAACCATTGCTAAAAGTTGTTCTAAATTGTTGCCGCATATACATTTATTTGGCAACAGCTTTTAAAAAATGTCTCATTTGTGGTACATCAAAGTGGCAGGTGAATGATGGAAAAGGAAAAAAGAAAACCCATAAAATCTTGAGATACTTCCCTATTAAACCACGATTATAAAAGTTTTTTATGTCAACAAAAACAGTTATAGAATGATGTGACATAAAAAGAAATGCACTGATGATAATATTATGCATCATCCAGTAGACTCAAAGGCATGGAAAGACATTGATGGTACCTATCCATGGTTTACAGAGGATTGTCTTAATTTTTTACTTAGATTAGCCTTTGATGGATTTAATCCATTTATTAATATGAGTAATTCTTATAGCATGTGGTCGGTAATTCTTATGCCATACAATTTACCCCTATAGAAG
This sequence comes from Erythroxylum echinodendron, assembly GCA_027575705.1. NCBI lineage: Eukaryota > Viridiplantae > Streptophyta > Magnoliopsida > Malpighiales > Erythroxylaceae > Erythroxylum > Erythroxylum echinodendron. The sequence goes on along the minus strand of JANZXR010000006.1, from coordinate 7,745,193 downwards.
TGTATGAAAGAGCCTTTTTTGTTATTATCTTTACTTATTCCAGTACCTATTACTCTTGGTAAAGATATCGATGTATATATGCAACCACTGATTGATTATTTAAAACAACTTATGATGTTGTTGAAGGTGAAAATTTTAAAATGCATGCAGCTGTTTTGTGGATTATAAATAATTTTCTAACTTATGACAATTTGTATGGATGAAGTATTAAATGGTATATGGCATATCTTTTTTATAACAATCAAACTCATTCAATGAGACTATGAAGTAAAATATATTTTATGGGACATTATTGTTACTTAGAACATGGGCATAGATGATGAAGAAGCAAATTGTTTGATGGCAAAGTAGAACATAATGAAACTTCTTTGCACTTGTTTGGTGATAATGTGGTTGAGCAACTACCACATTTGAGGAAGTTTACCCAAGTAATAGAAGGCAAAAGCGAAGTTCTGTTAATCTTAATTAGAATAAAAAAGCATATTTTTCATTTTGCCATATTGGAAGGAATTGTTATTGAGGCATAATCTTGATGTGATACATATTGAAAAAAACATTTGTGAGAATATTTTAGGTATTTTGATGGCAAATCAAAAGACATAATTAAGGCTAGATTAGAATTGGAATATATGAATATAACAAAATATTTTCATTTAAAAAGAAGAGCTGATGGGTCATATTTGATTCCTCCTACATGTTATAACATGTTAAAAAAGGAGAAGCAAACTTTTTGTTAATTTCTTAAATCAGTTAAGTTTCCTAATGGCTGTGCATCTAATATAGCTTATTGTGTCAATTGAGTTTCAGGGTTAAAAAGCTATGATTTTCATGTACTTTTGTAACGATTACTTCCTGTTAAAATACGTAGGTATTTGTCGAAGGATGTGTCCATAACGTTTCTCATAATTAAGAGAGTTTTTTAAGCAATTATGTTGTTAGACACTGAAAGTAGAAGAGCTATGTAAGCTTGAACTAGTTTTCCCTCATCTTTTTTTCATGTTATAGTGCATTTGGCAATTCAATTATTGTATGAGACAAAACTTTACAAATCGGTTCAATTTTGATGAATGTTCCTTGTTGAAAGGTAATTTGTATTAACTTTTACTGTTTTTTTCTTAAGTTACTAGTTATTAATAATTGTTAATATTTTATATTTTGTTTAGGTTTTTAGGCTCTTTTAAGTGTTATGTGCGTAATAAGGCTTGAACTAAAGGCTTTGTTGCAAAGGCTTACATATCAAATGAATGCTTGACATTTTGTTCTATGTGCTTAAATAACGTTGAGACATGATTTAATTGAGAAGATCATAATTTGTTAGTTTTCTCCCAAAAATTAAGGCCACTTGAAATAGAAAAATATGTAGGTTTAACTAAAGATGAACTTAAAATTTGGTATTGGTATATTTTGAACAATTGTGAGGAAGTCGATTTATACATGGAGTATGTATATTACTTCTCATTCATTATTTCATATTTAAATATAACATTCAACCTATCTTTTTTGATATATATTTACTTTTTAAATAAAGAGCACAAAGATCATATTAGAAGCAAAATGATTGTTAATATTGAAGGAAGATATAAGATTAACTTCCCATAATGGTTTAGGACTCAAGTAAGTTATTCATGTAATAGTATCGACAAATGAAAATTGTAGGTAAGATTAACTTCTAATTATATTTTGTATAGATGATAAGGTTATATAATCGTAAATTGCCAGAGGCCACGACAACATTATATGTTTTGACATGTGTTTCTCATATGTATGGGAAAAACTATACAAGTTGCATTGCTTAGAAGACAAAATTGTGGGGTTATTATTGAGGGACAACATAAGGATGATTTTATTGACTTCTACGGTGTCATATTAGAAATAATAAAGTTACATTACATCAGCGATAAAAAGGTTATTCTATGTAAGTGTAAATGGTTTAATCTTGGTGAGAAAGTGATGAACATAAAAGTGAACAACAATATTACTAGCAACAATGTTAGTAACACATAGTATAATAATAAACCTTTTGTATTTGCAAGTCAAGTGAAGCAAGTATTCTACCTCAATGACATTATATTGGGTAGGAATTGAAAAGTTATTCAAAAGTTTCAAAACTAAAATATTTTTAATTTTGGTGAAAGGGAAAATGGTCTGATGGGTGAAAATGGTGATGAAGTATATCAAGATATTGAATCAGACCTAATAATGGAGCCTTAAAAATAGAAGATGCAGATATATCATCATTCCGTAGGAGAGATGTTAATCCCAGTATCCTAGATGCAAATGAAGTATAAGTCAATCTTGTCATACAAAGAGATGAAGATCATATTGAGGATGAATTATATGAAAATGATGATACTTTGGCTGAATATAATAACATAAAAAGTCGAATCATAATACAATTAATGAATTTGAATTTCAAGATCTTGATCATTAATCATAATGATTGAAGGTAATAAAAGTATTCTTTATATTGTTTCAAATGTAAAATTAGTAACATTTATGTTAATGCATCTTGTTGATTCTTGACTTATAATTATTGTGATTAATGATTATTGAATTACGTCAATTCGTATTGTTGATAATTGACTTATGTTAATGCGATTAATGATGATTGACTTATGTTAATGTGTATTGTTGATGGTTAACTTATGCTAATTGGTATTGTTGATGATTGACTTATGTTAATTCAATTAAAGATGATTGGCTTATGTTAATTTTCATTGTTGATGGTTAACTTATGTTAATGCATATTGTTAATGATTGACTTACGTTAATGAGTATTGTTGATGGTTAATTTATGTTAATACATATTGTTGATGTTTTACTTATATTAATACGTATTGTTAATGATTGACTTATGTTAATGCGCATTGTTGATGATTGACTTATATTAATACGTATTGTTAATGATTAACTTATGTTAATGCGCGTTGTTGATGATTGACTTAAATTAATGCGTATTGTTAATGATTGAATGTATGTTAATAGTGATGATTGGATGTATTATAATGTTACTAAAATTTATATTTTTTTTATAAATATCCAATATAATAGTACCTGGTAAAAACAAAGGGGAAAAGGTTGCAGGTATGGAAATTGTAGTATAGAGGGATCTGTAAATTCAATCGAATCAATCAATTAGTGTCATCAATTCAATTCTTAGGCAACAACAACATTCTACCTCAGCCACCAATGAAATTAGTCATACACAACTTCATTCTGCCTTAAACAACAATGAATCAATTAGTGCAGAGGGATCGTAAAGTTTGTTAATCTTGAACACTTACAAATAAACATATGCTCAAATATATATTTAGATGTTTTAAAATTTCCTCATTATTAGTGATTTGTTGTCAGGTTCCAATGTTAATATTAAAAAATGTAGAGATAAAACTAGAAGTTGTGAATTACAGCGAATGGATGTTGCAATGAATAACAAGTTGTCAATATAGATGGATACTCAACAAGGTTGTCCTGTAGACAAGATTCAATCAACAAAAATGTCAAGTGACTTGGAGATTATTGCGAGAATAGAATTACCTTATCTGAAGCATGTTAAGGACTTGATGGAAGCTCTTAAAAATGCTTTAGATAAAGTTGCAGTAATTTTTCAATATATTTAACTATAGGAAATATTGTTTTAAGTATTTTAAGATTAATTACAATTTTACTTATTTTTCACAGTTGAAATTAAATATAGTCAATATCGAGAACCCTGATGTTTCAAACTGCATGACTTAATTCTTAAAACAAAGGACTAAGGATCACCATTATAAGTTCCATTAGTTTTATAATTATTTTTCTTCTAATGAGGCACAGAGACATGTTCTCGAACGAATGTATCCAAAATATTGGAAAATTTTGTGTGACTATTAGGCTGACCCCAAAGTCAAGATTTGTTTTCTTTCCCTTCACATTTGCTTCCATTAATCTTGTTAGATGATTAAATGATTACCTAATCTTTTTTCCTTTATTTAGAAAAATTGTGAGAAGGAAAAGGTCAATAAAGGAAAAATGAAATCACTTCACAATCAAATGTCCAAATCATTTGTAGTCATTCAAAATGAATGTGTAAGATTCTTGTTTACAACTTATAACTATATCAATAAAATTTGTATTATTTATTGTGCCATGTATTTTCCTTCCATAAACAAAGTGAGAAGGAACTACATGTACAAGAGTGTGATAAGATCACACTATACAAAGTCACTCATTATAAGAAATATAAAGAGTGGATGTCAGAAGAAGCAGAAAATAACCATGTAAATATAAAATTTTGTTTAATATTTAAGTTTATTTGTTAATATAGTAGTCAGTATTAATATTTGGATTGAATATTGGTTTTGTAGTTTAAATTTTAGAATAAGATGCAAGAGTTGTTACAAAGATCAATATAAGGAAATGAGGTCAATGTAGAGAACATTTGCAATATCGTGCTTGGTACACATTATGGCTATGTCAAAGGTCTTGGCTAAGCCAAATGTTTCTACCTCATCACAAAAAGTAGTCATTCAGTAACTTCAAGAGAAAAATAAGACGCTTAAGATTGAATTACAATATGTTCGAGCAAAATTGGGCGAACATGATAAGTTTTTAAGAAAAATACTTGGTTCGAATTGTGAGAGCAACGAAGATGAATTTGAATGGTATTAATTACATATTTTATACTTTTTTCTTTCAATTCATGTTTGTATTAGTTAAATTTAATAATTTTTTCTCAAATTACAGAATTGATGAAGATGCAACTACTGAGTGATTATATCGTGAATGTTAAAGTTATGTGATATTTGCTTTAATTAAAAAATATTGTTTCAATAATTAACAATATTTTTAGTATAGTTTAACTAAGCTTTTTGGATTATTATGGTTTTGTTGGCATGGACAAACCTAGCTTTTCATTCCAATTATGTTGTAACTTTTTTGTAATCTCAACATTTATATTTTATAAAGTGGTTTTTGTATTTATTATTTTGTTTATAAGAATTGTTGAAGTTGTAATTAAAATCTTGTCTACGAAAAATATCCTTTTTGTTGGTATAATTCAATAATATTTTACTTTTTATATACAATGCTTCAAATTATCAATTATTTTTGTACAACTTTTTGTATAATAAATTAACAATAAAAACGATTACCAAAAACTTCACCTATAATTTTTAATTACGGAAATTTTGCAATATTTTGGCGACAAAATGGAATCATAACTAGAAACTGTAGGTGGCATTTTTTATACCTTTAGTTATGATTTTTTATAGCCAATGGTCAATTTGTAGCAGTGATCGTAAACATTCGAAGCGTTATTTGGTGATGCCTGGTGTGGAAATTCCAGTGGAACTATGAAGAAGACACGGAGTAGACCATAAAGAACAAAATATTAATCATGCTAAGATAGTTGATTCCAAAAAGGACATCTAAATCCTATATGGAACCCACCGATTGAAGATGTTGCTAATGAAATTGTTCACTTCTTCTTTTCTGTGTTTAACGCGGTGTTGTCGAACGGCTGAGCTCCTTTGAAAGGAAATTCATGAGCGCAATCGCATTACTGTCGCTAACAGAAATGTCGGGAGTTTCTCGATTGCTTTCTTGTAAATTTATTTATCTTTAGTAGTTTACTAGATTCGTCTTATGCATGCATGTCACCTATATTAGATTATTTCCATTGCAAAAGGTTTTCGTTAATTATTAAATATAGCTTTTGCTTTAGTTTTGAGCGAAATGACATTGGAATAGGCATATAATTGAACTATGAAGGGAAATGTGAGCTTGTGTCTTTTTCCTATTTTTGCTTTCTTCTGCTATGTCTTATCTGCATTAGATCTTGGGTCCAATAATTTGTAAAGGTTGACACAGAAAAAGAAAACTCAATTCATAAGTTGTGTAAAGAATAATGTTAGAAGTACCTATAAGATCCATTAAAAGCATATTTACCAAACTATGTAGTATAATTTCACAATTTTTGGCTTTTGTCAAACCATCTGTTCACAAAGAATAACGAAGTTGTAAAGACACGAGTCACCCATTAAGAAATGCTTTAACTATCATGATGTACTACAAAAAGAAAAAGAAAAAAAAATTATAAGAAAAATCTTGAAAGTAAGATAAATAGCATTACAATAGGAATGACAAAACGAACAATGAACCAACCACCCCCGCATCAACGCAATGATAAATCTGAATTACTATTAGAGACATCTTTAATTATTGTTTTAACCTGTATTCAACTATCTTTAAATTCATCAAAGCTTGCCTTTGAAAATTAAGGTTACCGAAGGGCTTAACAAAAACTTGTTTGTGCGTAGATATTATTCGTATGTAGAACATGTGAAACGAGGTTTAGAAATTTATTCATTTTTTCTTCACGTTAATTAGTTGGTATGACTACTAAATCAGTCATTATTGATTATTGTTTCGCATTGATTCTTTCTTAAGCAGTTGAATGGAGTATTACATTATTGAATAATCCTAGTTAGTTTCTTTGTTCAGCAAATGGTTATTCTTCTCCTTTTCCAAATGTCCTTAGGCTACCGGTTGATTGGTAAATCATCCAATCAAACAAAAATACAGGAATAATTGTTTCTTGTTGTCTTGGTAGTGTTTCTTATTAACATCTAATTAATAATTGCTGATGCCTGCATAATTTTTGTCAGATAGCCATTGTTTTTCATCGGACACTGGAGTGGTTAAAGAATATTGGTACACGATAAATGCAAGCTTTTGACTAGACCTCACTTGATAGATAAAATCAAAACTATACAGATAAATCTCAAAAGAGACCATATTTTAGCTAGGTAAGGGAATTCCATTTTGAGATTACAAATCTAACTATTAGGAAAGATAGAGATTATGATCCAGAAAATTAAAATCAGCTAGAAGACAGCCTCTTCTTCAATTCTATGTAGCATTTGATTGATAGCTGCCGCAATCTCATCTACTGTAGTCAGGTGACATCCTTCTTCAACCTGTTTCATTTTATCAGAAAGGATGGGATCAATTTGAAGGACAAAAGGCACAAATTAAGCGGAGTGTGTTTGCATCTCTAACTAAGATGTGTTGTATAATTCTTAATTACTGCAGAATTTTCTTGGGATCTCCGCTACGCGAAAAGAAAGTATGGCCCAAAAAGAAAGCAAGAAAAGTAAAGGTCAAGAAGAAAAAGTTGACTGATTAGACTGTATCAAGTCTTAACTAACCTTAGCACTAACCGAGTAAAGAACCACTTGATCAAGAGCCGTGATGTTTAGGTGGAGAATAGTGAGCCTCAGGCTTTGAAGCCCCGCAACCATCTTCAAAAGCTGTCTGGGGCGTTTCTTGGAGAGTATTTTAAGATTTGCATGGTTCTCTACCATGGTCACTTCTATGTCTGCGGCAGCCCAATGAGTCTCTGCCGCCATCGACTGATTATCCACAGAGCCCGGAGACTGAGCTGCGCGTGTGGAGTACTGAGGGGAGGAGAAGAAGTCGACAAATGGTGAAGTTGTGTAGCCATTAACTTCTGCTTGTTGCTTGGACCTTTTATGAGCTTCCATGGTCCGCAATAGCTGCTCTAACTCTTTCACAAAATTAATGGCACCTCCAATTATCGATGCTTGGTCGCCCTGGAAATATAAACAACATATAAACATTTTCTGAACACAAGATAATGTTGCATGTCATAAGAACCAGAACCGATCATTAAGTTTCAATAGCATTTAAGTCAGCATATCCTCAAGTAGTCAAGTTTCAGAGAAGACTATTATAAGTTGATCTTTTTAACTCCTCCCAATTTATGCTGGGAGAAAATCTTACGAACACAAAGTCAACATATATGATGTCTTATACAAAAGATGCATGATTGGAACAGTAGAGTGTGATTGTTACTGACCCGCTGGACATAAGAAGGAGGCATCAAAGACCTAATAGCAGCAAGATATTCATTCATTTGTTTCCTACGGTTTCGCTCAACAGCAATGTGAGTCATTCTTTGGTTCTCAATTTCCTCTTTGTTCTTTGTGCTCTTTGTCCGTCTACGCTTCCGTCGGCCACTATCGGTTGCCGGCGTTTGCTCCATTGTAGCAGGTATTAACAACTTTCCAGGGAGAGATCTTTCAAGACTGCACGTCTCAGGCGAAGAATTTGGATCCCACTCTTTAGCATGTCGCATGATGGATGGAGATGGAGAATCCCAGTTCTCATGCTGACCTTGCAGTCGTTCTATGTTGCTAAAGTTATTGTCTAAAACCCCAAGAGAAGACTTGCCATCTTGTTTAAGGCCACAGTCAGAGCTCCAAGATCCTCCCCCTCCTCCTGCTCCATAACTATCCTTATGAACATAACCAAATGCGTCTTGTGCATACACAACTGCCTCTAGTGCCATATCTAAGTTAAGTACAAGCACACAAACAGGTGGCCCCTTTGTATTTCCTAATTCTGATCCTTGTTCTCACTCTTAGAAGAAGTTAACAAACATAAGCTAGAGGTGGAGTAGGATTGTAGACCTACCAACCAGGGAATGGACTCTGTGACTAGAGGAGACTTGAAAGTTGTGGCGGGACTATCAAATGAAGCAGAGGATTGTGTGTATCGGTTTAAGAAACTCGAACGAGGACATAAGCCAAAGTACAACATAACAAAAGATCCAAAACACTTACCTTTTGATCAGTCCCTCTAGGCCTAAAGAGAAGGCCAAGAGACTTTAGAGACGTTTAATCAAAGCCTACAAAAGCTAAAGCTTCTTGCACGTGAGATTGCATTGCGACAATAGACTAGTCATTTAGACTACAGAGAGAGAAGAGAAAGAGAGAGGGAGGGAGACAGAGAGATTCTCTTGGCACTCGGATATTGTAAGTACTGCTTCTCGAAAATGAACATAGAACATACTCAAAAAACGAAACCAATCAAAATAAATAAATAAAGAGAAGAAGGAAAAATGTGGGTCCAATCCAAAATGTCGAGAGCAGGGCGTCATTATTGACCTAAAGACCGTCCTCTTCTTCGACTAAACTGTTGTGAGCAAGTGCGTAAAGGTTAAAAAAGTCCTTTGAGTGCAAAAGCCTAAAAGTAAATGCTTCTTACTATTGTTTCATTTGGTAATAATGTGGTCGGATACTTGGGGATGAAAAAGAGGAAGATGACGAAAAGCTGATAAAATAGTACAGAGATTCTGATGCAAGGTCCATGGGGAGGTGTATGATGATAGAAGGAAACGGGAAAAACAGCCTAGTTCAGTTCAGGGAGGTCTGAAAATTTACAGGAATCCATGTGACTACACGAGGCCTGCTTTTGTAATCATCTGTAATATTATACACCAAAGCGATTATCTATCATTCTTTTCTTCTGTTTCTTTTATCTCAGTTATAATTTAATGTTCCTACCCTCTTTCTGAAATTTTATTTCGATAAAATATTATTCACTCTTTTATCAATATGACATTCCTTTTAGTGTATTATCAAATTCGTTTGACTTATAATTAGGTGCTTAAAATTCCAAAATTTGCCTTTTAGTCCTTCTGCGAATCCCCTTTGTTTACTAGTTCTTCGTATTCTAAAACTAATCCTATCTTTTTATTCTCATAAGTTGCAAACTACATCCAAAATTTTAAGATATTTTTATTGTGTGAAATTTAATTTTACTTAATCTTAATTTTAAAAGAAGAGTACATTATATCTTAATCACAAATCTTAAGGTATTAACATCATGTTAAATTTAACTTCCGTTAATGTTCAATTTAGACAATAAGTATCCCTACCACAAAGTAGATCAACATTTAGCTACTTTTTTTTTGCGCCGTTATAAAAATCGTCAGCAAAAGTTACCATATTGCTATGATTTCAGAAATTGTCATTAAAATTAAGATTTTAGCGACTAACTAAAAAAGGGCCATAAAAAGTACAATATTTCCTAATGAATGACAAAAATTGTCGCCAAATGTTAAACATTTAGTGACGATCAATAAAAATTGTCACAAAATGATCCACAATGAGTGACGATTTTAGAAATTCAAGGCTAAATGAACTTTTGGTAACGCTTTTCAGAAATCATCACTATAATTTGTGAAACATTTGGTAATCAATATCCAAAATCGTCACTAAAGGGTTCACAATTAGTGACGATTATACAAAATCATCAATAAAAAGACATTTGGTTTTTTGCTACGTTTTCAATATTGTCACTAAAAGTAACCATTTGGTGATGATATTTTGAAAATCGTCACTAAATGTTATACATTTAGTAAGGATTTCTGAAAATCATTACTAAATGGTCCACATTTGATGACAATTTATAAAAATCGTCACCAAAGGTGCTACACTAATTTGCAACACATTTGGTGGCCAATTGTATAAATTGTCACCAAAGGGTTGACATTTACCAATTGTTAAACTAACATTTTTATAATCCATCATAGTTAAGCTATGTTTTATTA
>JANZXR010000006.1:7713497-7726111 GCA_027575705.1 Erythroxylum echinodendron | reverse complement strand
TTTTGAAGTTGTGATGTGAAAGTGATATGTCATGATAATGTGTCTGATTGGGATGTACAAGTTTTGAAAGAATGTATGTAATGTGTATGACATTCTTTATGTCTTATTGTGATTGTTGGTTATATGATATTTGTGTTTTGTGCCTGGAGCAAGATCATTAATGATGGTTCGCTTATTGAGTTCGCAAAATCATCCAAATTTACAACCTGATTTTTTAGGTACGAGACAGGGGACCTAGATTTCTAAGATCTTCTAGAAGAACTTTTTGGACTAGACATGGCTCAAAGGCCTGTCAGCTAGCAATCGAGGAGTTATACTTTTTTTTAAGTAGTTAATATATGCCATGTAGAACTTATGTATATCGGTTGTAAATATTGGTTTTTGATGACTCAGTGTAAACTTTTATGAATGAATGAAATGCGAAGTTGAGGTTTTTAAATATTGTGTTTTTTGACTTTTACATACATAGTTGATGCCATGATTAAGTTGGATATGTTGCCATATTATAAAGTGAAGGTGAGACAGTTAACATGCCATTATTATAGATTATATACTGGAATGTCCTCAGGATATCCCGGTATAAAATCTATAGCAGAGGGTTGTCGTTACAATTTTTTGTATCAGACCATGGTTTAGCATCCATAGAGACATATACAGATATTGAGATATGATAAATAGTGAGAAACTCAGTTTATGATCACAACTATTTTTTTTTGTTATAGGTCATTTGTTATGAGCGATCAAGTTGGAGAGTCAGCCGACATAGAGTCTGTAGGAGTTAATAGAGAGTCTCCTGTACCTGAATTTGCTCAAATGCCTCCAAGAATTTCAGAGATGCGAGAAAGAAGATATGATAAGCTGAGAAAGCAGGGGGCTGTGGACTTCTACTGAAGTACAGACCCTGCTGAGGTAGAAGGGTGGTTAGAAAGGACTTAAACAGTGTTCGATGAGATGGACTGTGAGGCAGATGAGAGATTTGATTATGTTGTCTCACTACTGTAGGGTCCAGCATACCAGTGGTAGATGACTATTCCAGGTAGCACCACCAGACCTTGTGGTTTGACTTAGGAAAATTTTCTGAGGGTGTTTCGAGAGAATTATATGCCTAAGATTTCTCTGGATAGAAAAATGAAAGAATTTATAGATCTGAAGCAAGACAGATTAACAATGGCAGAATATGAGATAAGATTCAACTATTTAATGAGGTATGCAACTGTAATGACCCTAACTGAGGAAGACAAATGTAGACAGTTTGAAAATGGGTTGAACATGGAGATCAGAACAAGGCTAGCTCTTTCTAATTTAGGTAGTTTTACAAAACTGCGAGAAGCCTCACTCAGAATTGAGTAGTTATTAAAAGATGGTCAGGGAGAGTACAGACAAGAGTTTAAAGGGAAGAGGCAGGTTGAATCTTAGGCTGATTCTGGCAGAAGCTTCAGTAAACACCAGAATAGATCATCTCGATTCTAGAGTAGATCCAAACAATCAGGGTTTAGATCAAGACGTGAATCTATTCATACTATCATAGGTAGAGGATCAATGTTAAGAGGGCAGGCACAACAGATACCTGATTGTGAACATTGTGGTAAGAAGCATGGTGGTCGGTGTTGGAAGTTATTGGGAGCTTGTTTCGTTGTGGCTCTATGGAGCATCATATCAGAGATTGTCCTGAGACTTCGGGACCATAGTCTATAATGAGAGGAGGAACAGTGACTGAGACAACTGTACAACAGAGTAGAGATATCAGTTTTGGACATAAAGGTAAAGGTAGAGGTAAAGGTAGAACTCAATTAGTAGGGCCCAATGTCAGGACTGAGGTGCGAAGTAATCAGCCGTAGTCTCAGGCTAGGGTCTATGCCATTACCAAACTAGAGGCACAGAACTCCGCAAATGTGGTAGCAAGTGTGTTGAATATTTTTAATTTTGAAGCATTTGTATTGGTAGATCCAGGATCTACATATTCATTCATCACACCGCATCTGACATCTAGATTACATTGTAAAAGAGAAATGTTGAATACTAGTTTAGTGGTGATTACTCCAGTGGTTAGAACAACGGTGATTGGTGAGGTATGTAAAAGATGCATCGTTTGGATTGATCAGGAAGAGTTAGAAGATGGTTTGATCATATTTCAGTTGAGAGAATAGACCTCATCTTATGCATGGATTGGCTCATTACTCATAGGGTAGTGATGAATTGTTATACTAAGGAGGTAGTTCTTGAATCCACTAATCAGCCAAGAGTGGTGTTTTGAGGAGTTAGTCAGGCAGTGCCAGCCCAACTAATTTCGTTCATGAGTGCTTTGAGATTGATTTGAGGTGAATGTGAAGCTTATCTAGCCCACATAGTTGATACCCAGAATGAAAAAACCATTCAGGATATTCCTATTGTTAGGAAATTTCTGGATGTGTTTGCTGCTGAACTACCAGAATTATCCCCATAAAGGGAGATGGAGTTTACTATTGATCTTGTTCTAGGTATCGCTCTTATATCAATTCCTCTATATAGGATGGCACTTGTGGAACTGAAGGAACTGAAGATCCAATTACAGGAGTTGTTAGATAAGGATTTTATTAGACCCAGTGTGTCACCTTGGGGAGCTCCAATATTGTTTGTGAAGAAGGATGGAACTCTTAGATTGTGTACTGATTATCAACAGTTGAATCGGGTGACACTTAATAATAAGTATCCATTGCCGAGGATTGATGATTTGCTTGATCAGTTACAGGGAGCTCAAGTGTTCACAAAGTTAGATTTGAGATCGAGATATTATCAGTTAAAAATAGCTGAGGCTGATGGACCAAAGAGTGCATTTAGAACAAGATATAGGCACTTCGAGTTTTTGGTGATGCCTTTTGAATTGACTAATGCCCCAGCATCTTTTATAGCCTTGATGAATAGGGTATTTCAACCTTATTTAGATCGCTTTGTGATTGTGTTTATTGATGATATTTTGGTGTACTTGAAGTGTAGAGGGGAACATGCAGAACATCTGAGATTGATTCTATAGATAATGAGGGAGAAACAATTGTATGCCAAGTTCATTAAGTATAAATTTTGGCTTGATCAAGTAGTATTCTTCGGTCATATTGTGTCTGGACAAGGTATACAAGTAGACCCAAGGAAAATAGAAGCAGTGATGAAGTGGGAAACTCCAAGAAATGTGATAGAGATTTCTTGGATTAGATGGTTATTAAAGAAGGTTTGTTGAGGGGTTTTCACTGATCTCAGCCTCTTTGACAAAGCTTCTGAGAAAGAATGTGCCTTTCAAATGGAATAATAACTGTCAACGAAGCTTTAAGAAGCTAAAGCATCGGTTAATTATAGCACCAATATTAGCTATTCCATTTAGATCTAGAGGGTATGTAGTGTACAGTATTGCTTCACACTAAGGGTTAGGATGTGTACTAATGCGGTATGGCAGGGTAATAGCATATGCATTGAGACAGTTGAGATCTCACAAGTTCAATTATCTGGTTCATGATTTGGAATTAGCTGCAGTCGGTTTTTTTTAAAGATTTGGAGACACTACCTGTATGCTGAAACCTTTCAGGTATTTACTAATAATAAAAGTTTTAAATATCTGTTGAGTCAAAAGGAGTTAAATATGAGACAGAGGCGGTGGATAGAATTGTTGAAAGATTATGATTGCATATTTGAGTATCATCCTGGTAAAGCTAATGTGGTAGCAGATGCATTAAGTAGGAAGTCAAATAGTAGTGTGGCTCAAGTACAATTATCGAGGTTGGCTAACCTAGTTCAATTGAGAACATTTAAGTTGAGTTAAAATTGGGGCAAGATGAGGCATTGATAGTTACACTGAAGCTAAGACTAGTATTGCATGAGAGAATCAAGAAAGCCAAGTGTAAGGATCTCGAGATTGTGAAGTTAATTAAGAAGTTGAAAGTGGATTTGGATTTTGAATTTGAAAGGAGAGATGATATATTGTGGATAAAATGGAGATTGTGTGTACCAAATGTTGAAGATCTGAGAAAGGAGATTGTAAAGGAAGCACATGTAGCAGCTTATGCTATGCATCCTGGTACTACCAAGATGTATAACTCACTGAAACAATCTTTTTGGTGGCTAGGGATGAAGAGCCAAGTGGCTGACTATGTGTTTAAGTGTTTGACTTGCCAACAGATTAAAGCAGAACAGCAGGCTCTAGTTGGTAAGTTACAGTCATTGCCTATTCTGGAGTGAAAATGGAAGAGAATCACGATGGATTTTATAATAGGTTTGCCAAGGAATTCGAGACAACATGATGCCAATTGGGTCATTGTTGATAAATTGACCAAGTCGGCTCGTTTCTTGCTAATGAGAGAGAGTAACTCACTAGATCAATTAGCTTAGAAACATGTGAATGAAGTAGTGAGATTATATGGAGTTTTAGTGTCTATTGAATCGCATGTGAATGAAGTAGTGAGATTATATGAGGTTTTAGTGTCTATTGTATCGCACAAGGATCCTAGATTTTGCTTCGAGATTTTGGGGTAGCTTACAGACAGCTTTGGGTTCCAAACTGAATTTCATCACTGCATTTCATCCTCAAACAGATGGTCAAAGCGAGAGGATGATTAAGACTATTGAGGATATGCTCAGAGCTTGTGTTTTGGAGTTTCAAGGAGCATGGGATATGTATATAGCTCTGATTAAATTTGTTTGAAACAATCAGTATCACAATAGTATTGGTATGGCTCCATATGAGGCGTTGTACGATAAAAAGTGTCATTCATCTTTATATTAGGATGAAGAGGGTTTAAAGATTGTCGAAGGCCCGGAATTGATTCAGGATAATGTTGATAAAGTGAAGTTGATCCGAAGTAGAATTAAAATGGCATAAGACTGACAGAAGAGTTTTGTGAATCAGCATAGGCAAGATATGGAATATTAGTTGGGAGATAAAGTATTTCTAAGAGTATCACCTTGGCGAGGTGTGTTGAGGTTTGGTAAGAGGAGTAAGTTAAGCTCGAGGTACATTGGTCTGTATGAGAAAATTGAACGAATTGGGCCACTAGCTTATAAGTTAGCCTTATCTTCTGAAATGGAACAAATACATATTGTGTTTCATGTGAGTATGCTTAGGAGATATCGGTTGGATCCAACTCATGTGATACCGACTCAGGAAATTGAAGTTTTTAGTGATCTGAGTTATGTTGAAGAACCGGTTAAGATAATTGGCTATCAGAATAAACAATTGAGAAATCGAGTGATCCTAATGGTGAAAGTACTTTAGAGAAACCAATCAAGTGAAGAAGCGACTTGGAAAACAGAAGGGCATATGAGAAAGAAATACCCCCAACTGTTTCATGAATGAGGTAAGAATTCGGGGACAAAATTTCTTAAGGTAGGGAGAATTATAACATCTCATTACCTAATGATTAAGGTTAGAACCCTAGGATGCTATATATAAGAATTTATTAAGAATTTAGAAGTGCATATCATGCATCATTTGTCACACACATATATGTTAATAATTTTTCCACTCATAAAAATATTAATTGTACATGCATTCATTGACATTTTCAGGTATAAGTGATCTTTTATATGATTAAAGTGTGAATTATGGATTAATTGTCTTGAAACTTTGAATTAGGTGTATTAGAATTATTTTCGTAGTTTTTGGTGACATTTCAGAAATTTCTGAATATTTGGAGTATTTTAGATTAAGAAAAATATTGAAATAAGAGACAAATAGAAGTGTGATAATTGGAGTAGTAATTAATTGACAAATGGACCTATTAAGGTGTGACATGTGGACAAATAGTTAAAAGAAAAATGGTAGTCTTACATAAGTGACAAATGTAACACATGCATGGGAGACATGTGTCAAGACTTAAATGAGCCAACTAGTCATGTTTTTAAGTAAGAAAATTTCTGAAAACCCCTTTTGTTTTATCTTCATCGAAATTCTCCACCATTAAACCTCTCTTCTTGCGCACCCATCTAACTTGTGCATGTTTGTATTATTGGCTCATCCATCACCGAAACCACCTTGCAAACCTTTAGCCATTTAGGGTTTTACTTTTTTCAATCTTCTTGCCCTTGCTTTATCCACCGAAACTTCTCATTTTGCTCTCCCTATTTCTGGAATTTTTGTTGAAGTGTGTAGTATAAACCAAGTAAGTTTTATGATAGTGTTAATAATTTCTATTAAGGTTTTGAGGTTTGTTAATGATTGCATGCATAAATGGTGTATATTTTCATGCTTTTGGATTGATGCATGCGTGAATGATGTTGATGCATGTGTGGGTGGGGAAGGAAGAATCAGATTCGGTGATACGCTTAACAAGATGAAAGATTGAAGTGAGCTGGAGCATGATATATGCAGTATTTTACTGAACATATATCTGTATTTAGGACATAATTTGATCTGTGAATATCCAAATTGGATGAAGTTTGATTTATAGTAAACTAGAGACATAGGGTTATGTTTTTTATGGAGGAATATAAATATAATTCTATCTCTATCAGTTTCAAAATTTAATCTGAAGTTGACTTTAGGATTCTGTCGTGGTTTGGGAACAATCTGTAGTGTTTTTAGTATAACTTGCAGAATACTAAACAAAATTTCATGAAATTAGGTTTATTAGAAACTTAAGGCATAAAGGAACAAATTTTCAGAAGAAAGTTTTGCCTAAATCCTTCATATTACTTGTCAAAATGACTATAAAAGATTGACCCGAAGGTTTATTTTGGGAAGAGCTGGAAGAAGTTGGAATAAAAGGTAATGCACGATGCTGTTTGACAGTTTTGAACATCCTTCATTCCTTTGGATATAACTTCTTCTTCCGACCTCCAAATTACTTGATTTTTGAACCAAAAAACTCATAACATATTTTTCTTCCTCTCCATAAAAAATATATCCATATGAAGTCATTTGGAAAGATTTGATTGATGAATTTAGGACGAAAATGAGGAAGTGAACTGGAACATTTTCATTGAACATGCTTTGGTATTTTGAATATATCTTAATCTGTAGATTTTTAAATGAGTTGATTCTATCTGTAAGCATTTTAAAATCTAGCTCGAATTTGAGTCTTAACTAAGGCTGTAGTACTCCCGAGACAGAAATCATGTCCTATCGATATTGAATAAAGTGTATTAATAGAAGCAGAATTAGACAAAGGTATCTTTATAAAAGTTGTAGTTCATTCCCTTAGAGTTTGATTGGTGTAATGTTTATAATTTTTGGATATGGGAATTGAGAGATATGAGTTGTACACTGTCAAGGGTATGATCATGTATTAACCAAAAGTTCAAATGCACATAGTCTGTGGTATTGTGAGCATAACTAATAGAATACTGAATCAAATTGTATGATTTTGATGTCATTCAAAACTTAAGACATGGGAGAGCAATGTTCCAGAAGGAAGTGCTACCAAATTACTTCAATTTATTGATGATAAGAATAATGCAAAGTAGACCCGAAAGTATGTTTTTAGACAAGTCTGGATTGTTAAATTGAGTATTGATATATGAATGAATATTGTGACAAGAATAATGGTAAGGAACCCAAAATTATCATAAACATGCATTTCACGTATTCAGTAGACATTAATGTGCATAAATAAATTCAAACATATGCAAAATTGTGATATGTGTATGTATGATATGTTTTAGAGGAACACATTGAGCGATAGCATCCAGACATTGCCGGGACTTCAAAGCAATAAGCGAAAAGGAGCATTTGTGAGTCAGCTTAGATGATCTTCCTAGGATTGTTTGATTTATTCTATTTAACTTTCAATTATTGAATTGTTGTGATCTGAATATAAATTTCGGACTTTAATAGTATGAGGAGTTTAATGGTCGGGAATGTATAAGAAGTGTTATATTTGCATCTGACATTTGAATGATATATGTTTGCCACTGAATTTTGAATGCTTAATGAAAGTTGAATGCCGAACTGAGGTCCGATGAATATGATATTCTGTCTGTGCATTATAAGTGAACGCTATTCATGGCATATTTTGTTATTTGATGCATTTCACAAAATGCATGCTCAAATAAAGGCATTGTGATCAGAGTAGCTAGCTTTAAAGAGCTATAAGCTCAGTATTCTACATGTAGAGCTCTGCTCCATGATTTTTGTTCTAACAAAGTCCAATGGGCCAGTGTCTGTTTCTGTATTTGAAAGGCACTCGGTCACAACAAATAATATCAAATCTGGAATCTCATATGCTGCTGCATTTGAACATTTATGATTATGAAATATATGCTTGTGAAATCTTTTCTGAAGTTGTGATGTGAAAGTTATATGTCATGATAATGTGTCTAGTTGGGATGTACAAGTTTTGAAAGAATATATGTCTTGTATATGCCATTCTTTATATCTTATTGTGATTGTTGGTTATATGATATTTTTGTTTTGTGCCTGGAGCGAGATCATTAATGATGGTTCGCTAATTGAGTTCGCAAAACTCATCTAAAATTGCAACGTGATTTTTTAGGTACGAGACAGGAGACCTAGATTTCTAAGATCTTAAGAAGAACTTTCTAGAATAGACATGGCTCAAAGGTCTGTCAGTTGGCAATCGAGGAGTTATAGTTGTTTTTAAGTAGTTAATATATGCCATGTAGAACTTGTGTATATCAGTTGTAAATATTTGTTTTTGATGACTCAGTGTAAACTTTTATAAATAAATGAAATGCAAAGTTGAGGTTTTTAAATATTGTATTTTGTGACTTTTACATACATAGTTGATGCCATGATTAAGTTGGATATGTTTCCATGTTATAAAGTGAAGGCGAGATAGTTAACATGCCATTATTATAGATTATATATTAGAATGTCCTCAAGATATCTTGGTATGAAATCTATAGTAGTGAGGTGTTGCTATAATGATAACTTTTATTATGATTTAGTTTCAGTTTATTATTAATGGAAATGAACTTTAGCTTAGAAAAGGAAATGCTATAAGACTATAGGAAGGGTATTCGAAATTGGGGAGTATATATAGCTTATGGGGTTACATGATAATTCAAAAGGAGAAAAGGCAGGTGCAACACAGATGGTAGAAAGACAAAGGGATACACAACACAAACTAGATCCTAAAGGGAATAATGTTCCCAACTTGGTACCAATAGAGGCTCTAACACAAGTAGGCCACCCATCTCTATACCTTAAAACGAGATAGGACACTAAGAGTTTATAATCATCCTATCTAATAAAGAAACACAAGTTGGTTTAGAGGTGGAAGAACTTCTTACAGTGGCATGAACAACCTATCAGAGTAGGAATTCATAATTTATGTTAGGAGGAAATCTGATAAGAAAAGGAAAGGTAAAAATAAACCTCAATGCTAATAGCTACCTAGAATATTAGGTGTATCAACTTACCCAGTAAATAAATAGTCCTAAAGGACTTTGTATGTGATATCAAATTGGTTCTTTTATGTCAATTAAAAACTAAGCCAAATCAAGATAACATTTTTAAGCTTTAAATCATACAAAACTAGTGGGCTTTTTTGTCTAACCACCATTGTCATCATTATAGTTGTATCATTTTGGCTTTTGATTACTAAGATGCAGATGAACCAATTAGAAATTACAAACCAACTATCACATACCAAGAGTTAGTTCATCTAGAAAAATACACAGATGTACATTACATTTGTTTATGGATGAAATATGTAATTCTAGAGGAGGGATCTATAGTAGAAACTCTTTAACATTCAACAATCCAATGTTGGGCCATAGATGGTAATTAGTGATTTCAATAGTAAAATGCATAAGAATGAGGCAGAAGAGAATTCCAAGCTAAAGAGTTATAACATTGATTTAAAGGATTATGTTTAAAGTATAAAGATTGCATACCTGAGATTTGAGGGGAACTTTTATACTTGGAGTAATAAGCAATCCTTAACTTGGAAATTGAGGAAAAAGCTTTACAGAGCTTTGGTAAATAGTAAATGGTTAGACATTTTTCCTACTAGCTCAGCCTACTTTAATAACATGAGAATCTTAAATCACTTCTCCATCATTATCATATACTTATTCCTTAAAGGTAGAAGGATAAGTCCTTTTGAATTTAACAATTTCCTAGATAAAGACGGGGGCATTGAAGAGGCTATCATCAAACAATTAGAAAATGAGGTACAAGGTTACAATTCTTTTATATGTTAAGAAATTAGGGCATATTAAGGCAAAACTCAAAATCCTTAACACAAGGAGAAATATTCATACTGAGGACCACTTTAAGAAGCTAGAAAGAGATGATATCAACCCAAAAATCCCTTTACCTATACCTAGATAACTTTACAAAGCTAAAATAGGAGAGGACTATAGCTTGGAACTACTTACAAGTTGTTTTCTCCTATAATTATTTAATCAAACAAAGATCAAGGATAATATGGCTTACAAAGGGGAAAGGAATACAAAATTCTTCCATAATTGCATAAAGGATAGAAATAATATCAACAAATTTTGTTTTTAAAGAAAAGATGATGGAGAATTTGCCAGTTCTTAAGAGGAGATAAAACGTGAAACACTTAATTTTTTCAAGAACTCTATAAGCTCTATAGACCGTTAACATTTTTCAACACAAATATTATTTTATTTTATCTTACACCAATTTAGTATGGAGGATGACTAAACCTTATGCAGATCATTCACCACTAGGGCATATAGTATGTGGTCTTTGAGCTAAACCCTACAAAAGAACTTGAGCTAAATGGTCTAAATGGTTACTTTTTCCAAAAGGCTTGACCCTTATTAAAGACATGGTAATAGAGGTTGTTTTGGAATTTTTGAGATTGAAGAAAATGCTAAGAGAAATCAATAAGACATTCTACTGTCTGATCCCTGAATAACAAAATCCAACGTTATTGTGTGAGTATAGAATTATATCATGTTGTAATTTTTTTACAAGATCATTTCTAAACTATTGGTGACAAAAATAAAAAGATCACTTGGAAATTTAATATTTGACTTACAAGGGCCATTTCTTAAGGGGACACAAATTGATGATAACATTCTAGTGGCCCAAAAGCTATGTAAGGGATATTCAAAGAGAAATGCTTTGAAGAACTATACTTTGAAGATATAATTTAAAAAAGGTTTTGACTCTATAAATTAGGGCTTTGTTCTGAATGTCTTATAAGGATTCAATAGTGTTTTAAGGAAGAAAATAATCCATAACAACTACCTCCTATAGTGTTTTTGTGAATGGAGAACCCAAAAGTCTATTCAAAGGGTGCAAAGCAAAGGGTGCAAAGAATTAAGGTAAGGGGATCTTTTATCCCTACACCTTTTTATTGCAAATTATTAAAATTTAATATAAGGAACAATCCCTAATTCAAGTTTTATAACAAATGTAGAAAACTAGGATTATATAGCCTATCTTTCATAGATGATGACTAATTATATTCTCTAAGGCTCATAACATTTCAATTACATTTTAATATCCTCCCTTTACACCTACAAGTGACTATCTGGTATAGGTATTAACTACAATAAGAGCCAAATAACTCTATCAATCAATGCTTCTCCTAATTCAATTTAGCTCTAAAGGATTATAGGAATGCAAATCAAAGAACTCTTCATTTACCTAGGTCTCCTAATAGCTACAAGAAGATTGCACTTTAAGGAGGCATACCCTCTAGTGGAAAAATAAAGAAGAAACTAGGAAATTGGCTCAACAATGACCTCTTTCATACTAGACGACTTTATCAAACATGTGCTAAACTTACTACATATTGTAAACATGTTTATATTTAAGGGGATCACCAAATCTATAGTAAAGATCATGAAAGGCTTTCTATAAGGAGAAAGATCAAACTAAAAAGGCAAGGCTAAGGTAAGATGGAAAGAGTTTACAAAACCTATTGATGAAGGGGAACTAGGTATAACTCTAATCAAGTTATCCAACAAAGTTTTAATTGCTAAAAGATTATGAAGTATTCTATATAATAAGAATTCCCTGTGGATTAGATGGATTCATTCATACTTCTTAAAACGCAGAAGTGTATGGGAGATTCAGACGAAACCTAGCCACTCTCATATCCTACAATCGCTGCTTCACCTTAGGAATGCATAAACTAGCTCAATTAAGTGTAGAATTAGGAATGGCTATAAAGGATTCCATCTTTATGACACTTAGACCAATGTTGGCCCCCTAATCCAATCCATATGCAGTTCTCATATCCTAAATTCTACTAATGAAAAGGTTAAGAATGGGTCTTAGGCAACAACTATGGAAATCCTTTATGAGCTATCACATGTAATCCCAACATACAACCCTTAGGAGGACAAACTTGATAAATACATCTCGCTACCTAACCTTAGTGGCATCTTCACTAACATTTCATGCATAAACATCTTGAGGGAGGTAAGGGATAAGATCAGTTAGGCTAAACTGATATAGATCATCTGATAATCCCAAAAATCTCTTTTCTAATACGGTTAGCATACAAAAAACATTTGAACACCAAATATAGGTTGAAGTACCTTAATCTACCTAACCAATGCTCCTTATATAAGACAGACTCATAATCATATAGATATATATTCAAATGCCAATTCTCTTCATAAATCCAGGAGCCTAACTATCTAGAATTAATAAATTGGTTGTTGGAACAAACAAGCATGAGCAAAGAGGATAAGATCCTATA
>JANZXR010000006.1:7681119-7692418 GCA_027575705.1 Erythroxylum echinodendron | reverse complement strand
ACATATACAAATGTTTTCGATTATTTGCTGAAATGAATTCTTTTAAACTCTTCATAATAATTTTCTTGTTAAAAGTTTAAGCGTGAGTGTTAGGTATGTTACTTATAATTTCATAACAATTTTATAAAATATCTTATATTTATCAACTAAATGATAAGTAGCATTTAATACTACTGCATTATTAGTTAAAGTATCTCATTTCATGGTTTAAGCATAGCCAAATATATAATATGTGTAACGTTATGATAGATCAAGCAATAAGTAAGCTGCGTATAATGGTGGTAAGACTTTAATTATGGAATATTTTGACCTTAATTGTCCATAGATAAACGAATTCAGAGATTCTAACTAAAAAATTACCTAAAGAAAATTAATTGAACACTTTATATGTAAAAAGAAGAATAATTAGTAAACTTGAAAAGAATTTCAAAATAAGCATAATTATTGTTAAAAAGCTATTTGAAGCTTGGTAAGAAGCATTGTTAAATAGAAGATAATAGTACTAGAGACAATATCCGAGATTCTTATTGTATTTGATTAAGTAACACTACAACAAACAAGATTTTTTTGTTACGTTTTCTTTTGCTACGATTAGAAATTCGTAACTAAAAGTTACTATTTCATTATAAAATTTCATAATAGTGGCCTAATGAAGCAGATTCTTCAAAAATAAAAATTTTGGGATTTTTTAACTATTAACTATATTTAGAATATACCACATTTAATATTTATAATGGATACATTTCAACGATGTTTTGCAATTATATAGCAAAAAAAGTTTAGCTACAAAATTGTTTTCTTAGCTAATGTCTTTTAGTGATGTTTTTCAAATATGAATTTAGATTTGTAGCAAAAAGTTTTTAGCTATGAAATATTTTTCGTAGCTAAAACTCAAATATGATCCAAATCTCATAGTTATTAGCTACGCTTTGAAACTACGAAATAAATTTCGTAGGCAAAAAATTTTTTATACAAAAATATTTTTGTTATGAAAAAAAGAAGAATCCAAAAACAATGAAAATGACATCATTTTTTCCACCAAAAAGATGTCATTTGTTCAGAATGATAACCTAAAAACAAATATCTCCTCTAATTTTTCATGTTCTGTCTTCTTGCTCTAGCTACTCCGTCCTCTCTTCTTGGTTTTTGATCTTCATTGTTCGTGTTCTAGCGACTTGCTTCTGTGTTGATGTTCCTCCTCTTTATGTCTT
This sequence comes from Erythroxylum echinodendron, assembly GCA_027575705.1. Classification (NCBI taxonomy): domain Eukaryota; kingdom Viridiplantae; phylum Streptophyta; class Magnoliopsida; order Malpighiales; family Erythroxylaceae; genus Erythroxylum; species Erythroxylum echinodendron. Next base: position 7,691,207 of record JANZXR010000006.1, on the reverse strand, counting down.
TGTGTTTTTTGCTTAAACGACTTTGTTCTACCTATTCACAAAGTGTTCTCCATCTTAGTGAAACGAATACTACAATGGTACTTAAAACATTTTGGAGGTGGATTACCTCTCATTAAAGGATCTCCTTATCAAAGCAAGCAAGTCCCTGAGAAGAATATCCAAAATATTACAAGTTTCATTCCCTTTTTTAAGCTGTAATTGTTATAAGCTATTTGTTTCTCAAGAAAATATTTTATGCTAAGTAATGTGACTGTAAATCTAAGAATGAAAAGAAATTCCTATTGCAGATGATTCTAATTCATAAAGAACAACATGAAATGGAGAGTGATAATGTTGGTTTAATCCCTAAAGCTAATCAGTTTGGATGTAGTTTAGTGAAAAAAAATAATTTAAAGACTTTTTTATTTCGTACATGTTTAGATATATATGATAAAGTTTATGAGATAATTATATATTGCAATTGAAATTATAATAAGATTATAATTGCGAGATTCATACTGCATTTATATATTTTTTCTAAATTTTTTCTAGTCATTGTTATATTAAGACTAGATATTAATCGAATGTAAAAGATTAGCACATACTATGCTTTTCCTTATGAAGGAAGTAGTCGATCTTGTACATTAAAGTATGAAGATACTTAAACAAATATGTGAGTACTTAATACAGAACAAGTTCACTAACTTGACCCGATATGAGAAATCTATTTGGAACATTACTATTATGTCTATAAAAATTCTAATTGTGATGATTGTATGTGTGATATTTTGACATAAAGTCTCCACAGTTATCTTGTTTAGAGATTCTTATGTTTTTTATAGTACTTTATAACCTATTTTAATCATAGGTCATTTATTCAGTAGTTATTGGATGTAGAATGAACTATATGGAGGTAGTTGAGTGATCAAGATAGGATTCATCACTCTTAAGTAATTAGGGAGAATGTTATGTTGTTTATTATTATTATTGATTCGGGAAATCATCGGCTATGGTGGAATGAAGTTTGGTAAATAGTTTACACATGTCATTACTTAAATAAATAGCTAATAACAAAAACCTGATATGATTAGACCCAAAATATAGTATATATTAATTTTATACTCTATATTTAATCGGAACATTGTATGATAAAAGGATTAAATCATACATAAATATTATGCATGTAAAGGTTAGTAAAAACCACTTTGACATTCCTAAATATTTGCGCAGTCATGATGTGTTGCTAGATGTCAATCTTAATCTATGATTATAAATTGTTTAATTGGACAATTAAAGATGAATTTTATCAAATTTTAATTTATCAAATTTTAATTATGAATTATAATTATAATTTATATTCATTACAAACATATTTACGAACCTAATGAGTCTCATTTAAAGAACGGTTGAAGAGAGCAAAGATATTTTAATCAAGTTAGACTTGATTTTAAAGTTTAAGAAACTTTACGATTAAATATGAGATATTTAATAAATAAGGATCAATATGAGATCTTGGATCTTATTTGGGCATAATTGGTATTTAATTATAATAATTTGTAATTCTAATTATAGTTTAATTGAAATTAAATTAAAATTAAAATTTAATTTCAATTAAATTACTAAAATATCTAAAACTTATTATAAATAGGCTTAAGCTCTAATAAAGCTATCCCTTTTTACTTAACTCTCTTTGTAAGAGTTACAGAGTTATCTCAACCTATTCTGTAGATACTATTAGAGGTCGGACACTTGTGTGGCTACGATGGTTTAGATGAATCGATTTTGGAAATGGTTTGAGGGATACAATATGAATATTGTCAATCTTCACAATAAGGTACGAATTAAAATTCATACTTTATTATGATTTATGCGTTATCATTTTATAGAATTACAGTGATCTTGGTTTTTGGAAAATCAAAATATGAAAAGTTTAATAATTATTTCACTGTAGTCGAGATTAGATCCCATTCCAGTTTCCCAACAATGGTATCAAAGTCAGATTTTAATTTTATAATTTAATTAAAATGTTTGATTATTATTGATCTTAAATTTTCGAATTGAAATTAAAGCCCTAAAAATCAAATTTAGATTTGATTAATTTTAATCTAAAAGATTTAGATTAAAATTTCATAGAACCTTATATCTAATTCAATTTAGAATTGAATTGTCCAGGTGATTAATAAATTTTCAAGAATTAAACAACATATTAAACAATACATGAAAAGTTCAACTGATTTCAAAATTTAGAATTTGAAAAAATCAATTGAGAAACTTTGTTGTTTGTGACTGTTGGAAAATATCATCTTTGTGGCACGCAAAATTTGGATACGAGAAAGTTTGTTGATTTTTTCTTTGCTTTTAGGTGTTGGTTTAACTGTTTTGTTGCTTCTGGAGAAAACAAGTGGCTAGGGTTTTGCCTCAATTTGGCATGAAAGTTGGCGATGACACAAGTGGGGAGAATCGTCTCCTCATTGGAACTGTCGATTACTTTACACAACTAACAGTAGTAGCCATCTAGGGTGGTGATCACCCAAAAACCAGTGGAGAATGAAGGAGGCGGCCAGTTGGGGCAAGTCACCCAGAAACCAACGACGAGTCGCCACGGATGAGGGTCGATAAATCGCCTAGATAAGACGGACCATTGGAGAAGACAACTATAGCATGTGATGGTTGCTAGAGGCAGACTCTGGCGGTGCAAAAGAAACAGTGAATTGAGGCAAAAAAAAAGTTTTCCAGAAACCCTATTTCTGGAAAACAACTAGAGCTGTGGATGCGTGCATAACTTCATTGCATATGCCTCGCAGACTACACGCACCAGACAGTCCCACACACCTTGTTGTCCATCTTTAATATGTTTTTAAGGCTTAATTGTTAGTAAATTACTTTAATTCATATTAAATTAGTTTAAATTTCCAATAAATTAGAAATTTGTTTCTAATTGTTTTTAAATGGTTGATTTTATTAGGAATGTTTTAGAATTTAGTTTAATTTTTTAACGGGTTGAATTATTAAATTAAATTAATTATTAAATCAATTCTAACATTAAAGTAATTATTTTTTAATATGATTAAAATTTATAATTTATTGATTCCTAGTTTAATCTTAGAAAATTATTTTTAAAATTGGAATTAATTAGTTTCAATTAGATTGAAATTAATTAATTAGACTTTTTAAAATTAATTAAGAAAATTGTTTTTCTCTCAATTAAAGTTATTTCTTTCAATTTGGTTTAAATAAATTAAATTTATGGCCGTACTTTTTTAGAGAATTATTATTCAATTTATTAAGAAATTGTTTTTATTTATGAATAATAAGTTTCTCGATTTATTAGACAAGGTATTTTTCTTGGTTAAATTTTGAAATGTGTTCACTTATTAATTAAAAAAAGGTGCTTTCTTTAAGTTGACAAACTGTATTGACATTTTAAGTTGACTAGTGTCTCATAAACTTTGATGATAATATGTAATATGTATGTCAATGCCACAATCTAAAATGCAAGAGGTTGCATAGAGTAGAGCTAAAAGGTATACTACCTTATTGGAATTGTTCCACTTAATTTAGCCTATAAAAATCTTAAACATAGACATCAATTAAAATGATTGCATTACTTTTCTTGCCTGTACAAGATATGATAGGGATCATATGTATTTTTAGTTTATACTTATGAGTATTTGATACTAAATTTAGATTTAACATTATTATCGTGTTAAATGTAAGATAAGAAATATATTGTTAAGTAAAAGTAGTTGATCCAATCTTATACAAATAGTTTGTATTTATTAGATTAAAGGAAACTTATACTTAACATAAGTGGTAGGAATAAAAGTTAGATAACTGAGACTATCCTTTATGCCATATTGGTTAAATCAACATAGTGAAAATCATAAAGTTACATAGAATTATATATGTATCCTTTTGATTATTAATTGCATGAAAATTGTGAAATTTGTAAAGTTAAAGAATAATCAAACTAGAGTTTGGTGAAAGGATGACGATGGTATTGAATTGTTAAATTTATACATGTGATGTATGGGATGGTAACAATTCATTAAAGGATGATACTTATATTTCATTATATTACTAATAAATTTATGTGATATAGTCATATGTATTAAATGAAATGTTGATTTAAAATTTTGAAAAGTTCAAGTTGTTTAAAGTTAAGTAGAAATTAAACATTGAGAATGCTGAAACACTTTGATAAGATTGTTATGGTGAATTTTAAATTTTTGGTTATCTATAGGGAATGAGATTCTCTAGTGAACACCTTCACAATAAAATTTCATAAGAGTATGTTTTTATGTAAGGGGGAAAATTTAATATGAGATATTGTATGATGCAATATTATTTCTTCTATAACTATCCTAGTACAATGGATTACCTTTATTAGTTCCAAATAAATCAATTAATAAGATTTCATATTAGAATAAAGCACTAAGTCTTTGAAAGAGTCAAAGTTAATGATTTAGGAATGTGATGCTAGATTGAAGCATATGTTATCCATTAAGTTTAGAACTAAATCGGGTAATAAAAGGTTATAAGATATCTAAAAGATTGGATATAATCTTACGGACCTTTTGAACAAATTGTTTGTTTCAACGTATACTTATAGGAGAATGGTTCTCAAGATAAGTAAAAGGAGTAAGATGAAATTTGAAAATTTCAAATCTCATGACATTACATCCAATTGAACTAGTGCCTTTATTAATTCATTTAATATATATTTGAAAGGCTATGAGATGTTAAAAGATTCACTTTTATGATGAATTCAAATAGTTTGTTTTTTAGATGAAAGTGAATTTATTATATCCACAAGAAAGTCAGTGGGAGTAGACTTTTCCTCTTCAGTGGGAGTATGTAGAGACATATTGCTTATAGAGAACAATAATTCTAATTTTCTATTGTTAAAAATGTAATTGTTCAAGAACAACTCTTGTTAAATATGAAAAAGTAACAACTTAATTATGGGAATTAAATCTATAGAGATAGATTGGAAGTTTTTTCACCTATTCTAAGTCCAAGTACATAGATAATGTACTAAAGTTTAAGGCATTTATTATTATATGTATGAGTTGATATGTGAGTTCAAAGGGATAAGGATATTTACTTTAGAAGTAAATCCTAATTAAGGTCTATTTTACTTAAGAACATTACCATTTAAGATTGGAAAGGTTTCAATATAGCAATGGTTGCTAATTAAGCCATAATACAATTTTCATTTAGTAGAAATGATTGATCTAATCAATAAGTTCTTTAGTGAACTTATCTTGCATTGTTCAAGATAGTAATGTACTGTGGAACATTAGAGCCAATGGATATACAAAATGAGCCAAGGTCTCATCAAAGATCCAAGTATGTATTTAGGCAATTTTTCTTAATTATGATGATAATTAAGATGAAATTTATAAGATTTAAGCAAGTACTCATTATAGAGAATCTTGTAAAATTCTCTCATTAAGCCACTATCCCAGCGGTAGTATGATCATCATATGGTGATATAGTGTATGATACTTAAACGATTAACTTAGTGCAAGTGGGAGATTGTTGGTTTATACCTTACAGCTAATCAGTTTAGTCGTAGTTTAATGATAAAATAATTAAAGGCATTCTTCATCTTTTACATGTTTAGATGTATATGATAAAATCCATAGGATAATTATATTCTAAAACTGAAATTATAATGAGATTATAATTATGACTTTCATATTTCATTTATGCATTATTGTCATTATTCTATTAAGATTGGACATTAATAGGATGTAAGAAAACTAGCATATGCTATATATTTCTTTATGAAGGAGTAGTCAATCTCATAAATTAAAGTACGGACATACTTAAACAAATGTATGGGTGCTTATTACAGAACAAATTCACTGAGCTGATCTAATATGAGAAATCTATTTAGAACATTACTTTTATGTTTATATACATTCTCATGTGATGATTATATAAGTGATCATTTGGCTTAAGGTCTCTAAAGTTATCTTGTATAGGAATTACTATGTTTTAAAACTACTTATAACCTATTATAATCATAGGTTGTTCAGTCAGTAGTCATTGGATGTAGTATGAACTATATGGAGTTAGTTGAGTGATCAAGATAGGATTCATCACCTTAAAGTAATTAGGGAGAATTTTCATTTTCTTGATTATTATTGATTTGAAAAATCCTTGGCAAGCTGGAATGACGTTTTGTAAATATTTTACATATATCATTAATTGAATTAATATCTAATGAAGGAGACATTAATTCCATACTCTATGTCTGATCAGAACATTGTATGATGAAAAGATTGAATTATACATAATAATTGATAAGTTATTATTTTTAGGCTAACTTTGGATATAAACCTCATTAATATGTTGAAATTTTTATTTAAAAGTAATAGACTTGTTTCTTAATTATTATCAAGTGATTTTGAACACATGGGAGTTGAATTTGAATAAAAAAGATGCAAGAAAAGCAAAGGCAATTTGCTCTTTTAACTATTATAATGTCTCCTTTTTTGTCATACTTACATCTAATGCCCAAGCTATGAAATTACATGGGACCTACAAAATAAAGATAAAAACAGAAATATTAAGACTTATAACAAATTTGCATTATGTAGATATATTATTACATATACTTCTTGCGAATAACGACACATCTTTCGAACAAAACTCTTACACCAACACACAAAACATGTTTGACATATTTTCTAACTATGACAAACTTTGATTTCTTTTACAAATACCAATTACCTACAAGACACTTTCAATTTCAATATTGATTAATATGAATATATATGAATGGCATTGCTAAAAACAATAATTGAAATACTTACTTTTGTATTGATGCATTCATAAAAATATTGACTAATGTTAGACTTAATTTTTGATATTTGTAACTTCATCTTCTCATTACAATTAGCGCAATCAATATTTAAAATATGTATTATATATAAAAATTACAATATTAATTATAATTGAATCCAATTAAATTATCACATATAACAAATAATATATATTAAAATTATATTACCATTGAACATAATGCTTTCTCTCGACAAAATTAATAATATATCCTTCTAGCTTCTACTAAATTATCAAAAGAACAATAAATAGTAACCTTGAATCCATTAACAATACCTTGACACTCTTCCTATGTCAAATAAATACCAGGTGTATAAACAACAAAAGCTACATATACTTTATTTCTGCCTTGTTTTCTTTATCCTATTACAATATCATCATACAAATATTTAATTACTGGCTTAAATGCACTTGTAATTATTGTAGAATTCTAGTCACTTACATATCATTCTAATAGCAACACCTTTAAGTAGATCTAATAATAGATCACTAAGAACAAATTTGTGATAAGATAAATAGGGTAACATTGTTTACCATATTTAAATTTCATTAAAAATAAGGTATAATCGTTGAAGGGACCAGAGACCTATTTTGCTAAGAAAAGCATAATCAAATTCTATAATTACAAAAGATTATTCCTAATAGCAACATCAAATTTTTTTAAAACACTAATAATCATGCTAGGACACCTATCTTTGTATTTAACAGTGAAGAACTTAGTGATTCTTCTTCAAAACAAATTTCTAAATCCATATGCTCCCTAAGACAATTATTGAGACACTACATATGTAACAATATCTACAACTAGAACTAAAACCGATCTTAATATTATGAAACAATGGAAAGCATTGTCTACCTTGATTATCACCATCTTTTTCTGAAATGTTAAATAAGAACTTTGGAAGAGAAGTAATTTGGGGTTGTTGAAGCAACAAATCCCCAATTGTAAGAAAAAGCTAACCTTCATATGGATGAATGTGATGTAAGAGCAAAATGAGCTTCCTACCATGCGAAAAGGGTCGAGGGCGTCAAGAAAATGATATGAAAATGAAGAGCTTACTGGTGTTATGTGCTACGATATGAGAGTAGCTTGGGGCGTCTGAAAGCTGAGGGCATTAATAGAGCAAACAGATGAGAAAGGGATGAGGCTGCATCAACTGAAAACAAAGGGGGTGACAGTCAGGAGAACAAACTGAACAAAGGGGGTGAGAGTTGCCTCAAGAATCTAATTTAGGTCATTGCTCAACAATGACGTCATTCAGTTATGTTTAACAACGATATCATTTCATTAATCAGCATTTAATGTGTTAATTTTAGCTGACGTATATTATTGTTAGGGTTTCTAGACATGTGGTAAGTTACGTCAACAAACTTAACGAAGAAACTAACATCAGGCTATAATTGAAAAAAGTGAAAGTTTGAGCATTTTATTGCCACTTTTTGAAGTTTAGGCTATAATTGTAAAATTGAGCAAAGTTTGAGATTTTTTGTAATTAACCCTATTTAATAAATAAGAATCAATATAAAATATTGGATCTTATTTGGACATAGTTGGTATTTAATTAGAATTATTTGATTGAAATTAGAATTTAATTTTAATTAAATTACTAAAATATCCAAAAACTTATTATAAATAGTCTTAAGCTTCAATAGAACTAGCACTTCTTGCTTAACTTCCTTTGTAAGAGTTACAGAATTTTCTTAACCTGTTGGATACTTATGTGTCTACGGTGGTTGAGATGAATCGATTTTAAAAACAATTCTAAGGATATAACAAGAATATGATTAAGCTTCAGAATAAACCACAGATTAAAATTCGTGCTTTATTGTGATTTAAGCGTTAACCATTTTATATAATTAAAGTGATCTTAGTTTTTTGGAAATCAAAATATGAAAAATTTTGTAATTATTCCGCTACAGTCAGGATCAGATCTTATTCTAATTTTCGAAAGACAAAGCTCACATCTAGGAATTAGCAAGAGGAGGACATGTATCAAAATTAACAAATGAAAAAATTTATTATTTAGAAGTTTTAGTAGAAAGAGTTTGAACTTTTTTCAAGCAATATATCCTTCCAAAGCATATGCATTGTCATACAATGATTTAGTACATAGACATTGGATCGACTAAAACTGAACTTATAGGAATTTCTTTTACCAACAGGTGCAAATATCTGCACAATGTTAATTGGTCCTGTAGTCACTCGAACTAAATTGTTTTAGTGCTATTTGTTGTGATTTAATTCATTTCGGCCTTGTGTGGTATATTCATTATATTTGTCCGTTCTTACGTATGTCAAGAAAAGGTTCGGCCATGGCCTCTTAGTTAATCAACGTCTTGGTTGGCTGATGATAAGACATGATAGTAAAAGGACAAAAGGAACAAAAACCAGAAAGAAAAGACCACAAGGGTAAATGCGCAAACGCTAAGATAGACATAATATATAATTTATAGAATAGTTGATCTGAATCCTTACTCGGGAGTAAGGGAAAAGATTTTTTGTATGAGCCTATATAAAGCAGAATCACTCATTTGTCAATGAAAAGAGAGAGAGACCTTTTATACAATCACTCACTTCTCTAGAGTAGTCATTAGGTCATTCCCTTCTTGTCAATGATCAACTTAGTTTAGAATGAACAATTTAGTAGAAAATATAAAGGAACTGTACTTACATTTGTACAATCGCGACATAAACGTACCTTAGGACATTTAGGACACAAGCAAGATGTCCATGTGCAGCAATTGCAATCAGGGTTATGAAGTTACTCTGGGTGTCGTTATTGGGTACTTTAGCGTGCAACGAAGCTATTGACTGCGGCAACGGGCGACTGAACAGCTGTCCAAATAAGGGTCTACTTTTCAAAATTAATGTATCTACCAAGTGTTTTAGGGTTTTTGCTTTATTAGTTTTTAAATTTTTATTTCTAATTTTTACATTTTAATTTAATAAGTAATAATTTAATAATACATGTTTCACTAACATGACACAAATGTTAGTTATTGAATAAGAGGTACAAATTATTTTTACAAAAAATAAAATTAAATGTTTTAATATCACTTTTTAAAATTTATATTATTACTTTAAATAAAATAAAATTTTAAATTTCTATTATAATTAATCCTAAAGAAAAGGAAGAAATGTTAGTTATTGAATAAGAGGTACAAATTATTTTTACGAAAAATAAAATTAAATGTTTTAATATCACTTTTTAAAATTTATATTATTACTTTAAATAAAATAAAATTTTAAATTT
>JANZXR010000006.1:7660879-7671212 GCA_027575705.1 Erythroxylum echinodendron | reverse complement strand
AATTACATCAAAACATCCAATAAAAAGAACAATAAATATCCTTAACTATTACAATTTACAAAAAGAATTCATGACGAAGAAATAATCAAGTAGAATTTAAACTTGAAACAAAAATATTTACAATTACATTACATATATAGAATTTAACATAAACACCAAATATAAGTAAAATTAAAAGAAGATGAAAAAAAACCTAGAACGAAATTCAATCGTCAATGGGAGGATATCCACCATAACTACACTGACCTCAATTATCATTTGGTACAAAATCCTCATCATTAATAGGAGTTTTATCATCATTATTATTTAAATTTAATGCACCAAATGACATTTCAATGCATTCCCATCTAAGATTATCTTTCAAATCATTAACATCTACCAAATTCGGTTCTTCAAAAACTTAATCTGCCAAAAGATCAATATTATCAATGGAAATTGGATCAGTTGAACTATTTGTACTATTAAGACTCCTAGTAAACAATAAAATTTAATTATTAGAAAATATAAGAAATTATATTGAAATTAATAATGATAATAACATACCTTTCCTGAAGCTTTCAATTGTAACGAATAAAAACCAAGTTATTTAACCTCTTATGTTCCAATCTATTCCTTTTTTTGGAGTGGATAAATTCAAATGTACTCTAGTTTGGTTCATAACCTGTTGCACTCACACATTGACTTAAAATCTAAATTGCAAACCTTTTCAATTGTGGAACACCATTTTCGAATTGATCCCACTAAGAAACTGTAAGTTATAAGATAACAAAAGTAGCATTGTAAACAAAATAAAGTAATAATTATTTTTCAACAAATAAGAAAAAGAAAATAACTAATATCTGGAGAAAGTTTTCCTCTTCGTCGAATAGCAATCTGTATTTCAAAATCTCCATAAGACAACTTATAAAACTCCATTTGTGAGCTTAAAAGATCTTGCATCGCGTCGCTTAGTAAGATTCAGTCTAAAATAAACACTAGGATTCAAAAATGCCCCAGCTATAAACAATAGAGAATAAAGTTGTCTTTCCCTTCTCTCATTAATAATTTAAAGATATGATATGTATAAACAAGGCCTATGTTTCAAATTAGCCTTGATTGCTTCTATCGTTCTGCATGGCATAAAAAATATAACCCATTGTTGGCTTTTCTTCACTATCAGCCAAGCAAACCACCCTTAACAAAAGCTCACAAACTCGGATAACAAATTGACATTGAGACAAAATTCTCTATCTTCCAGTATAATATTACAAACCTCCACTCCAGCATTAGATCTAGCATATTGAGATGCAATCCACTTATTACTTATAAATATTTGTCTTAACTCTTTCTTCATCGAAACAAAAGACTGAAGTGATAAGAAATTTGTTGCACATCTTGTCACAGCAGGACGACACAAATTCTTTCCATTGGTAAATTACTTTCTCATCAAATTCAATACCCATGCACGATTATAAATGAAATTTGTCACCTTTTTAGTTTTTTGTATAGTCCTATCAATAACAGAAAAATACGTAGGATCTTTTATATTTTTTAGCATTAGGTCAATGCAATATACCATATAAAGAGTCCAAAAAATATATTATACATACTATGTAACCTTTTTCCTGCTATTTTATAAGCAAAATTATAGTCAGTAATAAACTAAATAATGTTTTCTGGCCTTACTTCATTTACAACTTCATCAAATATCGTAAACAAAGTCTCAGTATTTCTAATAAGGCCAGATACATCAATAGATTTCAAAAACATAGAGCCTTTTGTTGAATAAACCAAACAAATTATAATAGGTTCTTGTCTCCTATTTGTCTAACCATCTAACATGATTAAACATCCATAAGTACCCCAATTCACATTTCTTTAAGCCGAATAACTTCTAATTTCAGAAACAGAACAACTCAAAAGTTTACCTCTTAAGTTATTAATCGAAGGACTTTTATATCTCGGACTATAAGAGGCTATTGCTTCTATCATAGGTTGATAATAATAAGACTGAGAAGTATTGAATGATGAACCTGTATCATACCACCATCTAGCTACTACCATATCGACATTGTGAGCCGTATCTCTTGATTGCATTGTTCTATGAATTAAAGGTTGGGCTCGGAGAGTTGTTCGTGGTGCAAAGAAACTAGTGCCTTCTTCTCTTCCTCACATCAGGTTCAAGTACTTCTTCTTGGGCCTGAGATGGAACACTGCCTGTACCACTACCACCACTACCACTACCATCTTCAACATTTCCATAATCACCACAAAAACTAAAAAAAAAATTCCACTACCAATTTCAAAATTCAACCTTTACCTTCGATCTCTCTCATGTTGATATTCATCAAATAATGTTTTCATCTATCATTTCACATCATGACTTACTTTTTTATAGGGTTCTATATCTCCTTTAACTCTAACTAAATATTTCTTTAATCAGGTGATTCCTCCACCTTTCAAATGCTTGTTACAAAACAAGAAAATAGTATGGTTTCTCATACCAGGAACCAATGCAGTATGAGTCCAAACTAGATCATTGTATCTTATTGAAGTGGGTTAATAAGGAGTACTTGGACTTTCTTCCATTTATCTGTAAAAATCAATGAATGCATATATCAAAATAAATAACACATAATTTTATTACACAATATGTATATCCATCTTTTATAATATAACTCATTTTGTATGATTACATTATACACACATAAGCAATTTCCATTTCTAACATTTTTCAACAATTTTAATTTAACCATTACAAAACATACATAAATAATTTCTACTTCCAACAATTTCTAACAATTTCGATAAATTGCAATTTAAAGTTTCAAACATCACAAAACATACATAAACAATTTCCATTTTCAATAATCACAAAACATGTGTAAAATAATTGCCATAAATAACAATCACAAAACATACATAAGATAAAACAATTTCCACCTTCAACATTTTCCGGTTCCACACTTTGATGAAATATAATTTGGAACTAGAATTACCATAAATACCTTAAATCACATAATTAATTATTAAAATTAAGGTAGCTATATTATAGAACCCCAATTTTTTTGTGTAATGTAACACACCTTATATATTTGTATACATTGCTTTTGAGTTTTTTTAATATAAAATTGATGTAGAATCTAACACGTACAAGCCATACTTAAATGATGTAGTCAAGTTAGTTGAATTAGATATACCTCATTTATAATTGGTAAAAGTTTAACTTTTGTCAAATGAATTATAAGATATATTTGTAAAAAAAGAATAATAAATTTATTTTATTCATAATTAAGTATAGATTAATGCCAAAGGAAATTGGTATGGTAAGCAAACTTAACTTTATAATATTTTGATTTATAAAATAAGATTTTTTATTGATGTCTATTAAATTAAGTATTAACAAAACTGATAACAATCAATAGTTCATTCCATATTAACATTTTGTATCTATATCTCTATTAACAACTTCAATAAACCAATTTATAATTTTTCACGTTTGCAGTTCCACAATTCCATTCCACTCTACTACAGTTCACATCCACAATCAACAGTCCATAACAACACAACAACAAATTAATATATGCAATTCCCAATTCACAGCAAAACCAACATTTCCATTCACGATTCACAATACATCAACAATTCCATTCACAATAATTCACAAAAAAAATTAAGTCATAACACACACCCAATTATTTCATCAATTTTAAGGGTCAGGACGTCGGGTAAATCTGGCATGGAAGAGGAGAGGAGATCCAAAAGTAGCTGAGGCATCAACGGTAGTCTCTGATTGCGTCAGTCTGGGTGTGTGTCGGTGCTCAGTGGTGGTGGCTGGTAAGTGGTTGGTGGGTCGAGAGAGATAGTGAGAGTTAAGAGAGAAAAAGTCAGGTGTGGCCATGTGGGAGTGGGATAGGATGAGGAGGACAACAACAACACGACGGGTATCAATGTGGCAATCGTTGGGTTGGCGGCGGCAGTGATAGTGAAGAGCAAAAGAAGAGAGATGTGGCATGAGTGAGTATGAGTGAGGAGATGAGATGAGAGATAGGTTAGAGAAGAAAAGAAGAATGCGTGCATTTTAGGGATTTAAGGTTAAAATTTTTATTTTTTTACAAATATACCCCTAAAGTTTTAAAAATTCCTAGTACTGGCTGGTATTACAAATACCGTCTGTACCAAACATTATGGTACAAAATAGGCTAGTATAGAATAGTATTTAAATCTAGTACACACGACCCCTATCTCGTACAATTCTCCGGCCAGTACGGTATGAGACACAAAACCCTGATGAATATACTCATAAAGAAAATAATACAAGGACTCAAGTTGTTTCCTCCTTGAGGAACTCTATAATAAGCACTTTAAAGTTCCCTATTTGAAACTCTCAATAAGAGCTCTCTCTTGAAGCTTTGAACTCTCTTATAAATGAAAGAGTTCACTCTTTCATATTACAAATGAAATATAAAGTATGACTTTATATAGACTTTATAAGAACTTAGAAATCAATAAAGCTAACTTACCCACTTTCTTTACTAACCCAACAATTTATTAGGAGTTACCACTTCTTCCACTAACTCCAGTTAGTTAGTGGGAACTTATGCTTTTTAATATAGACTCAGAATATGCTCACTTTATTGTCACATCATCTGATAAGTTTTTCACTACTTGAATAAGTATTTCTACTTTGTAAGATAGTGCTCTCAATTCCTTTATCCACAACTTTATATTCTTTTAATGTCACCACATTATCACTTTTTGAAGACAAGTACCTTGATAAGTCCTTAGTTTAACCATCTCAAGTTATCTTTATGTAAGGTCTATCAAAGCATGTTTATGCTATAACCACATTGCTCCATAAACTAAGTTAGCAATAACGAACCACTATATAATAAACCTTACACATTTGTATACATTCCAACCTCCTTTCAAAGTTAAGTGTCTTATGCACTTTATGAATTAGTTGGACTTGATTGCCACATAATATTTGGTCTCACATTCAAATCTTGTCCATCATTGAAAAATTTTGCCAAACTGCAACATTGCATGCTCTTAACATTTCATCAATATTGCCTATTTGTATTATCTATTCATAAATCTTTACCTTATTCTCTTGTTATTAATATTATGACATTTTCATATTCATTCGAGTACCAAGTATCAAATCAAACTCACAAGTACTTGTCACAATTTATCCATTTAATTTTAGGAATCTAACATTTCAAATGAAAATTACCTACCGAAGTTCACTTAGAAATTTTATTTGAAATTGGGAGATAAATGATTTAACTGATTCCTAATTTTTTTTATTATTTCAATTTGTAAGTATTTTATCTGAAGCTGTGCAATCATGTGAAAGAATTTTTAGAATTATGTTAATATAAAATTTTTTTGGCATACTTACAACTTGGCAAGGGACTATTCTCAACTGGAGGATTTCAAATTCACTAGAAAACATTATAAATGATATTCCTTATGGTAAATACGACACTTTCTCTATTGTAAAAGGTAACTCGTAACTTTGGCTCAAGCAGTATTTAGAGGATAACAGAAATAGTTGTGGCAGAAGATTCAAGAAACAATATATCGAGTATCAAATTTGACTCTTGGGGAAATTTGGAGATCTTCATCTTATATTAGAGCCAAAATAATTTCTTCATCTTCTCCAAATATCTCAAACGGGAATATATCAGACTCTTTACTTGAAAGAGCTTCAAAGAATTTTTATTGGCAATTCTAATAATTTGCTAAATGATTCGTCATTGAATATGGAGTAAAAAAAATCAGAAAATGTTATAAATCTGGAGATAGAATCAGCATATGGTCAAAATGAGATTGGTGGTGGAAAATTCTTAATCATTCTCAGAAAAGTCCAACAAATTGTTAATCAATGAAATCCGAAATTCTCCATTTAGAAAGAGTGAGGGTCCTTCTTATAGTTGACCTCATTCTACAAAAACCAAAAATGTGGAGATGGTGATGAATTAGTTCATTAGAAGTGTTGGCGATACAAAACAACACTAATTTAGAAACCCAATTGTGGTTCAGGATAAAAGCTGAGAACTTCTCATCAATCTTTCAAATTGAGATTCTTCTTATGATATTTCTTTGTCATTTGATGGAGAGAAAGCAACATGTACAGGCTTGTTTCTTTTTGCCTTTTACTTCAAGGAATGATGGAATGATGCTTCATCACCTCACTGAATAGTGCAAAGTTAATGTTATTGGAAAATTTACTTTTTTGTCCATGATAGCTCACCTAACCGAGAAATATTTTTTTTTGATACGGAAGAACTATGTCTATAGTCAAATAGGCTCTGCAACACCTCAACATCTTGGACATTGCAAATCTGAAAAGGAAAAGAAATGCAGGCACGCTAAGGCCTTAGAAAGACTTGTAATCTGAAAATATTCCATCCTTTTTAGCAGCTCTCTGTAAAATCATCGGATTTCACTAATGAAAATCTTGCAAAAATTTATATGATCAAGAACAACCAAGACAAAAGGTCTGTGGTGGTTTACCAGCTTCTGTAATTTCTACAAATCAATCTTTTCTTTGAGCTATTATTAAAAGGAAACTGAAGCTTACTATAATTGAGTGCATTCAATCAGTCCAAGGATCCCATGACAAGTACTTATTTTGCCGCGTTTTTAACGCAAGAAGGATTTCACGCACTGTCCTTGTTAATAAAAGTTCAATTCCTCAAAAACACAGGACCGTCATTACTAGTTAGAGAGCGGCATTAAAGAAATTATTTGAGAAGGTATTGAAGGCTTTCCTAAACATGTCGATCTCAGCATTATCCAGTTGCTTTCATTGGTTATCCTGATTTTACAAAGAGTCAGATTCATCATCTCGTATTACTGAAGGCTGAAAGGGGACAGTTTAACATACAAGTCTTACAACCCGAGAAAACAACGTGAGAAAGAAAGTGCAGTCCAAAAAGATATAGAACAATATGAAATTCAGCCTTCTAATTATCTTTACTGATCTTCGTTAATAAGCTTCGTTGTTGGATAAAATATTTCTCTCTTAATTGTAGCTCACACATAAATTTAAAGTTTAGAGTGATTAAAGAGCTTTTATCATATTTAAAATTTAAATTGATTAAAATTTTATTATTTTAATAATACTAACTAAATAATTTAATTTGATTTATATTATTAACGATAAGAATAAAGAGACTGGGCCGTAAAATCAAATCACATGCACCACAAAAGTAGTACTATCCAAACATTCGAAAGTTGGATATCCGCACATGAGAAATCAAGAGTAATTGTTGCCCCAGCAACCCCAACTCTTAACTTGGAAACCGAAAACCAACTCATAACCACATGGACCGCAGGAGCACCTCCATAGACCAAGGCAACCACTCTCTAGTGGTTCTGTGAGAACCTACGAAATGTGAACTCAAAACGGGAATTAAAGTGAAATTCTATCAGCCACAGTCACGAAAACAAATCTTTCTGCTCCTCTACTTCTGTAGGCTGTCCATTTAGCTTCAACATCAGTCTCAGATAAAACATGGGTAGAAACAAAACGGAGCGTAAGAGCAAGAGGATCCACAAATGATGTAGGTATATTCCCTATATGCAACCCAACTTCGGTACATAAGCTTGTCCATAAAACTTTCCGAAGTGCTGGCCATGTCAAGCTGGAACAATCAAATTTCTTGCTAAAGATTCGTTTTCATAGTGAAATCGAAATTTAAGATACTAAAAACACAAGAAGGTTGGTAGGGTTTTTCGTATCTTGATATTTAACTATCAGGGAACCGAAACCGATGTGGATAATGACATTGGTAATAATGGAAATGGTGGCAAAGTAGGGATCACCCAGATACCCAACTAACGCTTAAGACGCCAGGGTGAGTGAAGATTGAGGGAGCTGCACTTTGTCAAAGAAGCAGCATCATTTGATTGAAGTTGTTTGCTATTTCTATTCATGACGTTGAGAAAGAAATTAAGCGTTCGCCTCTATGTTTGGGTCTTCGTAAAGAAAACACTGGTGCATTCATACATCAAACCTGTAATATTATTATAATGGTTTCCTTAAAAGGAAAACGATACTACATAGGACAATGAATATAAATTTAGTAGAACTTTTAACTAAATAAAACTGCTAAAACAAGAAAAATACTATGATATAGGTATAAAACTTAAATATCATTAAACAAAATATTTAAATTATATAGATGTTTTAATTGTGTTATACGTTAACATCATATTTCTGCATCTAATTCCACTTGAAACTATTTTAGGATATGTAGATATAAAAGATTCAACTTGAAACTATTTAAGGATACCTAGATACAATAGATCATTCGACAAATGAAATATATAAATATTTATGGAATTAGCTATTTTAAAATATAAACACTACTGCTATCTTTTTGAAAATTTGGTATGCTCCATACTATTTCGATTGTAGTTATAAGTTTTTGTTGAGAAACAATCTATTTGCAAAAGGTGCTTAACGGCCTAGGCAAGGGCAAGGACAAGTAGGGCACTTGTTTAGGGCCTACTCTTATAACCCTTATAAAGAACATCCAAAACAGCCCTCTTTTTATTTTTTACGAGAGCCCACTCTTGACCCTCTAAAAAACAAAAATATACAAAATAAAGGTGTTTTATTATTATGTTAGGGCCTACAAAATGTTAGGAACAACCGTGGTGCTTGACTAATAGTTCCGAATGACTAAAAGTGTATTTTGAATCTCAAATTTTATAACATAATACATAACAGGCCCTAATATTTTAAAACGTTTAAATTAAATTCCAACATTTTTAAAACATTCAAAATAAGCTCCTAAGTTGATGAAAATTTTAACAATTTAATTTTCTATCAGTTAAATACCATGTCAATGTTGACGTGACAGTATTTTTATTTTTAAAATAAAAAGTGAGCTATACTACCATATAACAAGTATAACTTAATGTCTGAAATGTATAACAATAGTTCTTACTGGCTACAGGCAAGTGAGACCCGTCACCCACTATGTGAAATGTATAAAAGTGTAACAGTAGGATATATTTTTGATTAATTTTAAAAAATAATTTTGCAATGGTGAGACCATTGTTATGAATATGTTATACCGATATTGGTCAATACCAACCACTGTTTTGGGTAAATTTTTTAAATTTATAAAATAGTCCCTATTTTTTAAAATTGCAAAATAATCCCTTAATATATTGTACTATATAATATATATTTTTACTTCAAACCCATCTTTAAAAATCATAATAATTAAATTTTGAATTAAAAACAATCTATTAATTTCTATTAATATTACTGTTCACATATTTGACATATAAATAATAACCACAATTAATATAAAAAGATCATAAAAATATAAATTAAGGACAATACAAAGTACTTAAAATATTACAATTTTATCATATAATAAATAATATTATATCAAAATATCAAATAAAAAATATAAATATCTATAACACTCTAAGTATTACAATTTAAAACAAGAATTTGTGCCGAGGAATTAATCAACTAAAAGTAAAACCTAAAATAAAAACATTTACAGTTATATTTATATTACATAAATAGAATTTAACATATACATTAAATATTAGTGAAATTAAAAGAAGAGAAGAAATGAAAATATGAAACTTCATTTAATCGAATATCTGCTCAAATTATATTGAACTTAATTTTCATTTAGTACAAAATCCTCATCATTGAGAAGAGCCTCATCATCACTATCATTCAAAATCATTGCACCAAATAGCATATCAATACTTTCCTATCCAATATTATCTTTCAAATCGCTTTCATCTTTTAATCCAATTTCTTAGAAACCTAATAAGCTAATAGATTGATATGATCAAGGTAAATTGAATATATATAACCACCTATTCTTTTAAGAGTCCTAGTAATAAAATAAAATAAAATAATTACAAAATTACAAAAAATTATATTCAACTTAACAATAATAATAACATACCTTCTTCAAAGCTTTACATTGTATCGAGCAAAGGCTAAGCTGTTAGTCTTTTATGTTCCAATCTATTTCTTTTCTTAGAATGGATGAATTCGAATGTGCTCTAATTCTTTTCACACCATGTTACACTCACACATTGATTCAGAATTTAAATTACAAATCTTGACAATTTGATAACACCAGTTTCGATTTGGTCCCACTAAGCAATTGTAAGACAAGAAAAGAAATATTATAAATAAAATAAAATGATGATTAATTTCCAACACACACATACACACACGCACACACACAATATATATATATAAAGTTTGTCTCTGTGATAAAAAGCAATGGGCATCTCAAAATCACGAGAAGCATCCCTATAAACCTCCATATATGAGCTTATGGAATCTTGCATC
>JANZXR010000006.1:7640596-7652134 GCA_027575705.1 Erythroxylum echinodendron | reverse complement strand
TATTAAGTATTTTATTAGTATTATTATTATTATTATTGTAATTAATTTTTAATTATTATTATTATTAATTTTATTGTTCTTATTAATTTTATTATTAGTAATAATTATTATTGTTATATTTAATACAATACAGTTGTTTATAGCATAGTCGTTCCCTTATGAATCCTTACTTTTGTACTTTGCTTTCACCTAATAACAAAAAACTGTATTATATTAAATATTTCATTTTTTCATAGGACCTATTGTGTGGAAGATCGTCGCTCATCTTTTTTCGTTGTAGTCTGAAATTGTCCATCTATCCAAGTTAGTCGTCGAACTAAAGTTTACCATATGCATTGCTTTAATAATACGATTACAATATCTTTGGATTTTGTGTGAATACAAAGGGGGTCTTGATTTTGTTTTGTTATTTAGAATATTCTTATAATCATTGGTGACTTTTTATGTTCTTCTTTAATAGTCTAAGTATTTATTGTATGTGGTATCAGTTTGAAATCAATTGTAGGTGATTAATTCGATCAATTAATTGTAGGTGATTAATTACTACGATTAATACTTCAACTTCAATACGATTAATGCAAACATAGTATTAGCACAAGGTAGTAATACGTTTCATACATAAGACAATTCATTTCATGATAAACCCCTAGGATGGTATATAGGCTGGAAACCTATGATGTAGCTCCCGTGAGGTTTATCGGTGAAATATTCCACGAGCCTAGGAGTCACAGCGAGAACTTGTTTTCTTGATTCACACGTGTAAACAATGCCACATACCATAGTTTTGAAATTAATTGTAGGTGAATAATTAAATTGTTTAATATTTAGGGGATGTGTAAAGTTCAAATGCTATGTAAATTTTGGGGTGCCATGAAAGATACCAACTATGGAATCACTGATTTAAATTAACAGTTTTGCAAAAATAAGCAATGTTGATAGATCTTGGATGTATAGACGATTATCACGTGATGGTTTCATTAATCTTGAGTTTGTTGAGAGAGTTGAAGCTTGTATTCGTTATGCATGTTCTCAACTTGCATATATGGGTGGGCCAAAAATCAGATATCCATGTAAAAAGTGCAAATACATTCATTTCCTTCCTATTGATGAAGTGAACAAGCATTTGTTTAGAAGAGGGTTTGTCCCTAATTATTTTCAACGGACACGATATGGGGAACCATTGATTTGTAACACCTCAAAGAGTAATGAAGCACAATCGTCAGTTAGCTTCAATAAGTTTGAAGGGGGGATTGGATTTAGAATAAATAATGTGGATGCAAATGAAAATCTTTACATGCAAATGGTTTATGATGCAAGCAGTTATAGCTTTCAGGAAAAATATAGAAAATCTTGAAGAAGAACCCAACCCTCAATCCAAACAGTTTTTTGACTTACTACACTCAGTTGACCAAGAACTATGGCCAAATTGTGAGACAATGACTCAATTGTCTTCAATTGCTCGTATCTTGAACATAAAGTCTGAAGGACATATTTTTGATCGTAGTTTTGAAAAAAATTCTTGGATGGTATAATGAATCATTTCCTCCTAATCACATAATGGTTGATAGTTTTTACAATATGGAGAAACTTATTAGGGGTCTTGGTTTACCTATTGAAAAGATTGATCGATGCAAATTGGGATATATGTTGTATTGGGGTGATGATGTGGAATTACAAGAGTGTAATTGTGGTCAATCCAGGTTTAAGCCTAGAAAGCATTCTATGAAAGGAAAATTAGTACCCTGGAAGCTCTGAGACTTCAAATACTATACGCTTCTGATGTTACTACGTCTCACATAAGATGGCATAATGAACACGAACAGGAAGATAGAATAATGAGTCATCCATCAGATGCATTAGCATGGAAACATTTGAATGACACCCATTATAAGTTTGCAGCTGAAAGTCGAAATGTTAGGTTGGGATTGTCGATGGATGGATTTCAACCTTTTGGTCAATCTGACAAGCAATATTCATCATGTCCAATCATAATTACTCCTTCTAATTTACCTCCATAAATGTGTATGAAAAAGGCATTTATGTTCTTGACAGCGATTGTGCCAGGGCCTACAAATCCAAAGCATAAAATTGATATTTTCTTACAACCATTGATATCTGAATTGCAGCATTTTGGGAATATGGTGTTCAGACATGGGATGTGTCTCTAAAAAAAATTTTGTGTTAAGAGCAGCTTTGATGTGGACAATTAGTGATTTTTCAACATATGCCATGTTATCTGGATTGAGCACAGCAGGAAACATGGCTTGTCCTTATTATGATAATGATTCTGATGCATTTTATCTTCCAAACGGGGGCAAAATATGTTGGTTTGACAACGACAGAAAATTTCTCACTCCAAATCATCCATTTAGATGTAATAAACAAAAGTTCATTAAGAATATGATGGTAAAAACACCTCCCTCACAAATCTGGTAAAGAGATTTTGCAGGAGATTAACGAATTAGGCTTACTGAAAGTTACAGAATTTGAAGCTGATGAAATTAATACAAGCATTAGTAGAAACTTTGACTGGAGAAAACGAAGCATCTTTTGGGATTTACCATATTGGAAAACTAATTTAATACGCCATAATCTAGATGTGATGCATATTGAAAAAAATATTTTTGACAATTTGTTCAATACTATAATGAACACTGAAGGGAGGACAAAAGATAATGCAAAATCACAAGCTGATTTGAAGGTTTTTTATAGAAGGAATGAGTTACAGTAAGATCTTAGGACCGGTAAATATCCAAAAGCATGTTACACTTTGGATAAAAATCATAAGGAAATATTGTGTGAATGGTTGAAAAGTCTAAAGTTTCCAAATGGTTATGTTTCAAACTTGGCAAGGTGTGTGGACATGTAGAAGTACAAATTATTTGGGATGAAAAGTCATGATTGTCATTTGTTTATGCAAAGGCTAATTCCAATTGCATTTCGAGATTTGCTACTGAATAAGGTTTGGGAAGCAATAACAGAATTAAGTTTGTTTTTTAAAAGCTTAACATCATTTGAAATTAAGTTGGCTGAAATGGAAAAATTGGAAAGGGAAATTTCAATAATTTTGTGCAAGTTAGAAGGAATATTTCCTCTAAGCTTCTTTGACTGTATAGAGCATCTACTTGTCCATTTAGCACACGAGGCTAAACTAGTCGATCTAGTCCAATGTCGTTAGATGTATCCATTTGAAAGGTACGTAATTCAACAAAAATGATTGTAATTAAAGTCATATTATAATGTTTTCATAACTAAATTCGTATAACCCAATTGGCTTACATAGGTATTTGCATCACTTGAAGAAAAATGTGAAGAACAAGGCTAGAGTTGAAGGTTCGATATGTAATGCTTATTTAATGGAGGAAGATGGTACATTTTGTTCACATTATTTTGAGCCGCATGTTCATACAAGAGAAAGAAAAGTTTCTCATAATGACGATGGGGGAGGAACTAGTGATGCCGATGGTAACTTATCCATTTTCACATATCCTGGATGGTCATATAGACATTCAATAAGAAGAATGTTAACAGAGGAAGACATTGAGGTTGCCCATGGTTATATTTTGTTGAACTGTGAAGAGGTTCAACCTTTCGTGCAGTAAGTATCAAGTGATTATTTTGGTTTTGAAAATTTAGTGTTCTTCATAACTGGAATATTTAATAATGTTTTTAGATTATACGATGAATCATTACACGAGCTCACGCTTGACAAATCACAGGATGATATCAATAAAGAAGTTAGAAGACACTTTTCTTAATGGTTTGAGCAATATGTAAGTTTTTACTTACAAATATTGAAATGATTTAATTATAAGATTTAAATGTTCAAATGACATAGTATACTTTTAATATGATATTTTATTTTCTATAGGCCTAGAAAATTCAATAGAGAACAAGTTCATATGTGATCTTGCAAAGGAACTTTTGTGAACTGTTAAATCATATCCGGTGTATTTCGTTAATGGATACAAATATCATACAGAATATCATGGTCATAGCATGGCAACAATAAATAGTAGAGTTTGCATATAGGGAGAATTGATTGATTACTATGGCAAAATTATTGAGATACTTGAAATTGAGTACCCTGCATTGCCAATAAAGCGAACTGAGATATTTAAGTATGAGTGGTTTGATCCAAATCCAAATGTTGGTACAAAAGTGTATAGCTGATACAATGTAGTTGAAATCAACAAGCGAAGAAGATTTCGACATTTTGAACCTTTCGTGTTGGCAATGCAAGCGATCTAGGGGTATTATGTCCCTTTTCCCAGCTTACTACAAGATAAGTCAGATTGGTTGGCTGTTTACAAAGTTAAACCTATAGGTGTTTTTGAATCACGTGGAAAAGGAGAACATAGAATTGAAAGTGAAGTGTTTCAGGAAGAGGCTTATGAAATAAATGCATCTGTCGTATATGAGGATAATGAATCTTTGAACGATCCATGTAATGAATATGTTGAAATTTTATCTGGAGAGGATGAGGAGGGCCAGAGATCTGAAGAAGAGCCTAAGTTTAATTCAAATTCTTCAGAAAAAGAAGACGATTTTTATTTACAATTAAGTGATGATCGCGATTAATTTGTTTTTGTAATTGAATATTATATAAACAAATCAATTATTCCCTTTTCAATATATTGTATAAATTACTGAAACGAAATTGTAATATTTCTACAAACTTCAACCAAATATTAATTTCAGGTTGAAATATGGCACCAAAAAGAAGAAAAGATATTCCGCAACCAAGAGAAAAGATATTCCGCGACCAAGATTTAGACCACGATTTAGAGGTACTTACTATACAGGTGAAGGATCTAATGGTGTAGCAGCTGGAGATGAAACACCTCCCCCTCCACCTACTACATTGGCAGATGATGCTACACCATCTACCACTCTTACATTATTTACTACCCTTATACCGACAGATATATCAGGGGTAAATAATGTAGATGAAGGAGATGGTCGCCAGCCTAGAGTTGATGGATTCTATGGACAAATAAATATCACAATTGTCAATAATATATAAGTGAAAATACATGAACCATTATATGTTTATAATTAAGTTTAAATTTTAAAAATGGTATAAATTTATTTGTTTTATATTAGGTTATTTTCATCTAGACCCTGTTTAAGAAACATGACATTGAAATTCAAAGAGAAGATTGATCTTGAGGGCTATGTATAGAAGAATATCTCTCAAGCGGTAAAGGAATTTTACTATCACGAGTTTGAGGTACAACAAAAATTATTATTTTCTTTTTTAATTAACATTTTTATACATTAATTTGATAAATATGATTACATCAAAAGTATTTGTTACAGAAAGATTTTTTTAGATTCTCAATTTGACGGAATCATCTATAGAGTATGATAGAGATAAGCGCGTATACGTTATCGCGACTTTGTTGGTATGATACATATGGAGGGTGTACGACCACCTTACATTTATGAAGAAATATGAAGTCGCAACCGATACCATCCAGTACTGACTAGTATCTGTAACCAGTATGTTACCATTGTTTTAGGTACCATTCTCCCGTTGATATGGAATCGTACCTATAACAATGAGTGAGACCCACTTTCTACTTAAAACATATAAAAATAATGTCATGTCAATATTAACATAATATTTAATTGACAAAGAGTTAACTCCAAATTTTTTTTGTCTATTTAAAGTCTGTTATGAATATTTTAAAAATGTTACAGTTCAATTTGAACGTTTTAAAACATTAAGATTTAAATTGTATTTTATTACAAACATCGAGGTTCAAAATATACTTCTAAATTGTTGGGAATTGAAAGTGAAGGCTTATAACTTGGGAAGTGAAGGCTTTTAACTTGGGCTTTCTTGTGCCGACCGTTCTTGGATTCAAGAAAGCTAATCCATGAGAGGAAATGGAATTTTAGGATGAAATTTGCAACTGGGTCTTTGTCTACTGCAGGTTATAGCAAAGCTACCAAGTTTCAGTTGTTGGGGCAGATTAGCATGCCCTCAGGCTGAGGCCCTAAATCAGGCATGGATTTTCGATGTTTTTTTTTATAAAAAAGTTATCGTCACAAGTTCAATTTATTTTGAATCACTTATAATATTCTTTTGAAACATAAACAAAATAACTAATGTTCTTTCTATGAAAACGACATTAAAGCTAGAACTTTATAACGCAGCAAGAAACGAAAGACAATTAAATAACAGTTTAATTAGAGGAAATACAAGATTTTACTCGTGGAAGAAACTTAAAGCCAATTGAATATTAATAAAATATCTAATACAATATTTAAAAGCTTTATGTATAGACTTACAAATTAATCTTGATCTTTTAAAAAAATAGAAAATAAATATAAATATAAAAGTTTCATCGCTCAATACTCACTATAATAGTAGATTTTTGACTCGAGAAACGCTGCGAAATTTCCTTTTCAAAGAAAAATTATGAAATCCAAAAGTTAAGGTCCTTTAAAGACAGCTTCTTCCTTTCCTCTTTAGTCATCCGCTTACTCCAAAAGCTCTTGTATTAGTTACACGTTATTTTATTTCTTTTATTTAAAGTGAAGTTGACTTACTATTACACTTAACTTATTTGTGGATATTGATTACACGCTTTGTGATGCATCTATTTCTCCACATTATTTAAGTAAATGTTATAGCTATTTGATAAGTCTTAAAACTTAATGAATGCTAAAACTGTATGCTTTCAGTCTAGCTTCTGCCAGATCAGTTTCAAGGCTTTCCAAGGCACGTTCTGTTCCTTTTTCTTAGGGTCTAGCATAAGATGCTGTGGGCTTACTTCTTAGTAAAGTTCATATGATTATCACGGAAAATGTGAGTCGTGACAGAAATTAACAATGACCTCAAACTCCCATTCTATACATCTTAGCTTCATCTTATCGTCATTGTATGAAATAATATTTTGCTTGGTTTCAATGTACGTGTTTCGTAAATCTAAAGTAAAAGAAAACCCCACGTTTAGAAGACTTAATGTATAATTAACATTGACAAACAGGGAATTTAAGATAGTTCACATTGTAATCATATAACATATTAACTATAATCGTATGCAACTCGCTGCTGCCTCAAGTTGCCGTAAATTAAGCAGAACTTGACAAGCTCTTTATATGCCTCGATATCTAAGCCTGCAGGCTTTTCTAGCGGCTTATCATCTTTCAGATATAAGTTAATTTTGAAGCAGTTCTTTTTTATTTAACCGTGAAGCTGATGTATGTTGATTAATCTTTCAAGCGAATTGTCCAACTACATTTTTTTCTACATAGACCACAAATGCTACCTTGTAAATGATACCAACGCGCAATTATATTGTAATTTTAGACAACCAATTGGTCAAACACAGAATGTAGACGTAGAGATGCGTCGGCCACAAGTTTGTCAAGCGGACAATAATGATAAACGATCAACGAAGACTGCAGTAGGTGGGAAGCTTACTCGACTAATGGAAAATTTGAGGTGCACTTAGACGACATATCAGGAAATGCCAAAGACCACAAAAGTTCTGGGATGAGAAATTTTTGGTTAGATTTTCACATTTCAGTATTTCACAGTAAATAAAAATTATTTTCCTTCACCAAACAGCGTTTTGAGGTTTTATTATACACAAAAAGTATTATCATAGAATTTTTATATACAAAAATAAAGTTGCTATGTGTTTTAAAAATTAAAAGGATCTATTAATAACAGAACAATGTGTTATTTATATCTTGTAAGTGGAGTAGTTTGAACCATTCTGCTAATCTCCTAACTATAAGCTCATCCTACCTGATGTTTTTACTTGCATACATCATCAACTGAATTTTTCCTTGTTGCAAGATTAAACTGAAGCTAAGATAGATTGCAGCTAAACCAATGATATCTCCAAGGAATCTATCCATCTTAGATAGTTATCCATTGATCATTTCAAAGCTACCTTTCGATAAATGTTTCGTTTTTCCTTTATCATGAGATGGCTCCTATATTTTTTGTGAATGATTGTAAGTAGGAAGTTATTCTTTACATGCTCTAAGATTTAATTTACCTCTCAATTTAGAACTACTGCTCTCCACATTCTCATTTGAGCTTGATAGCCCTTATTACACTAGCTTTAAGGGACTTCCCACCCAATTTGGAGCATGCTTTTTCTACTTTCTCCCCATCATTGCAATGTATGGTCTTCATATCTTATCGAGAATAAGTACTGCTCTTGGACCAATTGCTTCAGGTTCTCCATTCCCTTGAAGCACATATTAATTCTTTCCTTCTAAATATTAGCTCCCACTTCCCTCCATAAGCTAACTGAGACATCCTTCTATATTGCTAGAATCTTTATTAATATGACATACATTTAGGATAGTACTTCAAATCCCAGTTGAGAACTGACACTCAGAAAGAAGATGTTTAGTGGACTTTGGCACACTCTTGCAAAGGTAGCAAGTATCATTCAAGTCAAGGAAACTTAATCTATCTATAGTTGGGAGCTTATGTTTAACAATAGGCCATAGTAAAATTGAAGACTTAGGGTAAGGTTGAAGTTCCAAACCACCTTATGTCATCCATTCAAATCCCCGACACCTCTTTTCCATTCCAAGCATGACTTGTTAGTGAAATAACCTGATGGGTTCCCCAACTAGTTATATTTGTCCCTCCTGCTTTGATTAGGATTATAATTGGGGATTTCATACATAAATTGGTGAAGTATATTACACCATTGATCCTTATTTGTCAACATCTTTACTTTGAAATTAATAGGGTATAGATTTAATAGATCATGGAAAATATTGGACCTAAAGATATGATCAATGTTGCTTCAATTGATGTAGAAGAGAGAGGCTAATTCCCTATTACTAGTCACACGTCTGAATCTATTTTCTAGTAGCTTCCTCAATTTAAATAGTTGGCCTAGTCCTCAAGAGAAAGAAGGATTAATGTTCACTTTCATAAGCTCCTTCTATTTAAGAAATAAGTGTTTATCTATGTAATCCACAAGGAGTATTTGTTCTCCATGAGTCTTCACAGTTTCTTTATCATCAACATTTTGTTACATAAACCGAATGAGACGATCACTAGACCCTTTTCAACCTTTGATTTACATAACACTACCCATTTTAGTTAGCCCTCTCCTATTACCCAATCCATTCCATAACTATCTCCTCATAATCTAGTCCAATGTTTTGGCCATCTTTCTTGTTAGAAAGAAGTTGGATGACCAGTACATATGTATGGAACTTAACACTGATATGATCAGAACCACTATACCTACCTGAGTTAATTCTTCGTTACACTAACTCCCTAACTTTTTTTAAACTTTTCTATTAGGGAAGACAAATCCTGAATTGAAGTCTCCTAGTAGATAGGGGCAATCACAAGATAGGTGAAAGGGGGGGTTGATTCATTGATATTAGATACACTTCCTTATCTAGCTCTTCCCAATCTTAATGGTATAGGTTTAGATTCATGGATATTAGATACACGAGCCTCAAATCATATGTGTGTGGATATTTCCTTGTTAACTAAACCTGTTGTCCCTAACACTTCTATACCAGTATATCTGCCTGATGGAACTCAAAACCATGTACATCACATTGGTGACGTTTTCTTACCAAATAAACTTGTCTTGAAAGAAACTTTACATATACCTACATTCAAGTTCAACCTTTTGTTTGTTAATAAACTTGCAACAACATCCACTGTTACCTTCACATTTTTATCAAAATTACTGCATTTTGCAGGATTTAAAGACTAACCACATAATGGCAGTTTGTAAGGTTATAGGCAGGCTGTATATCCTATACAAGGATTCCTTCAATGCAGACACTATAGCCAGATATTTTTTGTGTACTGTTGATAGTAGAATCACTAATGTTCATTCTATGTCTATGTGAAAACTTTGGCATCAATGTTTAGGCCATGTTTCTAACATTATACTTAGACACATTGTTTCCTTTGATAATAAATTTGTTGGTATAACTGGTGTTTGTGATATTTGGCCACTTGCTAAACAACAAAGATTGTCATTTTCATCTAGCACTATTCATACTATCTCTGTTTTCCAATTAGTACATGTAGATATTTGGGGTCCTATATTCAACATTCTATGTCTGTTGGGAAATATTTCCTGAGTATAGTGGATGATTACAGTAGGGCAACTTGGACGTATTTGATGAATCATAAGTGTCAAGTGATCTAGATTTTAGATAGTTTTTTTAAGATGGTTAGAACTCAGTTTTAGAAATTAGTTCAAACCATTCAAACTAATAATGGAGCTGAGTTCTTAAGTAGGGAGTGTCAGAAACTGTTTAGGGAATTGGGAATTCTTCATCATAAGTCCTGTGTTTATACACCACAATAAAATGCGATAGTGGAGAGAAAACATAGACACTTATTACAGATAGCTCGAGCTCTTATGTTTCAAGCTTCCTTACCTAAACAGTTTTGGGGTGATTCTATACTTACAGCAACCTATCTCATAAATAGGCTTCCTACTTCTCTTCTAAGGTGAAAAATACCTTATTCCACCTAAGTATGATCATATAAAATCTTTTGGTTGTCTTTGTTTTGCTACAAATGTTAAACCCCATAAGGATAAGCTTGATCCAAGGGCATATAAATGCATTTTCCTGGGTATTAGTCATGGGCAAAAGGCTTATAAGTTGTTTGACCTTATCTCTCATTCTGTTCTTGCTTCTAGAGATGTAGTTTTTCATGAAACTACATTCTCTTTTTCTTCTAGTGCAATACCAACTATTCCACTTCCTTTGGTTCCAACTAATCAGTCTTCTGACATTCTTGATGTTTCAACTTCTGATTCTACTAGTTCTCCCATCAATTCTCCAATCTTAAACACTGATATACCTATCACCGAATCTTCATCATCTCCTTCTTTAACTTTCCCAATTATTCTTACTCCTTGTTTATGAAGAAGTAATAGCATATCACATAAACTAGATTGGCTAAATGATTTTGTGTCTCATATAACCACCAATAATGTTTTATCTTCTTCTTCTCATTATCAGTCTTCAGATTGTAATTTCTCTGCCTATAGCCCTCCTACTTTTCCTTTTATACCTACCCCACACCTTACTTCCATATACATGTCTTTTTTGGCAAATGTTTCCAATATTTAGGAACCTCAATCTTATCATCAGGCTAAATCTAATGCAAATTGGATAAGAGCTATGCAGTAGGAGTTGGATGCACTAGAATCTAATTAGACTTGGATTTTAACCCCTTTAACAGATGGTAAGAAGGACATTGGTTCTAGGTAGGTTTATAAGGTGAAGGTTAAGCCTGATGGCACTGTTGACCGCTATAAGGCTCGGTTAGTAGCAAAAGGTTATTATCAAATTGAAGGCATTGATTTTACTGGTAGCTTTTCACTAGTTGCTAAAACAGTAACTGTAACATCCCGTCCACATATTAAGGGGTAGGACCCAAAATTTCAGTACATATGAGCTCAAAGAGAGATTAAGGAAATGAATTTCTCTTGCTCATGCATAATGTTAGCATATATGCACATGAATATTGAATCTTTGTACAAAAATAAGTGTACATGC
>JANZXR010000006.1:7621721-7640496 GCA_027575705.1 Erythroxylum echinodendron | reverse complement strand
CTGTTGGGGGCTGGAAAAGAAGAGAAGACCTTGAAGTGCAGGTGTTGTGTGTGTGTGCTTAGAGTGCTGTGCGTGAGTGTGAGGGGGGAGTCTTGGTTTTTGTGTGGGGCATGAGTGTGGTGTTTTGTGTGTGCGTTGGTGAGAGGAGTTTGGCTGTCTGGAAAGGAAGGAAATTGGTGTATAGAGATAGGAGCTGGTCTGTGTGAGAGGAGAAGGCTGGACATTTGTGAACATGAGCTATGCAAGTGTGAGACGTGTGGAGCAGAAAAATAGGAGAAGCAGCTGGCGTTGAGCAGATGGTGTGTGAACAGTGGAGTGACTAGCAAAATTAAATTGTCTACATCAGCTACACTAGGCGCGATACTGATTAAAAAGAAGAGGATAGAGAATTTGGTTTTCCACAAATCCAAAAATCTCCTTTCCCACAAATCTGAAAACTCTTGCTCCTATCTTCCATGGTTGACCGTCAGAGCTTCATATTGGCAGCAGATTCAATGAATTTTTGTGGCTAGTTTATCATAATCCTTTAATTCAATGGCAATAGCAGGAACTAGAATTTTATAGGGGAGTTAAACTGCAATTATCTTCTGTCCAATTAATTATTTAGTAATTCCTAGATTTTACTATGTAATTATTTGGAGTTGCGTTTTGTGACTGGATTATTGTTTGGCAATTGATATTGTCTTAATTTCAGATTTAATTTCATTACTTTGTTTTGAATCAAAACTTTGTATTGAGATTTTAGCGAAATTGGTGATTATTCAAGGTGGCTTGAATTATTTGGATCATTTTATCTGTTGCTGGCATTAATTCTGGTTATTAATTATTGCGTAAAAGTCGAGCATTGGTGTTCATATCCTTAGTTCTATTTTACTAATCTAGTGACAGTTAGTAAATTGGGATTCTTGGAGAATATTTTTTGTAACAATTCGAGGTGGCTTGATTTTAGATTAAAAGCTCGATTTTAATCCTTGGTTTAATTGTTTTAACTCCCATATCTATTTGAGTGTGATTGCATGCGCTATTGAACTGGAGGATTGCGTTTATCATTGTTAATTACTTATGTTTGTTTTCTTATTTAACTCACTCATTCTCATTTCATATTTCTCATTTCAATTTTTTAAAATACCAAAAACAAGTCCTTTGCGTTTATTTTCATTCGTCGCAAATTCTAGCGATAATTGTTAAAATCAACCCCATTTTATAGTTAGTTTGCATCGCATTTAGTTGAACTTAGGAAATTAATTTCACCTTTGGTTCCTCAAAGAGAACGACCCGAGGTTGTGTTATATGCAATCCTTGATTAAATTTTTGAAGTAACCCTAAGGAGACAATCGGACAAAAAGGTTATTTCATATATCCTAGTAGTTTTTGACTATGTATCTAAATGGATGGAAGCACAGGCTTTACCCATAAACGATGCTTTACCCACAAACAATGCTTTACCCACAAACGATGCTAGGGATGTCTTAAAATTTAAAAAAATACTTATTTTTTGTTTTGCAGAGCAATTATTAGTGTAGGAGTATGCATTTTTGTAATGCACAATTTGAAAAGGTGTTTAAAAATTATAAACTCACTAATAAGGTTACCACCCCATATCACATTCGAACTAGTAGCCAAGTTGAGATATTTAATAAAGATATAAAACAAATTTTAGAGACTATAAAGCACTAGAGAAAAGACCAGTCAACCACGTAAAATTATGCTCTATGGGCATATAGAACAACATATAAAACATCAATTGGCACTACAACTAATAGGTTGGTCTATAGAAAAGCATGTCATCTACCTATTAAATTAGAACATAAGGCATATTGGGCTATGAGACTCATGAATTTTGATCTTCATCATGTAGGCGAGAAGTAAATTTTCTAAATTCAGAAGAATGGTGATTGGTAGCTTATAAAAATTCTAAAATTTACAAGGAAAGAGCCAAGAATTATCATAACTAGATGATCAAGTAGTCACGACAATTTAAGGAGGGAGATCAAGTTCTTAGATACAATTCTCGCCTAATATTATTTCCTGAATTAAGATGGTTTGGTTTATTATAGAAAAAGTATTTCCATATGGGGCAATCAAGGTAAGTCATCCACATAAAGGTAATTTTAAAGTTAATGGCCATGGTTTGAAGTTAGATCTTAAAGGTGAACTTGATAATAGTACAAAGAATATTAATTTGACCGAGTCATCTTAAACATGAAAGCTACGTCGAGCTAACAACAATAAATAAGTTCTAATTGGGAGACAACCCAAAAATTAAGATAGATTTCATTTTTATTTCATATTGTTAATAGGTTTCATTTTTATTTCATATTGTTCACTTTTTTGTGTTTGCATAAGACTTTATTTTATGTATTATTTATTTCCATATTCTTTAGTTATTTTGTTTTTTATTTTCTTTTATCTTTGTACCCATTTTTGTTTATATTTTGTAAGGATGATTGAACCTAATATCAAATGGACAGTTCATCAAATTAAGAACTCTTAATTCTTATTACTCGAGTCAGCACAAATTTTCAACCCTTTTTTAGTTTTTATTTTGATGTGCTTATATTGTGTACATTGGAGATAATATACAATTTTATATGTGGGAAAGGGATTTCTTAAGCTTATTAAAATCTTTGTTATTAAATCTTATTAACCTATATCATGAATTAGTTAAAATCCTTCCAAAATATTTTAGATCATTATATTATTGAATTGAATTAGTATGCAAAAGGATGAAAGTTAGAATAAACTTGCTTTTTAAAGTCATATTGTTAGTAGTCAATGAGATAATTAATTTGAATGAAAATTGCATATTATTTACATACATAAGAACTTGTTGTGAGCTTTTGTGCTTAAGAGCAAATACATCATTTTTTAATCTTTGTTATTCTTTCATGTGTGTTATCACGCATAGTTGGATAATTCTATAACTTGCTTTTATTATTCACATTAAGACCACATTAGTTAAATTAGAAGCATTGAAATGATAATGGCATTTAGATTCAACCTTTTGTTTAGCCTATTTTCTTAATAATTATCCCACCACATTTTATCCTTTAGGGGTAGCCAATCTTGATACTTTAACCTTTTTCATTGATTATAACCTCATTATTATCCCTTACCTTATCTTTCTTAAATCCTTAAGGTTTTTTGCATTTACTTGATTGCTTGAAACTTGAAATTTGAAAAGGTCCAATTGTTCTTTAATTATTGGTTTATAATGCTCATTAACCAAAAATTAAGTTTCTTGTAATTTTGTTTCTTGTAAGTCTCCTTCAATTTTATAACCCTTTTTATTGTCTTTATCATAAGTTAACTAAGCCCTACAAAAACCTTATATCAAGCCCTTTTAATTTCTTTCTAGTTTACTTATAACTAGTGAAGATATGATGTTATTGCAAGCTTATGGTTAAGAATTCTTCTATACATTGATTTAAGAGTTTTCATATTTTTCATCCTAAATACTTTAAGTGCATTGAGTGAATCATTGGTGAGAATGTGAAAATTTATGCCTTTGATTTCAAAAAGATCATTTAAGTGATTATTATTGATACTGACTTATGAAGGTTCATTTTAGGATAACTCGAATCTAATTGTATGTTAATTTGACTAATATGATATGATGATTTAGAGTATGAATGGACAAGTTAAGGTTAATAAAGGATGGATGTTTGTAAGATTAATGGTGTAGATTATGATTTGCTTGAGGAGAAACAAAAGCCTAAGTGTGGGATGTTTGATAAATGATTATTTGACTATGCTTATAAACCTATATTTAATTTTTTTGCTTGTTATTTAATAATTTTACACTACTTTTGGTAATTAATTCACTTCAAGTGTGTTTGTAGGTGATAATTGTCTTCTTTGACCAAAAGAAGAAGAATTCGATTGAGATTTTAAGCAATTTAGAGATACACGATCGTGTACAGTGATCGTGTAAATCATTATAAATATGTGAAATTTTAATATTATTGTTTCTGGCCATGTATGTTGCCTTTATAAGTCTCTATGCCCATGTAAACTTGCGAATTTAGGTGTTTTTAAAGATATACAGTCACCTAAATGACTGTGTAAGTGATCATTTATATCCCAAAAGACCTAGTTTTTATATAAAAGGACGTTATCGAAGGCAAATTAGGAGGCAAATTTTAGAGCATTTTTTAGTCTTAAGAAACAAAAAGAAGAAGTAGTTCCAAATAGAGGATGAAGAAAGCAAGAGTATTATGTCACCAGATTTGATAAATAGCATCATTCAATCCAAATTGCAAAAAGATTCATTATAAACAAAAGGGAGATTTAGAATATGATTTCTTTTATTTCTATTTGTTCTTCTAAATATTTGTTTTTTTTTTGTTTTCTATATGTAGGAACTAACTTTATTAGTGTCTAGGTGTGATGAACCCTAAGTTGTGATGATAATATGATTTAGTATTTTATTCTAAATCAATGCAATTTTATTGATTAGTTTATTATATATGATTCAATTATGCGTTATATTATTGAACTAATATATTTGAAATATTAGTCCATTATCTGATTTCATATGATTAAGATTGAGAATCTTTTTGTGTAAATAGATACACCATAATTGGAAGGAGTAACATACAAAAATAGAAATAGGTCGACATAAATTCTCTAGATTATGATCAAATTTAATAGTAAAATTCACGAATCAATAATGCCATTTTACCAGTTTTAACTAGAAATCAACTATGGGTTAGTTGTAAATAGTATTGAGAAAGATATTAATATAAGATAAGAATTTTCATGATCCAATAATCAATAGTTTAATTGCATAATAAAGGGTATGTATATAAGAATTTTTAAGGGGATTCATCATATGGGTAAATATTTACTTGATATTAACTTTTCATAGTATTTTTCATTTGTCTAAGTTCATTATTGTGTCAATCTTAGTTTAGTTTATTTACTTTAATTTTTAATTAAATCTACAATCTGATTTAACTATTAGATAATAGGAAAAGAGTTAATAGTAGTACTTATAATCCTTGTGGAATCAAGTCATATTTG
The DNA here is from genome assembly GCA_027575705.1 of Erythroxylum echinodendron. NCBI lineage: Eukaryota > Viridiplantae > Streptophyta > Magnoliopsida > Malpighiales > Erythroxylaceae > Erythroxylum > Erythroxylum echinodendron. The sequence goes on along the minus strand of JANZXR010000006.1, from coordinate 7,635,471 downwards.
TCAGTACTAGCTAAAGCTATACCATGCACTTGCAGTAAAATTGATAATTTTTGTAAGCATATAAATCATAGATCAAGGCTCCTTCCTATGCCAAGCCTAGAACTAGAGTATGTTATCGGTGTAGAGAAAAGAGTCATTTTTCAAACCAATGTTCCTAATGAAAAGTAAATATTATGGAGCTCAAAGAGGATAATGATTTCATTATTTGTGGACTTAATGGTGATGATAAAGAGTATGACAGCCAGAAGGAAGAAATGATGAGCATGAGAATCATGTAATTCATAAGTTATTATTGGCATTAAAACAAGAAGATAAAACCAACATCAGTTATTTCAAATTCACTGCTCCATTATAGATCATTTGTTTGATGTGATTATTGACAGTGGGAGCTGCGAGAACATCATTAGCAAAAATGTAGTAAATTAGCTAAGGTTGCAAATGGGAAGCATATAGATCCTTACATAATCAAGGGAATTAAATTGGTAGAAAAGTTTCAAATACTAAGTGTTATAAGGTACCATTTTCTATTCGTCAATATCAAAATAAGATTTATTTTAATGTTATGGATATGAATGTTTGTCACTTATTATTAGGAAGGTCTTGACATTTTGACATTACAATATGATGGACGAGAGAATGAGTACAAGTTGGAGAAAGGTGAAAAAATGTGTGCTTCACTCGCAACAAAAGAATTCTTAGCCCAAAACTTCTAAATTAGAGGTGTGGGCTTTCATTATTGCCACTAAATTAGAACTTAAAATATTAATGGACTTTCCCTCTAATGTGTCCTTGTATCTTGATTTGTTAGAGTATTCAAGGACAAGTTTTTTTCAAATATTGAGGATTGACATGAAGCATCTATTAAAAAAATTTTCTTATTTCTATAAGTTTCCCATTTGAGTTAGTTTCCTAGTTATATAAGTTTTCCACTTTTTTTGCTTTCTATTTCTATTAAGTTTTCTTTGACTTATTTTTAGATTCCTATTTTTTTGAGTTTCTTTCTTGCCCTTAGTTTTTTATCTTTCTTTGAATTAAGATTGCTTTATCAAACTTATAAATAGGCCTCCAAAATGTTGTACAAGATATTCTTTTAATCCATTATACTCTTATATATACTTAACTTTAAACTTTCTCCACGAATAGATTCTCAAATTTCTTTAAATTAAGTGTGGTGTTTATTTTTTCGTTTCTCACTGTCATTTCAATATCGCAAATGTTAACTTTGTTGCTGGATACCTTTGTGCATTGTCAACTTAGACAGAGAATAGATATCCACTCGTAAAATTTCCACATAATTTTAAATTACTTCTTTTATAGCACTTAATTAATATGATGAATATATTTAACGTTGTCAGTTGCATCTTCAATTCCGACCACATGGCCCCGTTATTATGCAACCTTCTTATACTTACATACGTGGTTAGGTTACATCAAAATATTTAATGCTTGAAAAGGTAAAATATTTTTGGGATTCTGATCTGTTAATTTCTCATATATACACACACATCGCCTTCTTATTCTCTGATTCTGAAAATTGAGATTTCATAGCTCTCAAGTTATCGGATTTTTTTCCTAGTATTTTTCTTGTTTGCTCTCGATAGGTTGGTAACTGTGTGAGTAAATACTTGTATAATACAAACGATTAGGCGTTATGCTATTGACAAGCTAAATGTTGCTCTTCCGGCGCCTAAATGAAAGAGCTACTTGGTTCCGATAGCAGAATCAAATTCTCGTAAAACGCTTGAATCTAAAGTAATCTGCCATTACTTTAAAACAGCTATAAAGTTAAATCCAGAGTTCCTATTTTAACAATCCGTCAAATATAAAATAAGGATTTTATTGGAAAACTTTCCATGTGTATAAAGAGCAAGTAGAGCTTGGACAAGTTAACAAACTAACAGTGTTTGGAGTATTTTTGTTTATTGAAAATGGCGGACACTCAAATCCAATTTGCATTTGATTTCGAAATAAGTAGGGGAAAACAATGGGATGTTAAATCAGATTTCTACTATAATGCAAGTAATACTGATTCATCGTAAATTGTGTTTGACCCAAAACCTACTAATAGCCTGAGATTACGTTGATATGTCTCTTCACACGTTAACTTTCGTTAAGCTTCAGCCCCCAGACTGTTAGGCTTCTCTTTCGTTAAGCATCAGCCGCGAAACCGTTAGGCTTCTCTTCTCACATGTTAACTTTCCTTTCGATAAGTTAAGCGTCAGCCGCAAGACTGTTAGGCTTCTCTGTTCACATGTTGACTTTCCTTTCGTTAAGCATCAGCCGCGAGACTGTCAGGGTTCTCTGTTCACATGTTAACTTTCGTTTCGTTAAGTTAAGCATCAGCCGCGAGACTGTTAGGCTTCTCAGTTCACATGTTGACTTTCCTGTCGTCAAGCATCAGCCGCGAGACTGTCAGGGTTTTCTGTTCACATGTTAACTTTCCTTTCGTTAAGCATCAGCCGCGAGAATGTTAGGCGTCTGTCTATCCACGTTCTATGCCTCGCTCTCCATCTATGTACATTTCTTACTTATGGCTATTCATAAAAACTATAAGGCAACAAAATTCTTCATTTTCTTGTGATTAAAAATTGTTGCATAACTTTAACTTATTCAATGTTTGTTATTAGCATTTTATTTATCTTATCGAGGACATGGACATTTACACTGCTTCCTATTAAACATACCTCATAAAAGAAAGATGAATGTAAAATTAAAAAAAAATGTTATTTTTGTTGGACAATAGATACCTTTCCAACTAAATAATCCTTTTGTCATTTGTAATCAATAAAATGCGAATTTCATTTTGATAAAACCAAAATGTAAATATTAGCTGGTAAAGAATCACTCTTTTCTCTCCGTATAGTTTCTTATTACTAAATTTTAGTGAGTAAAGAGACACTCTTTTCCTCTTCGTTTCTTATTATTTTCATTGTCTTCCTCAAAATGGTGCAAATAATTATTAGAGCGAGTTCTATATCATGAAAAATCACTAAATGCACTTGCAACCATAGTTTGTAAAAGCCATTAGAAGTAGAAGAAATTCTTGTAACTTTTCAGAACTTATATAAAAATAAACATTTTGAATAAAATTAAATTACAAAAAGATTTTATCATACCTTCTTATATTATATCTTGTAATCTTTAATGGAAGGTAGGCTTGACAGTGAGTCGGGTCAATCTCAGGTGAAGTCGGGCTTTCGAGTAACTTGAGGCATGATGGGGCTTTGCCTTTTTTAAAAAAAAATTATATTTTTATTTTAAAAAATATATAAAAATTTTGAAATAAATAAGTTAAAACTAAATTCATTTTTTAAAGGAAATGAAATTAATAAAATTGTTTAATAAAAAGTGTTGGAATCCAACCATAATTAAATCGTCGGTGTATAGGAAAACAAAAATTTTACGGATTCCGAACAAATCCTGATAATTGAATAAACTTGAATAAATCATAAAATAATTTAGAAATCGTACCTTGTTCGCTTTCCTGTTGAAAAATCTTTGGAACTTTTCCTATTGATCAATCACGAGTTGTTCAAGTGTCCAACCTCTGAAAGTATCCACAGAGCAATTCTCAAACTGCTTTGAAAGGAAGAAGACAAAAAGTGCTAACTTCTAAAAAACTCTTCCCTTTAAATAGAAAAATCGTAAGAGTCTTTTAATAAAACTAAATCTCTTTAATTATAATTAAAATCAATTTCTAATTATAATTAATTTAATTTTAATAAACTCAAATATCTCATATTTGATCCCAAAGTTTCTCAAATTTTATAATTAAGTCCAACTTAATTAAATTGATTTTTCTTTCACTTTGCTCTGTGATGTATGACTCATTAAGTTTCCAATAAATTGATAATGATTATAAATTATAATTATAATTCACAATTAGAATTAGATAAATTAAAACTTCTTTTCATTTATCTTTAATTCTCCAATTAAATAATTCATAATCATAAATCATAAATCATAATTAACGACTATCAACATGTCATGATTACCCAAATATTAGGAATGTCAAAGTATTGACTTAACCTGTCCATGTAGAGCTATAAAGTATAATTTATTCTAATTAGACAAAGTATGGATACAGTGTCTACTCTTATTATCCAATCATGTTCGTTCTTGCTAATTAGTAATTGATTTATAATTAAAATTTGAAAATACCTTTTCAAATGTCAATTCACTCTGGCTAGAGAATTCCATAAATCATTACTAATCAAGAACAGTAGAATATTCTCTCTAATTACTTTAGAGTGACGAATCTTGTATTGACTTACTCAATTATCTATATATGGTTCATACTGTATCCAATTAATACCGACTGGATTATCCTAGGATGATTCATAAGTAGCAACAAAACATAGTAATTCCCACACTAGATACCTTGGTAATATCAAGTCTGAGATTTAATTATACAACTATCATTGTGAGATAATCCAAGACACATAAGTAATATTCCATCCAGAATTCTCATAATCGGGTCAGTTTAGTGACTTATTCTCTAATAATCACCCACACATTAGTTTAAGTATCTCTATACTTTAATTTATGAGATCAATTACTTTCTTCATAAAAAAGAAACCTAATATGTGATAGTTTTATCGTTTCAACAATATCCCATCTTAATGAAACTACAACTAGGAACATTTAGGGATAATACATAATTGTAAATTGAATCTCATAATTATGATCTCAACATAATTTCAATTACACAGTAATTATTCCAAGAATTTTATCTTTATTATTAAAACATAAAATATCAATAAATAAAGAAAAGAATGCCTTTATTAATAATTGTCACTAAACTATAACTAAAACGATTGGTTGTAGGGAATAAACCAACAAAAAGAAGTTTTTAAATAAGTTTACATATTAAAAGTACACAAAATGAATAAATTAAAACTAAATTCATTTTTAAAAGAAGTGAAAAGAAATTATATTAGTATGAGAAACCCAAGATTCATTTAATTAGTACAATTTCTTAATAAAAATGAGCCTTTTTAGTGAATTTATATATTAAACTTACATAAAATGATAAAATAAATAAATTGAAACTAAATTCATTTTTAAAAGAAGTGAACAAAAAAATTATATTATATATGATAAAGGCAACTTTCATTTAATTAGCACAATTGCTTAATGAAATATGAGTTGTTTAATGAATTTATATATTAAAAGTACATAAAATGAATAAATTGAAACTAAATTCATTTTTAAAAGTAATGAACAAAAAAGATTATATTATATATAAGAAATACAATATTCATTTAATCAGCACAATTATTGATTGAAACATGACTTTTTTTAATGAATTTATATATTAAATGTACACAAAATGATAAACTGAATAAACTAAAATGAAATTTATTTTTAAAGAAAATGAAAAAAAAGGATTATATTATATATATGAGAAATGTGACATTCATTTAAATAGCAAAATTGCTTAATGAAAAATAAAATTATTTAATGAATTCATATACTAAACTTACATAAAATGATAAAATGAATAAATTAAAACTAAATTCATTTTTATAGTAAGTGAAAAATATATTATATATGAGAAGTAAACAAAAAAGATTATATTATCAAAACAAAAAATATCATCGTGTTAATATCATCCAAAAAAATTTAGTGACACAATTTACAAATAAAAATAAAAATAAAATTATCAATTAATGTCAGACATTTGGTGTCTTGGACAGTTAAGACTAAAGAGTAGATACTAAAGTTGAGAATTTGCCAAAAAAAACACAAACACACACACACACTCATACAGAAAAGTAAATAATTATATCGTCAATTACAAAAAAGTACTACAATCACATGAAAAATATGTAATTACAGAAACAAATATTAAAGATAAGAAACTTGTAGTATAGGAAATGAGATAACTAATCTTTATAATCAGGATCGCCAATAATTTGCACAACTTCATTTGCATATAGAAACATTCTTATATAAACAATATCTATGAATATTGGGCACATGATAATAACTAATAAACAATTAAATATACCTTCATCTTTGAATATATTATCGAAATATTTTTCAGTTGTATGACTAGTCACCTTCGCATCAACATCTATGGCTATATCATTATAAAATTAAAATATATAAAATATAAGATAATATCATAAAAAGATAAAATTTATATATCATAAAAAATGTTTACCCTCAATATCTTTAATATCTAACCAACTTCGAGCACATATAAGGACTTTTATAATATAAGGATAAAGTCAAGCGCGATGAGAACTATTAACTTGACCTCTAGTACTAAATGCATACTTTGAAACAACAGTAAATAATGGAATTACTAACAACCCTCATGCATGATTGAAAATTTATTTTTATGGTTCTTTTACCATAGTAATACATCAAACTCTACACCTCCAACTTTAGTTGCAAAATCTTTTATCAAATATTTGTCCAACTTCATCATACTAAAAGAAGTCCTAGCCTTCTTTTCATGAATTATGTAAATGAGAGCATCAAAATGCTTTTAAAAGATGATCATGAACTTGAACTTGAAGTTAGAGATGAACAGACTAAACTACTGCGATCATGAATTTTATCCAATTTAAGTTGATAATCATTAAACAAATAACACTAGAATTGTTTGATGACATCAACATGCTCTTGAGCCTGATTACCATATAATATGTTATATATAAAATTAAGCCTTATATCTTATATCTCAGGTCTAGTCAAATTAAGCTTTTTTGATCTCACATGTATTGGTATATAAAATATTTCTAACTTCGCACAAAGTTCTTTAGCCAACTCTCGTTGCCCTTTTGTAGGCAAGCAAGTATACTGATAATTTCTTTGTCTCAGCCTAGTAAACATCTTAACATATTGGATTGCCGACTCTAACTTCTTGAAGGTTAAGTTCCATTTAGTAGGATAATCTAATATCAACTTCTTAGTCCTCGAAATACCTAGTTATTTGCAGCATCTTAAAAATTTTCAGCTTTTTTAGGTATTGCATTTTAATATACCACAATATTTTGAATCAAATATGCTACTTCCTTTATCATCTCTAACTCATCCTTCATAATCAAATTCAAAATATTGTCTAAAACAATGCATATAGAACAACCCCGCACTAACCAAGAAGCTTCTACCTTGTAACTTATTTTTCACCTTTTCAATCATTGCATCATTCATGTTATAATTACTGACTATTTTGGTAGATAACTTGGTGTTGATAATCTAATCGATTAACACTTGATCAATATAGTTGCCAACCTTTTGCTTATACGTGGTGTCGACACATAAATGAACATACTATTTACAAATAATAATCATAACATAATCAATATAATGTGTTATCAATATCATATAATCCTTTTTTTGGTTATTTATTGTCTATATGTCTGTTGTGATAGTAACTTGTTTTTCAATATTTGACAATATTTTTAAACTTTCTTTCTTTTAATCCTTGTATATTTTCATAATGTGTTTCTTCAAGTTTTTTAAGTTGGGATCTTAAAGGTCAGTTGCAGTAAGGTGAGCAACATCCCAAATATTTTGCTACAAACTATACAGAGTGAATGTTCATCACTGGTGATCATACTAGCCATTAAAACTATGCTGTTGTCATAAGCTATAACCGTGATTTTATTCTTCCCTCTCATTAGGACAGGGTAAAAAAATATTTGACCTCCTGATACAATCTTCTTTTTGTTACACAATTTTAGTTGTCTCTCTAAATGAGAGATTCTACCTTTTAAACTCTGAACCAATATCTTGTGATAATGTTTACATTTGGCCTTTTCTACTTCGTCTATTGATCTAGTCTTATTGAAGTGATTGCAGACATCACTTTTTAATAGACCTAGACTTTTATCTTCACTTCATACCAAATTAGACATATCTACTTGTATACTCTCCGGTATCGGATTAGAACTCTCCTTTGAAGAAATATGCACATCCATTTGAAACAATCAACATATTATACATATATGACTATACAAGTTATTCATAGACATTTACATGTTTACATATACTTTTATGATGATGATTATGATGTTAAAGATGATGATAATGATGAAGATGAAGATGAAGATGATGAGGAAGATAATGATAATAGAAACTATATAGACTCCATTAAAATGTTATTAAGGAAGCTAACTAATCAATTATGTCAACCTTGTCAAACTAAGTTTGATAATGGGTGTAATAGACTAAGTGAAGAAAGCTTTGAAAAGTTTAATGAGGACAACTGCTCCTAGTTTTAGGTAATATTAGAACAATAATATCACCTATCAATAACGACATTTCTTTTATTTGTCAACAATCAAATTGTGCATAAATGATTTAGAAAAACTTTGATATGTAATATAAAATGCTAGAAGTCTTGTCCTATTCTCATATTATAATTTAGACATACATAATTTTTCTATGATAATAGTTCTAAAGTAAAATCACAAAGCATCATCTTCTAAAATCACAAAGCATCATCTTCTAAAAAATAATATAAACTGCTTTCCATAAAATAATTGCCTAGTGAAGCAATTATATAGAAAGAAAATGTAAATTGCAAGTTAGTTTTTAACTTGTCGTACATCTTCTTATACCAGGCCAAATTCTTTACAGTTACAGTGTCATATATATGAATGAGTTTTATAAGTCGATGCATCAGAAACTATTTGAGTCTCCAACTTAAAAACTACACCAAATGTCTAGCGTCTTGTGCCTTTTTCCAATTGTTGTGATTCATTTTCTTCCCAATAAGAGAATCAAAATTCAACTGATACAAAAGCTTCGTGTGGTTGTTAATTTGAGACAAAAAATTAACAACTACATAAAGTGCAACAACCATCAAATGATCAAACAAAAACAAAACTAGAAGTATAGAAAACATAATCACAAATATACTTATATTCCCAAAAAAACATAGAAAATTTACCATTTACTTGGAAGAGGATGGAGCCATCAGCCACAGATGAGCGATGCGAGGATATAGGCAGAGCTAGAGATTGTTGAGGAGTTTGCAGATGAAGCAGTATCGCATGCAAAGGCTGAAGGGAGGGAATGGGAGATGGCTGAAGAGGGATTGCGGAATGTCAGACTGATTGGGAGAAAAAAGGGAATACTGCAACACGAGAAGCACGAAAGGGAGGAAGTGGTAGGGGTACTGGCGATGTCACACGTGAAGGTCGAAGGAAACCTTACGAGGGTCTCCTAGGGTTGGACTGGGTGGGTGTGAGAGAGTAAGGACTGACTAGGGTGAATTTTATATATATATATATATATATATTAGATATTTCAGTTTTATCGAACTAATCTTAAGTTCCTATCATCTTACTCTAAAAGTCTTAGAAGAAATAAATCTGAAATTCCAAAATTTTCTCATGTTTTTACATAACTTGTATATTTCTATATACAAAAAATTATCACATACTAATTAATCAGTCGGTGATTAATCACCGGCTAGGATGATTTTAACCTAGCTAAAAAGAAGTTGCTTTACTTTGGTATAAAACAGAATCTCTTAAGAGTAAATTAGGTCGTTTTATATTATATAAAAACAGATCTTTACTTTATAAAATGACATCTTTTATACAGTTATAAAATAATGTAGTTTGAACCTAAGGCTCAACTTTTAGAAAACCTGATCCGAAGCCTAATCAATTTAGGCTTGATCCATTAATTTCAAGTTTGACCTAACCTAACCTAGACCAATCTGCCATCCCTAATGGTAGGAAAGCGTATAATGACAAGCAATTTGTCCCAGTAGACTAGTAATACTTCTCAATTTTTACAACCCCATGTTTGTTTTCTTACTGAAATGACTGGATTTGATGGAAATTATGAGAAAGATACAAACATGTTATAAAAAATTAAAAGAACTTTATCTTGAAACGAATCTAGATTTAGGCTTAAACATGAACTATGAACTTATCCATATTCGGATCACCTAGCATGCTCTCTCACTGACTGTGTCATATGCCTGATTATTCCAGACGAGACGTTGTTCCTGTCAAAAAGCAAATCTGAAAGGAAGACATTGCTAAACCCACACTCCGCCCGACCCGGGCCTGGCGCAAAGGCAAGGGAGGCATCTGCCCAAATTTTATTTTTATAAATAATAATATATAGTTTATTTTATTTTTATAAAAAATAAAATAAAATAAAATAAAACTTATACTTAACTCCATAAAGAATAATAAAATGATTTATATTTTGTTTATTTTTATTTATTATAATGACTCAAAAATAAATAAAAATAAGAATTTTTTTTAGTTTACCCGAGGCTTATAAATTATTAGGAACAGCTTGGCCGACCTCAACCCATCCAATGGGTCATGGGCTGTCACGATTTGAGTAGAATGGTTAATAATGCCTATGACTATAATTGTCCCAACTTCGTGGTTCATGTGGATGTCCAAAATACAAGAATCTGGCAGCAGCTGTGTATATAAAACACAATTCACTATTGGATTTATTGAACATTTACTAAAAACTTATTTAATAATTTAAGTTTTGCAAATTTAATATCTATTTGATGAAAATCACATATAAGAAGTTGAATGATTTTTAGCAATGATTATAGAGCAAAATCAAGCTTTTTTCCTTTTACTTTTTCTCCTAATGTATTTTAGTTTTAAACTTAAACCAAACTAAATCAAAATTCATAAACATGTGATTCAATCGTATATAATGAAATACACAGACATGGTTAATTTGAACCTCTTTTAATAGGAACTTAACGCTATAAGGTTTCTGATAGTTTTGACGTTTTCGTAAACTTAAATAGTATAACTAGTTGGATGCCTTTCGTGTTAAAAATTCATAAGGGAAATACTCTCGTATCAGAAAAGACAAAAAGTTGAAGTGAATTATATATAAAAATATAACTTGTCTTAAGATTAATATATATGACAAGTTCAATTGGACCTAATCTAATTTTTTTCGCAAACTCCCTCAAAACTCATCATCTAAAAGTCGCCTGCATGCGTTGGATTGATGGATTCTTTAGTATTATTTGAATGGAGATCAATCAAGCTCATACGTTTCCTGCTAGCTTTTGTTCTTTCATCCATCAGGATATGCTATATTTCTCCTTTCATTATATTATTAATTAATAGTAGTAACGCATTGGCGTAGCATATACAATTTAATATTGCATTAAAAAAGCAAATACTAACATCCATGAAGAGCATGGACAAGTTGTGCTCTTGACAATAAATATTAAATTAAGAAAGTAAATACTAAAGTCATGGAGTGATATGTACGAGTTGTGCTCTTAAAGTATAAAAGAGTGGAGAAACAGCACCAAGGCTCAATTTTTAATGCATGCAATAAAAATCTCTCTCATCTCTAGCTTACCTCCGGAGGATAGGACAATTTTTGTCATTATACGTCCCCCCCCAAAGGACATAAAATTAAAGAACAAGTTGGCTGATTTAAAACATGGTCGAATTTGATTTTTCGCCACCTAAACATCTTCTTGTCTTTTCTTATTTCCAATCGCTTGTAATCCAGATTCTGCAGACATGTTGTCCCTATGTACACCGCGTGAATTAACTAAAGTATACTTGTCGTGGATGGTATTGAGTAAAATAAGTCTAGGTACAGTAGCATAACCCCACAAGTAAAGGCCTCCAATAATCAGGACACCAGTGTTCAATGATAATCGATGTTAATCTTCAAATAATTGCTAGATTATAACCTTGTTTTTTTTAAAAAAATAAAAGGTATCATTAATGAATGAGATAAAAGTACATAGGGTAATGCTTACGAACATGCTTTAGGGGAGCTAAGAACAAACTCTCTTTAAACCAAATAAAACAAAGAAAGCTCTTGAAACGCACCGTATGATGAAGACCCTCACGGCATCATCATTTCACAAAAATAGTAAGAATACATTATCAGGGGCGGACTCAGGATTTGAAGGATGAGGTTGTGCAGTTTAACTGAGAATGTATTACAAGGCATACTTAAACTAAGTTCTAGATTCACATCCATAAGTAAAGTACAACATAGAAGGTAAATGCACAAATAAAGCACATCAAAGACGACACTCCACTAACCTGTTACAAAATTCAACAATAAAGTATCTTGACTCTCACATAAAGGCTCGTTAGGTTCTTGTGATGGTCTAGCCCTCAACAGCTCAATCTCCATTTCTTCATCTCCATCTTGATTATGAGAATCTTTTAAGATAACACACAATCATTATCAAAAAACTGAAAAAAACAAACAAATACACATGTGCACAAACACTCTAAAAGCATAACATGGAGTCATCCAAACTTGATCATTACCTTTACTCATTACAACTGCGACGATGTTTCGTATTTTGGAATTTTTTTGAAATATCTTTATCAGATACAACTTCAAACAAATCTCGCTCCACATAAGTGACTAAATTATCATTTAAAAATTCATCACTTATGCTATTACGAAGTTTGTTCTTGATGTATGTCATTGCAGAAAATGCTCTTTCAACGGATGTCGTCGCCACCGGAAGAGTCAACACTAATTTTAAAAGGAGATACACCTTTGTATGCGTCAAATGTTTCTTCAACTCAACAAGGTTCATAGAAAGCTCATTAAGAGTCTTTACACCCCAAAATCTTTCATCACTTCGGACATCATAAATGAAATTTCAAGTTGATACTCAAAGTACAATAAATCAATACTTGAAAACTCATTAGGATAGCATTGAGCAAGTTGCAACAACTTCTTGGAATCAAATGCATCAAATTGATTTTCTGGGTGAATGCATAACATGAAAATAAGCAATTCCTTACTCGCCTCATCAAATCGATCATCTAGCTCCAACAAAATTTGATCAATCAAGTTAAGAAAGACTCCTACTCGAAAATGGTGGTTATTAGTCTCTTGGACTTGGCCACGTCTATATCTCCCGGGAAGAACATACATGTCATCCATTTTGGGAACACCAATGTCATACTTAGCACAAAATGAAGTAACCTTCTCCAAATGACCATTCCACTCTTTATCTCTAAGGTTTTGCAATTGTTTCTTAGTTACATCAACGAGTTCCATAGCATTCACAATATCTTGCTCCTTTCTTTGTAAAGCCAAGTTCAATTGATTTGAAATCCCAAAAATTGTCAACATCAATTGTGCACCAAAAACAAAATCAAACCTCCTCAATGCAAATGCAATGGATTCCACCTTCACCTTTTCAGTACTCGTTGAAGCTTCTCCGATAAAATCAAGTACATCAAGAATCGTAGGATACAAATGAAACACACCTAAAATTGTCTTGAAATGAGAACTCCAACGAGTGGCACCAGGCCTACTTAAACTAAGCTCTTGATTAAAACCCGTACCAGATTCAATTTTACCAGAATCTAATGCTTCTAAAACATATTCTACTTGCCTTTCTCGAATAATCTCCTTACACTTACAAAAACCCCCCACCAAATTCAACAAAGTAGCAAGTGTTTCAAAAAGCCAATCACAATCATCATTTTTAGTAGCAACGGCAACTAGTGTTAGTTGAAGTTTGTGAGCAAAGCAATGAATGTAATATGCACAAGGAGATTCATTCAAGATTAAAGTTCTAAGGCCACTAATTACGCCTTGCATGTTGCTAGCACCATTATAACCTCACTATCTCCCTATCATCTACATGAAAGTTAAACATTGTCCTCCTTAATCCCGGATCATGTTCAAGGGAAGTAATATCACTATCACTTAGTCTCTCCAATGATGTTTTGGTATCACCTTCTTGAACATAAGTAGTATTTACTGAAGGAGATGAGTGATA